>JAZKJV010002589.1:0-406720 GCA_037367405.1 Ottelia alismoides
TTCTCAAATAAAAACTCAAAATATATCAAAATCAACTTTAAATGTATAATTTTTAATACGCTACTTAATGAATGTGGTTTCATATTTTTTGGAGTTAAGGTGTGAGAGTTATGTTTTGGACCCCTATTATACAATATACCTGATTAAAATATTCATTTTGTGTATTCTTTTTTTATATTTCTTTATTTCTATAATTTGTAAATATTATATAAATAATATACACATATTAAACATGAATAGAACCATTATAGAAACATTAAAATAAAATATATAAGTAAAATGCGTAGATGAATATACAATAACTACATCTATATAATAAGTATACCTATTTATTTAAGTATATATATTACATCAAAAAAATACAATAAAAGAATATTTAGGTATATAAAAAAATTATAAATATATAAAATAAGAAAAGAAAATAATAAAATCAAAATGAAAAAATAAAAAGAAAATATTAAATACAATAGATAAATATACCTATAATTAAATCCTAAAAATTAACTTGTAATTAATAGCCTCTAAAAGATAGATAGTAATCATAATAAAATGCTATATAATATAATAAACATTTTTTCAATTTAATTTAATAAAATCGCTTCCGATTTATTATTTATTTTGAAAACATTTTCTAGGATGAATTTTCCTGCTTGGTCTACGTGTACCAACTAGGTTGAGGCGCTAGTTTACTCCAGTCAACTGTCTGTCCCTCGTCCTGTAGTTCTCAGATTATGCTTTGACTCCCTGTTCTTTGATATTTGCCTCCTAATTTGTGAATTATTTTTGGAAGATTCCTTTTCCATTTTCCCCTCGATGCGAGCTCTTTCACACAGGCTCGATGTCGAGGATTGATACACTATTGCGACCGTCTAACTCGATCTTCACCCCCACTTGGTCACGTTGTACATATACCCCTCTGACCTTCTCTTCAATTTGAGTCGTTTTCGCCCTAATTCTCCCCTCCTCTAGCGTCCCTGGCTTCAGTCTCGTTATAAGAGACATGCCTAGCAGTTGTTGGATCAAGGAAGAGGCGTAGAGACATTTTACACCACCTCCCATGAGACCTTGCTGTGAGGTTCATCTCCTAGCCTTCGCCAGTTGAGGTACTCTTTATTTCTCGATTTTCTAGATTACTTTAACCCTAAGTTTTATTATCGCTTTATTTTTATCTATTAAGCATGTTATTAAGATGGCCCCCACCTTTTCATAGTTCGTCGGAGCTCAGCTCCGATGAATCCCTTCCACTTGTTTATGAATGTGTAACAACCCGCAGACACTTCCACACTCTTTCCCTTCCGCTTCTCTCTGCCTAGTCACCTCTTACTCACCCAGATCCCCGTTGAATCTAAAGTACGATGATTCTTCCTCCACCTTCGCTGGAGTGTCGCCGCCTCTTGCCACTCGCTTTCATTTCCATCTCCTGACGACGCGAGGCAGTTTGCCCTCATCCCATGTTTGTTGTTTTGTAGGTTTCAAGACCAATGAAGCTACTGGAGGCCATTTTGGAACTCTCCTGAGGTTCCTGAAGTTCACGAGCTTTGTCGACCTCGTGCAGGGCCTCCTACCATCATCAGAGATTTTTGCGCCATTTAGGTACAGAGAAACCTTCTTGAAGTACTCAGACCGCCATTGGAGTCACAAGGAATGCCGGAGGGGGATGATTTTATCAGAGGAAGCTCGCATCTTCGTGGATTCTTCCTTGTTCGTCCATTGCCCCCCTCCACAATTAGAATTGGCTGTGTTCTTGGTGATGGACAACGAGTGTCAGATTGATCCCTCCAATAGCCATCAGATCATCTTGAATGATCTAATCTAGGCCATCATCGGTGTAGCATTATCAGCCCTCCTCGTTGCGACACATGTATAAGAGGGAAGAGATCTGTCATCCACTGGTGCCTTAGCGCTAGGATTTTTGCAACTCCATCCTAATGTATTTTTATTTAATAATTAAGACTTAATATTTCATCTTTCATTATACTAGTTTTTTAATATCTGCAAAAAGACCCTCTAACTTTTCATATTTACAATTTGGTCCATGCTATCTCACCTCACGTGGTTGTCCATGTGAGGAGGGCATTTTGCAGGCGGGCCCCTAGAGCTATTTGCATTTCGATTTGGCCCTTAAACTTTTCATTCACATTATAATAAAAATAACAATTTGTCCCTTGCATTTTATTTTATTTTATTTACTTTTATGCCCCTACTAGGCCATATATTTTTATGTGTTTCTTAGATTTATGAAAAATAGAAATTGTTATCAGAAAAATCCCCAAAAAATAAGTGCAGACTCCTCATTCCACAAACTTCTAGGCCACATAATAATTTTTGCAGTTTAGTTTTTTTATTAAAAATCATTTTAAGCTCTGCCCTATCTAAAGTAAGAAATAACTAAAAAACATAAAATCTTTTTGAAAAAAAAATCAAAAAATATATTTTGTGTTTACCTATTTATTTTCTAACTCTAGAAATTAAAAATCCCCAAAAAAGAAAACAATAAAAATAAAATTCTCCAAAATATATTATAAAAAGACTAAAAAAATCATAAAAATCCTAAAAATAAGTTTTATGCTTTATAATTTTATTATATTATTATCTATTTATTAAAATTGATTTGAATAATTTTGGGCCTATTTTGCTATTTTTCTTCTTCATGTAAATTTTTATTGTTTATTAAATCCTTGTTTTGGGATATTTTTAAGTTTCAAAATATAAAAAATCGAAAAATTTGCTAGAATAAAAAAAAAGTAAAAAATTTAAAAAAAACAAAAATATTTTTTCTATATTTTGATTCTTTGTAGTAGTGTTGTAACAAATCATAACTCCAAAACTTATTTTGTATTGCTTTATATATATATATATATGTGTGTGGGGGGGGGGGGGGGTGTTTGCGTGCGTGCGTGTGTGTGTGTGTGGGGTGTGTGTGTGGGGGGGGGGGGGGTGGGTGGGTGGGTGTGTGGGTGAGTGGGGGGGGGTTAATTGTTGTTTGAAGTTGGGTTTATTGCAGGTCACCACACTGATTGTCTCTGCCTTATGTGAGACATATTTAGACCTGTCAAAAATCATCTCCAACATCTCATGGTCAATTTTTCATGATTAATTCTCAGCCTACACTAGGATCTTTCACTTGAATCGTATTTGCAACTTATTTTATCATATATTTATCCCTTGGTATCTGGATTCTCTCATATGTTCCTTCTTTTTGGATGTCGTAATTGAGTTCTACACCAACCTAGAGGACATATGTAACTATAGACACTACAGATTTTGATTGTCCGTCAATGGACACACATTTTTCTGGTCACCTGTGCCATCTCCTCCTTCCTATGTTTTCCGGAAGTAGGACCTACCCTCACTCAGAGTATAGATTACATGGATTAGGATGAAGTTAAGGAAACCTTATTGACACGATTTTCATGCAAGTTAAGGTGGATTAATTAGGCAATAGTCATTTTTCTTAATCAACTTAATTGATCAGTAAGAAAAACAACCAGTGATAAAAATAAACAAGGAATATAAGCAGTTTGCTTCTTTTATTTACTTGGTATAGCAACCAGGTCGAATAGAAGGAGCACAATTTAAAAAATTAGTATCCGAATTTTGGAAAACAAAATATTTTTAGTGGTCTTTATTTTTTTTAAATCTTTAGTTCTCAAAAATAGAAGGAATAAGCACAAAGACTAAAAAGACAGAAGGAAATTCTTTTTGTATTTTTCTATTATGTCAAAATTAATCATAAAATTGAAATAAAATATTTTGGTTTTTGTATATTTTGTAGTGTTTTTAGTTATTTTTATGGATTTTTTTAAATTTTTTTGGGGTTTCCTAAAAATCTAAAATTGGTAAAAATGATAAACAATTGATGGCCAAGAGTAATTTGCAATTTAAAAATGCTTAAAATGCTCCAAACTCCTAAGGGAGATTTTTATGATAAAATATTAGAAAATATCTAGGAACAGAGACTAAAACCAATATTTTTGAATTTTTATCTTATTTTATAAATTTTTTATAAGAATTTAAGTGTTTTTCAATTTTTAGGTTTTCCATAAGGTCTTTTTACAAAATTGATATTAGAGACAAAAGACAACAAAATACCACTACAGATTTTTTTGTGGAATTTTTAGGTGAATTTCAAATTTTTATAATTTTTATAAGATAAACATGACACTTTTTATGAGTTTTAATTTTTAATAATAGAAAATAAATAATTTGGCGAACTAACATTATAATGCAAACAACAAGCAAGCAAAAGCTAATAAGTACATTTGAAGAATTAAGAGCTAGTTTGCTATTTATTTAATTAAATAAAAAGCAAGTAGTCACAAACAGTTCATAGGACCTTTCTGCAAGAAAATAAGTTTTATGGCCTAGCTAATAACAAGCAGTAAAACTCAAGGGCCCTTGATGTAATTTATCCACACAAATCGTGTACTACACGTAATACAGACATGCAGGGTATAAGTGCAAATATCAAAACATGAAGTTCATTCCATAACAGATAAAGGGTTCAGGATGTGTATTGTAAATAACCCAAAATAATACGTGGGGATGCACTTGACTCGGACTCGGCTGGACTAAAGTGAAAATACAAAAACTAAAGGGTCTATACTACAAAATATCCAAGAAAATTTACATTACAACAAAAATTTGCAGGACTAAGGAGAAATGCAAAACAGAGAGGGGCCTATGGTGGAAGTTACCCCTTATTGAATGCTATCCGACGGCCAGGAGCAGTCCACTTATCATGGATGGTCAAGATCAACATATGCCCCTTCAGTGATAAATGGTACTTGTGTGATCCTTAGATGGATCCAATGATCTGGACCCCTCTATAGTGAATGGTGGAGATTAGAAATGGGAGGGGACCAGATCTAATGGTTGGAGTGATAACGAGACGAACTGGATAAGAACTCACTTTTGGCGAGTTTCGATCAGCGACTACGTGTTGGTCTGGCATCTTTGGAGGCTGCTATGATGGGGAAAACTTTATTGATGGTGGTTTGCAGTAGTGGCGGTGATCAAAAAGTTTCAAGCCAAGGAGAAGAGCTTGGAGATGGTTAGTGGTCCTGGATCGTTCCGAATGAGCAACAAGTGCAAAATATCCTCCTAGAAGGTGGTCTTGAGACCGGGTGCAGCAAGAGGAATTGATGGCTCAGAGATATAGAGCTCCGACGAAGGCTTACAACCTCAAATAAATACCGGGGGAGAGGGATGGTCAGGCCCTACACGATGTGGAGGAAGAGGCTCGAGATTCAACCAAACTAATGGTTGGGTCAATGGATTGAGTGCAAAGCCTGATGTAGAACCATAGCACAAGTCGTATAAGTTGTGTGTCAGTCGGAGCGAAGTGGTAGAGTTGGGAACGGAGTGAAGGTAGGTGCGCTACTTGGTATGGTAAGATTAAACCAAATGTGGATAATTGAAGCTAAAAGGCTTACCTACGGATGGTTGTCGTTACCTGGGCTGGAGAATGAGGTTCTCTGGGGTGATGGCCTCAATGGACGATGTAGTTAAAGTCTGGGCCCCTTGTGGCAAAGCACGACAAGGTTGCTGACGGACCTAGGGCAACTCGACTCCAAACCCTACCCTCTTGCCTCTCTCACTCAGCTGTCACTCTAGGAAAGAGACTCAGCATAATGGAAATGGTGGAGAAGCTAAAGATGTAGAAAATGGGAGGTGGTGCGGGGGTATTTATGGGTGGCTCAGGTTCGAGAAAGATCAAAGGGAAGCGCGCGAACCAAGGTGTGGATCTTGAGGAATATTCTCGGGCGAAGATCCTGGATCCGAGGGGACTAATCAGAACGAAGGAGCGAGGGCTTATTGATGGAGTCAGATCAATGATATAGGGAGAAATTGGGGCAAAACCCGTCCGACAAAAAAGGAATGAGGGCGGGACCTATTGACCCCAGTCAATGAAGATGAGGTGCCCAATCAGGTGTGGTCGAGGAAGCAGACGAAATAGACTACAGGACAAAAAATACAGAGATAAATAAAGATAATTACAAATAAATAAGTAATTGAAATCTTAAAAAATGAATAAAGTATAATATGTTTAATATTTTATAAACTATTTTTTGGTGATTTTAATTATTTTTATAAATTATTTTATTATGGTATATGTAGTATTGTGTACAAGTATAAAATACTTATATATTATATACATATAATTTTATAATTTTTACAAAAATAAATTTTACATTATATTTTTATTTATTTACAAAATAATTTGAGGGATATAAAATGACTTTTATTTAATTTTTTATAAATTAATTAAGGGCAAAAGATAAATAGGTATTGTATATATGTACTCGTGGCCTTTGTACCATGAATTTGGGGATTTTGTTTTTATTTTACTTTGTGTCTTCTTATTTTCATTTTCATTTTAATTTATTTTTATTTTATTTAATTTTAGAGCTATATACAACTGTTTAAAAATAATATGTTATTCACATTATGTGAAATAAGCATAAATAGTTGTTTGTACAGGTATAGGTATTATGTGTAATATAAAGTGTACCCCATCTCTCTTTACTTATTTTCTTGTTTGATCAGGTCCAGTCTTGTCTTTCTCTTGAGGTTTGGGTCACTCTGTATTCGTTCTAAATACATCCTTCTTTTTCTTTTCTCTATATTCTTTTATTTTTTGGAATGCAAGTGTTAGTTATATGATATTAACAATGACATGCACAAAGTTAATTTATTGTATTTACATATTTTTATAGGTGTTTTTGCTAAAGATAAAGCTAAAATAAAAGATAAAAGAAGGAGAATCATAGATTTGTCATCCTCCTTTACTTTACCTTGCTAGTCCCTTGGCAAATACTTATTTAAAAAAGAAAAAAAAGAAAAAATGATTATTAAACTTATCCTCATCAAATTAAAGTGTCAATCTTAGTCAGATCTTTGGATTATTAGTTTGTCATAAACTTATAGGAAAATGAGTTTAAGACTCAACAACCTACATGTTCCACAGTTCTATAAGCAGGACTCCTTAATAATCAGGTCAAAACAAGTCTACATATGCGAACTCTAATGACTATGAATCTTTCCTTTACTATGTAAGCGATATGTACCTCCCCACCTCGAAAATGGCAAGAAACAACCTCCCTCAACATGGTAACTCTAATCCCCCAGTCTAGCAACTCTTTCCTCGAGAAGCAAGGTATTTCTTTCAAAGTTCATGTACAACTAGCTCAAGAAGAGGGGAAGAAGAGAATGGATCATGACTAGTGTAGCCATGTATCCTTTGGAGCTTAACCAGTGTAGCTAACTCTCCTGCTGTGATCTTCCATGATATGAGACGGTGGAATACATAAGCTTTGCTCATTAACTATATACACTCGAATAGGCATTTTACTTTTTAGGAATGTCCCCTTTTTCAGAGTTCTTCATAAATTTGCACACTTTTATGTGCATATGTACAACATATCTACATGTTGCAACATATACATAAGTAGTTTTTCTTCTTGAGCTAGTAGACTATCCCTCTTTTGAAGCATTATTTCAACCCACATACTCCTATCTTTAGACCTCAATGCCACTGGACCGGGTTAAGGTGCACATCCCTCCATAGAGGAATACGAGAGGTTCTGGCTAGTTGTACTACCCTCGTATGCTACCCTAAGCCAAAGGATTTTGCCCCCTCACTACCTCATACGTGTTGAGCTATGTGTAAGGTGTGTGTCCAACTCAAGCCATTGTCTCTGAGATTTATGGGTGTGTTGTTAAGTGTTCTACTTAGTCTCATCAAGATGACATCTGAACGTAGCCTAGTGGACTCAAAGAATTAAGTCACTATGAACCTGAAAAGTCTTAACCTCAAATCCTATAAGGTTCCTCTGAAGATAAGTGGATTAAGTTCTTAATCAAGCTCTATTTTTTCAATTTAATTCTAGACTAGTTTAAATGTCAACCATGATGCAACTATATACAAAAATCATTTTTGAAGGGAATTTTGCATATTTTTATGGAAAATTAGATTTTTCAAAATTTTCGATGTTTTGAAAACTAAGGAAAGATTTTTACAAAGACATGTACAAGGGTTTACATTACAAACTTTATGTACAAAAATTGTTTTTATCTACATGATACATATATACTGGGAGTTTTAGGGGAAGATTCTGGTTACTAATGTACACATATACACAAGTAGTTTTTATACCCCTTACTTATTCCTTTATATGGAAAATGGTTTTGCAAAATATTTTATAAATATTGTTTTACAAATTGTTGTTGAAATCTATTTATTTTCACATAATTTTCAAAAATTTTGTACTGTATACATAATTTTGATAGAGAAAATAATTTACAAATATTTTGAAAACAAAATGTTTTTACAAACATTTTTACAAAATTTGTACAAAAATATATTTTTACAAATATTTTTATTCATGTTTTATAAATAAAAGCCATGTTATCAACATACAAAATATGAGTTATGGCTAAAGTATACAGTATATACGACACCCCCTATACTTAGCTCGAACGATGTCCTCAGAATGGTCAAAGAGCGATGAAAGAGGACATAACTCGTGTTGAGTATGAGGAAGTGAAACGAATGCTATACTACAATTATGAATAAAAGATATAATGAATGGAACTCAGTGATCCCCCTATACTTAGGATCAAGTAATCCTAAGTGTAGAAGACTGTACAAAAGGTGAAAATCGAAGAATAAGATGTACATGTATTACCTCCCTCGTACTTAGGGTAAAACATCCCAAAGTATAGGCAGCAAAACAGAGGTTATAGATCAAATAGATAATCACAAGTCCGATATCCCCCTATACTTAGGGTGAAGTGTACCCTAAGTAGAACATAATCATATGGTAAAGAAAGGGGTATCAGACAAAAAGAAGGAATGATATGGACAATATAGATCTACAGAATTGTAGTCATGTACGAGATGAAAATGATGTGATTTAAAGATCACATCTAATACAAAATTAATAGGGTAAACATCGACAATCAACGTATAATGATCAATATATGCCTTCAACCGTTGATCCTTGACTCGAGAGGTGGAATCAGAAGACAATTCAGATATATCGATACTACCATTGTCGTGTGCTTTCTGACCAAGTATGGTCCCTTCCATTTACTCTGTAATTCCCTGGAAATAATCTCAGCATAGCATCGAATAGCCATAATCTGTTGTTCGACTCAAACTGTTTATGGCTGATGTGAGAATTATGCCATATCTTCACTCTATGCATATATTATAGGATACTAGAGAAAGTTGTGTCTCTCAACTTCTACAGGTATACCAATTTTGTTTTTCTTTGATCGCGTACTCTCTTGGGATACAATAGTTGCTCATTAACTGTCCAAAGTGACTTCTGATTGATTTCCACTAGTATGTGGGATGGATTGCCATAAACGAGTCGAAAGGGAGATGTGCCCAAAGGTGTCTCGAAGGAGGTTCCATAGGCCCACAAGATCGAGTCCAAAAGTTTTGACCAATCCTTTTGGTTTGGGAGAACAACCTCATGTCAAATAATCTTGATCTCCATGTTCGAAACATCATCAAGACCATTAATCTGTGGATGATATGGATTGACAACTCTGTGGTCAATGTTGAACTCGTTAGTAAGGGCCCTTACCTTATTGGTTATAAAAATGAGTCCCCCTTCTGAAATCAAGACTCTAGGTACCCCGAACCGTGAAATGATATTTTTTCCTCAAAAAATTTACACACACTCTTAGCATTTGTGGTTTTGGGTAGGGACAGACTCAACCCAAGGACTAACATAATCCACAACAAGAAGAATGCACCCTATATATAACTCTTAGGGAATGGACCCATGAAATCGATGCCCCATCCATATCAAAAACCTCACAGAAGTGAGTGGTATGCATTGGCATCATATATATCTATCAACAAGTGCCCATCCTCTAACAACCAATGCACCTCCTCACAAATTCATCTGAATCCTTTACGAGGGAAGGCCACCAAAGTTCGGGCCAGAGGACTCTCTGTGTTGTCTGTCTCCTAGAATGATGTCCTCCTGCCTCATGCTAGTGGAAATAGGTAAGGATGTTGTCGTGCTCATCCTGACGAATACATCGACACCAGAACATATCCCCCCTTCATGGTAAAGGGTGGCATCCTCCCATCGGTACGATTTGGCCTTCGCAAGGATGGTCTCAAGTAGCTATATGGACCAACCTTGTGGAAATTTCTTGGTGACAAGATAGTTCATAATGTTAGAGTACCAAAGAAGCGAGGTGATAGCAAGAATTGCCACGTCTAGGAAAGTCCCTAAGTTAGGTGTGGTTTTCTATGAATCCTCAAGATACCATAACCAAGTGAGGTGATCCGCCACCACATTCTTAACTCCAGGTTTATCCTTAATATCTATATCAAACTCATGAAGTAGAAGGATCCATCTGGTCAATCTAGCTTTAGCATCCTTCTTTGCCATTTGATATCATATGGCGGTGTGAAATTTGTATATAGTCACTCTAGATCCAAGAATGTAAGATCGAAACTTATCTATAGCAAAGACTGGGGCTAGCATCTCCTTCTCAGTCACAGTGTAGTTTTGTTGGGCGGCATCTAATGTCCGGCTAGCAAAGTGAATGGCAAAAGGCAATCCATCCTTCCTTTGTCCAAGCACAACCCTTATGTCAAAGTCAGAAGCGTCTGTCATGATCTCAAATGGGAGAGACTAATCGAGTGGCTGAAGGATAGGAGCCTGCACAACTAATCCCTTGACAGTCTCAAATGATGCGAGACACTTATCATCTACAATGAACTCAGCCTCTTTCGTCACCAGATCAGTAAGTAGTCAGGAAATCCAACTGAAGTCCTGTATGAACCATCAGTGGAAACTAACAAGCCCCAAGAAAGACCACAATTGTTGTAAATTGGATGGTGGATTGAGTTTCTTGATGATATACACCTTGGCTGGATCGACCTCCATGCCCCTGTTGGAGATGATGTGGGAAATGACCGTCCCATGATTCATCATGAAATGACTATTCTCCCAATATATAACAAGGTTGACCTCGATGCATCAATGAAGAACTCAGTCTAGGCAATCAAGACAAGCTTCAAATCCATCGCCATAGACCGCAAAGTCATCCACGAAGACCTCTATATATTTACTATGTCTGAGAATATGGAATGGATGCACCTTTGAAATAAATATGAGGAATTACATAGACCAAAGGGCATCTATATAAAAGCATACGTTCTGAATGGACAGGTGAACATTATCTTTTCCTAGTCTTCGAGTGATATGGCCACCTGATTGTATCCCGAATACCAGTCAAGAAAGCACTAGTGACTCTTCCTAGCTAACCTCTCGATAATATGATCAATAAATGGTAGCAGGAAATGATCCTTCTTGGTGGCCTGATTCAACCGTCTATAGTCCATGAAGACCCTCCAAGAAGTGGGTACCAGGACAGCTACGCCTATAGACCTGCTCACAACTATGGTGATACCCATCTTCTTGGGTACCACATGCAATGGATTAACCCATTTGAAGTCAGAGATGGGGTAGTTGAAATCAGTGCTCCACCACTTAGATATTTCCTTCATGACCACATCTCAAAGATTCAGGATCAACCTTCGCTAGAACTCATGTGATCGCTTGGCATCCTCTTCAAGATAGACATGGTGGGGGCATAGGGTCGGACTTATCCATTGGAGATCAGCTATACTCCATCTAATTGCCTAACAGTTTCTTTCAAGAACCTCCATCAAATGAGATTCTTTGTCTTCAGTCAAATCTGTTGAGATAATGACTGGGAACATTTCTGGATCACCCACAAGGAATCTGTACTTCATGCTATGCAACAATGTCTTGAACTCAGGACAAGTGGGAGCTGGAAAATTTGGCTTTTGAAAAGATTGTGTGAAGGCTACCAGATCTGTATGTGAGAAATCTTGTTGAATCTGTGAATCTGACGTAGACGACCCTGATGATGTATTTTTCAAGTGTACTGGCTCACACTTTACCCTTGTTGTCGGTTATGTGGTCATCAAACACAGTAAATAGTTATCAAAGTCCTGGCACAAAATCAGTGTCTGAATCTAAGGGATCTGAAATACAATCCACTTCGCTACCCTTATTGTCATGACCCTGTTTCCTGGGTCATTGAATCCTCCCATATCTAGATATGCTTACTCAGTAATAATTTATTCAGCAATCACAACTAACATTCAGAAAAATACTACAATTAAAAATACTCAAAAAAAAGTATTTTAACACTTTTTCATTCACAAAATAAGGTTCACATAAAACATTGTTCCACTATAACCATTTACATGTACATCAACTTGAGGGAAAATAAACAAAAGATTACTAACTACCTTACAGAGAGGAGCTACTATGGCTGGTTGGATGACTATATTAATTGGTTGGATTACTAAAGTCCTTGCGCTTGCTCATCGACACCTGTTGGGTTTTCCATCAATCATACGATAAAAATTAGCGAAAGCTAAGTAACGAAGAAGAGAAAAGCAAACAAATTGTGTAATTTTTTTCAAAACTTGTTATCACCAAAGGTTTCATTCCTTCTCTTAATTTAAGTCATATTCCTTTCTATTCAACGTCAGGGATTAGTCTAGGGGAACCCCACCATTCTTGGACTCTGAAGCTGTGGATACTTCGAGATTGGAGATTATGTTGATCTTGGTAAGCTTATGCCGCCACACGTCGCCTCAACCAATCCTCCAATACTACGCTGACAATTTCCTTTTATTTTATTAATCAGGGTCGCAAACCCTCAACCTGGAAAACAAATGAGCACACCGTCCTCAAGGACTCGGTTGCTTAAAACCTCAAGCTAACAATATAACCTAGCGACTTAAATACATATTATCGTGACGCAACCGCTATTGAACCACCCGTGCCTCCACATGGAACGGCCACATCTTTCGTCATTCAACCCGAAGATATTGGATCCTAATACCACGCGCTGTAGATCATTCATTTCGTACGCACTTATCATAACATGGCAACCGTGTACCACCTAGGTAGGGAAACGCCAATACGGGTTCCTTCCGACAAACCTACTGGTTGCATGCCCGACCTGTAGTTCTAATCCCAGTCATCCTTAACGTGACACACGATCCTTTTCAGGATCCAACTCAAACAACATCAATTCCCATGATTTAATTCTTTCGTTAAGCCTTCGATTTGCATAATTACCAACACTTAGTATAGACTCACATATATATTATTCATATGCATATATACTCGTATTTATGCCTATTTTAACTCCCAAACCCTAACTTTCCAAGCCACTGCATCAATTCAATGCTTAACCCTTATTTTAGTGGGAATCACAAAGCAACTCTTCAAACTTTTTCAAAAATACCCAAAATTAGGGTTCTTCATAGCAAAGAATATAAAATCAAGAATTTCAATAATATCATGTGAAAACCCAAAAACAAAAGGAAGGATTTCGTTACCTAATCGAGCTCTCTCTCGCGTATTCAATGCTTTATCGTGTTTCATTTTCAGAAAGAATGTTTTTAGGCTCTTGAAAAGATGGAATTTCATTTTCGTATCAAAACCGCTAAGAACTTGTCAAGAATGGGAAGAACGAATGAAGAACGTGAAGAATACGAAGAACGCCAAGAACATATTTTCTCTTGAAATTTCAGCAGAGCTTCCCCTTATACGGGGTGATATTTCTAAGAAAATTTCAGCAGAGTTTCCCCTTATATCGAAACATATTTCTTGGAAAATTTCGGTAGAGTTTCTCCTTATATCAGGACACATTTCAAAATAAAAACGAAAAGAGTTTCCTCTATAAAATCAATCGAGAGGAAAATAACGGCGAAACTGAAATAATATAATCAAACTACAAGCAATGGAGAATCGGTAAACACCAAGTGTCTTAGGTGAGTGAATGTGTGACGAATCACAGGGTTCACTTACGTGCATAGCCGCATGCACTTAAGTAGGGTATAACACGGATTTCTCCATCAAAATAACTAAAAAACGGAAAAGAAAGAACAATAAGCACTAGAGAATTGGTAGACACCACACATCTTAGGTGAGTGAATGTGTGACGAATCACAGGGTTTACTGACGTGCATAGCCGCCTGCACCTAAGTAGGTGTTACACAGATTTATCCTCGAACCACAACAGGAAATGAATCAGAAAGAAAGATGAATCAAGAATAAAACTTGGAAGAAAAGAGGATGAATTGAAAGTCTAGCTTACGAAGCAAACTAAGAGAGGATCATACCTTCCTCCTCCTCGTTCTCCCAACAGTGCTTCGCTAACGTTCTTTCCCCTCCTCCCACTCCTCCTCTTGACCTCTCAACCCTAGCCCTTGGATGGTGGTGGTAGTGGAAATCGTAAAGAATGAATGGGTAGGGGGTATTTATAGGCTTTAGATTACCGCTAACCTTGGTTAGTAAACCATTGTTTAGTCCTTAACTGTGGTTAGCAACCCATGGTTGGCCCATGGTTTTGGCCAAAACATATCTGAAACTTGGGTATCAAGTTAGAACATTCCTGAGGATTCTAGATTCGCTAATGATGCTTAATTAACACTAATCGTGAATAATTTTCACTAATCGCGATTTAACTTTCACGGCTTACGTTTATCTTTTGCTTACTATTAATTAGTGCTTGCTAATGATCATTAGCAGTTTTCAATCCGTCATTAGTTTCTTATATCATGCTTAATTAGTCTTAATGATAGTCATTATGGGTTAATGACGTTTTAACCCTCCTTACTTCTCTTTCTTCCGAAAATCATAACAAATCCAAATGAAGTTGGATTCACACGCAACAAATTCCGTTGGTTTTCTCTTGACGAGTCGGATCTTATGATATAGGTCCGAGAGATGCCAAGTTCACGACTTTACACTTATCGTGATCATCAGCCTCTAAGGTGTCTTGTGTCTTGAGTGTGCTCTCCGAACTCTCATCATATATCATCTATAACTGTACAATGTCTAAAGGTGTGACAAGAGCTCGTGATGCTGGTTTTGCCCATACTGCTTGATCATCTTTAATCACAAAATCACACTGTTGGTGAATGTCTAGATCTGCATCTGTCATCTGCTCTGAGTCGGTAGTCTGCTCTTAGCAAGTTGAGTCTCTAGTTCTAGTTTCCTCATTCGTCTCTATTTGTATACTTTCACCCTCGACACGAAAGTATAACTTCCCGTTATCATGATCGGACACTTCCTTGGTTGTGTCCATGAAAGGTTGTCCTAAGATGATGGGGGTATCGGTCAAAGACTCAGGGATCTCCATGTCCAGTACAACAAATCCACAGGGAATTTCAGGCCCTCAATTGTGACGAAAACATCCTTTAGTAGCCCCCTTCGACCTCTTACATTTCTATCAGCTAATTGAAGGATTGTCCTTCTCTGTTTAAGAGGTCCAAACTCAAATCGGTCGAGTAAGGCAACCGAAAGGAGGTTAATCCAAGAATCATTACCTAATAAGTACAATCAAACTGCAGCTCATGTATGTGGCATCTAACTTAAGGATCTCCTACATCTGGTATTTAGACTGGAAATCGATTCTGGATAGCAAAAAAGGTGGCATAGGTAAGAACACATATCTCTGCATTATGGTTCCTCTTCTTCCTACAGGTGGTGGTCTTCTCTCTCAAATTCTTCTGGAATAGAGAGATGTGCTCAAGTGTGTTCTGAAGAGTCGTCTATAACTGGAATCTCTCAATCATCTGCTCGTTGTACTCTAACTGGTGCTTCTTTTTTATTTTCTATTTTTGGCCCCTTTCCTAACCGGAGTACTTGAGGGAAGGGGATAGGAGGACCCTTTCTAGAGAGATGAGGGTTAGGAGTAGGCTCGTATGCATTCAATAGGCTATAATTCATGAAATGATCATTAGGCAGAATATATGGACTCACATGAGATACAAAAACATTTCCTTTATTCATTTTTTTTATTTTTGATGTTTTTCTATTTTTTTATTTTTCCATAAGTGTCCTCAGGTCCAAGATCAGTCAGCACAACATAAGGAATCTTGGTGTCATCAATACCATCGAAAACATCTGAACTTGTGGCATCAACACCATACTCCAGCATGGCAACTGGTATGTAGGTGGCATTAGCACCACCATCTGCAACTGGAGGTATAACTTAGTACCGTTGTCGGAATCAACATCCTTGGTGGCTTCAGTACCGTCATCATCATCATCATCATGGTGAGCAGCATTAGTACCTCTCCCGACCTCGTATGACACTCTAGAATCTGCATCAGATTGTTGCCTAGATGAGTCACTACTGGTTGGCTTCCTACCGCTCCTAAGTATCACAAAATCACCATCAAATATAGAAGAAGTATCATCCAAAATGCCATCGGGAGCGGTCATCTCTGTAAACTGTACCTGCTCAGATTTCGTCTTCAGATTGTTCGGGTTATGTTTAATCTGAGCATGTATGGCGACCTTGCCCATTATTATCTCCCTCATCAACAATGGGAACTCGTCCATTTCTCGCCGAAAAGAGTCCTGCTAATCATAGAACAAGAGGACGAGATCATTGGTGACGTGCTATGCAACTCGAGTTAGGAAAGTAAATAATTAAGGGTTGTTGCGACCCAAATCACAAGGCAGAATCAACAAGAAGAAGAAAACCACTCAAGACAATAAATCAAATAATCAAAATTTAAGAGGTCTCGCTATTATTTTTACCTAGTATAGCAACCAGGGTCGAACACAAGGAGCACGAGTAAACCTACGAAGTAGTCAAAATTCAGGAATGGGAAAAAATTTAGTGGTTTTTTTTTAATTTTTATATTTTCGATAAAGAGATAAAATCAACAAAGAACAAATCAAGGCAATACACATGTATTTTTTATTTTTTATAGTTAAAAATGCTCATAAAATTAATGTAAAAATATTTTTTGATTTTTAATATTTTAAAGTGTTTTTGGTGATTATCTGGGGTTTTGCAAATGTTTTTTTAAATTTTATAAGAATGAAACAATAGATAAAACTACAAACTGTGTCCATCCATGACTAAAATTAAAATTGCTTAAAATGCCCTAAAGTCCTAGGGAGCGATTTTATGTCAAAATAAATATAAAAACCTACCAACATAAACTGAAATGATATTTTTTGAATTTTATTTAATTTGTATGATTTTATAAGATTTTTAGGGTTTTGTAATTTTTAGGATTTTTACAGTGAATTTTCAAGCAAAAATAATACAAGATTTAAAAGACACATATACAAATTGTTATAGAATTTTTCAAGGCTTTTTTTCGAATTTTAATGGTTTTATACGTAAGATAGGACACTTTTTAGGGGTTTTTTATTTTTAGGATATGTTAAACGCAACCAAATTAATCTTAAATACTATGTGTCAATAGAAGCCAATAAAAATTTTTGGATTAATTTGATATTTATTTAATTAAACAAAATGCAGGTAGTTCACAGGGACATACCTTAAATTAAAGCAAATTTCAGGGCCAAATACTAACAAATATAACAAATACAGGGCCTAAATTGGAAAATAGCTAAGCAGACACACGCTCAACACGTAAGTCAGGCTCATAAGGGTATACATGCAAATCTAAAAAACTTTCCATTCAAATCATAACATCAACAAAGTATTGGGCACACAATGCAAATAACCCAGAAAGGCACGTGGGACTACATGTGAGTTCAGACAAACTGGACTGAAATGCAAATACTAAAAATCCTAGGTTCAAATTGTAAAATGTCTATATTACAATTTTTATTTACTTAATTAAATAGCAAAGCATAACAATGTGAGGATGAAAGGGAAATATACCTTTCGGTCACGTGCAGAATGCGTGGGGCCTCGGGTAGCTCTGATTGTCCCCTGAAAATGATCTAACAATTTTGTCACGGTTGGGGATGTGTATCTGTGATGAACTGCTACAATATGGGTCTAACAACCCCGAAAGTGGTGTGGACGTAAGATGCGGATCATACCCTAGTCCTAATCAACTATTAGGAATTGAAAGTGGATGTACAACTTGGATCAAAAATGTGGGTGGAGCTCCTGATCGACGGCGGGGAAGGATGCTAGAAGAACTCATTGGGGGCAATCTTCAACGAAGCAAGGATAGAGATCTGACACTCTGATGAATGCTCGAAGGAGTCCAACACAATCTGGGACATTCTTCGCTTCTAATGGGAGGCTCAGATGAAGGAGAAAGTGGTCGGATGAGTGAGACATGGTGGCTCTGCCTGCAACAGCTCTGTCTAAGCAGTTGGGGTTCCAAATGGTGCTCCCCATGCCCACAGGTACCTGCAAAGGGTAGAGCAATTGAAGGAAAAGTGTCGGCGGTCGTTTATTGCATCCAATAATAACAGAAGCGTAGGGGAATGTGGCTCAACTTCTGATGACTGTGAAGGACGAAAGTCTCGGACTTAATCCTACCCGAAAAGGAAGGTCTAAGGATGATCATGTTGCGAAATGAGGTGTAGGGTGAGACACAGTGGAAATCTAAAAGGGTAGATGTTGCGAACTATGCCCCGACAAACTAGTCGGAGAAGTTGGACATCAGTGGAGGTGAAATGAAAAGAATGGAGTGAACAGGTCAAATGTGAAGATGAAGGTGATACCTGAAGGTTGGAACACATTCCTGATCTTCAGGCAAAGGTGTACATTGGGGTAGTGGCCTCGACCTTACTATGGCAGGTGGGGAGGCTAAACGTGACGAAGCTCTCCGGCCACGTGGTCGAGCTGCGGCTTCAGGTCACCAAACTACAATCCAAAGGCATCTTCCAGTTCTTATCACTCGGTGAGGGATGTCTAGGAGAGAAGTAAGGGGAAATGCATTAGCTACCGTGCCAAGAGGCAGAATCAAATCTTTTATAGCCAACTCGAGGGTCTAGAAAGATCGGCATGGTGTTTAAAACCCTAAAGCGATTCAGATCAACCGAAGGATGCATAAGAATGTTGGATATACAAGGAATCTCAGGTCTGGATCTCGAGGCAGGAGGAGCTCAGAATCCGACAGGAAAAATTGAAGAAGGAGCTCCGGTGAAGAGGTGGCGACCCGACCTGAGTTAGGAGGGGGCATTGACCGGGGTAAACAAACCCTCCTGGACCAATAAAAAAATTTAAATTTACAAAATTCTTAAAAATTCAATAAAAAACAATAGATGAATTTAAATAAAAAAGTATATGAAAATATTTATTATTTTTCAAAGTATTTTTCTGTGATTTTTAATTGTTTTTATGAAAAATAAATTAATGTATATACAATATACATACAAGTATAATGTACCTATGTATTATGTACAATTATTTTTATTATTTTATTTTTACACAAATTCCCTTATGTTATATTTTATCTATTTACCACAAATTTTTAGGAGTAAAAATCAATGTTTAATTTTGTTTTTAAAGACTATTTAGAGATTTATATTACAAGGAGGATGTAGTATGTGCACATGTGTTTTATACAATAAATGGAGACTTCTATTTTTATTTTTATTTATTTTTTCTGATTTTATGTACAAGGGTATAAAATAATTTAGCTTTAAAAGAATAAATAAATAATATATGCAAGTATGGGTGATATATATACACTACAGAGGGGACCCTATCTCCCTACTTATTTTATTTTGTGATCAGGATAATAATTGACATTATCTTGGAGTTTGGGTTACTCTATATTTATTCTAAATAAATAATTTTTTTTCTTTTATTCTTTTATTTTTGTCAAAAATGCATGCTAAACATGCAATATTAACATAGACATGCAATTTGTTAAGTTATTGTATTTACAGGGATTTACATGATGTTTTTCCAAGAAATAAGAGCTAAAATAAAAGAATAAAAAGTTAGAATCATGGATTCATCACCCCCCTATACTTTACCTCTGATAGTTCCTAAGAAAACACTTATTTGCAGAAGTAGTGAAAAGAAAAAGGAAAGAAAAAGATTCAAGGTTGATTATTAAACTTATCTTCATTAAATTGAAGTATTGATCTCATTTATACCTTTGGATTATTAGTTTTTCAGAACCTTATTTGGATATAGGTTTAAAACTCAACAACCTTTAAGTTCTACCATTCTATGGTCAAGACTCCTTAATAATCTAGATCAGAAATTTCAAATCTTACATGCTTGTGAATATTGTATTCAAAGTAAAACGCCCAATACACCCTTTTCTGGGAATGGTGTTAGATGTCGAGGTATTCATGATCTCAAACATATTGATGTATGTGGATCATCAAATTACAATTAACATTAATGATATATGATATCTACTGATGATTATTTGTGATATGAGATTTCTTCCCTTCACCTCAGAAACCTTTGAAATGTTCAAAGATTTCATTTTTTGATTTATAACCAAAGTTTGAAGGAAGATAAAATGAACTTGATTTAACTTAGTTATCTTGTACCTGTTAGATGAATTCAAGGAATACCTTATGGAGATATGAATGTCATTTCTATCTCTCTCCTCCTAATATACCTAAACTCAATAGAGTTGTTGGGAGATACAATTGATCATGTGTGACATAATTTGATTAATGATGAATCATAGCATAATTACCTCTTAGTTTCCAAGGTATATATATGAAGTAGAGAATACAATATATATCCTTAATAAGGTTTCATACATGTAAGCTGGAATCTAGCACCAGAGAGTGCTACTTCATTAGTAAAATAAATGATGATATTGGATACCCAATTTATGACCTTGAGATTCTTAAAAGATCTCATCTATGAGAATGTGATTCTTAGAGGATGAGTCTCTTGAAAATCAAGATGAAAATGAAGTAAAGGAACTTATTTAACCTTGAGATGATAATGAGGCTCCTGAAATTGGAAACAAAAATGATAATTAAAGACACTAATACCTCTTCAAATGAGTTTGAGGGTGGATTTCATATGTCATAGAAATATGACAATGATCAAACTTCATGTGATGAAGCATCTGAGGATCATGAAATGGAAAGATGGATGTTAGAAATAAAGTCTAAAGTAGACTTGATATACAAATGTTGTATATGGACCCTTGAGGATCCAACTATATATGTAAGACCCGTTAAGGAGTAAATAGATCTTCTAGAGAAAGAGGAAATCTGATGAGAAGGTAGAAGGACGGCTCATAGCCATGAGCTAGACACCAAAGAGAAGACATTTCTTACAATGAGACCTTCTCTTCAATAACCATGCTTAAACCCATCAGAATATTGTTAACTATAGCTACAGAACTTGACTTTGACATCTTCAAGATGGAAGTCAAGATTACATTCCTCTCTGAATACCTCTTTGACGATATTCACATGAAGTAGCCCCAGGGCTTCATGGTTAAGGAAAGTAAGGTGTGCAGGTGAAGGAAATCCATCTATGGACTCGAATAAGCTTCTTGCAGTTGGAACATAAGATTTTATGAAATTATAAAGGTTACGATTTCAGATAGAATCTTGATGTACCATGTGAAGCTTAGTGGGAGTGCCATTGTGTACATCGTGTTAAGTGTAGATAATATCTTAATCATTTGGAATGATATAAGGACAATATTAAGTGTTTCATAATCTAGTTGTTCCATACGTTGAGATAAGATATCAAGGATACCTCTTGAATATTAGTTCTAAAGGTGTTCAGAAGCATTGAGAAGAGGGTATTGGGACTGTGACATTAATGGTACACCTTGGACATACTCCATTTTTTGGAAAATTCCAAGAAAGTCTTCCATCCCTTGAGATATGTTACTGACCTATCTGAATGGATAACACCTCAAAGAGTTTATGAAGTAAATGCTAGAACTGTCGCCATTGTGCATCAGTTACATGAAGACGAATGTACGCTCGATGTGTACAAAATCCAGATGTCTACCATGAAGTAGGAGTAGTAAACTGTTACTAATCCTACTATGGAGATAAAACACTTGGTTGTAGTAATAACAATATATTTAAAGATGAAAAGACTTTAGAGATAGTGATCTCTAAGTTTTATCTTCAAGAATATAAGACTTTATAGATAGTGATCTATAAGGGTCTTAACTGTAGATACCTTAGGAGATAGAGATCTCCAAGAATAAAGGTATTCAGATAAGGATTATGAAAAAACTGGTTATAATAATTATTGAGCTATAGTGTTAAGGACACTACAACTGGAAAGATTGAGTATTGGTTGCATAAGATGCAACATTCACACTGGATGCGAAAACTATTACTGAGGGATATGCAAGTGTCGTAAAAGGACTTGGCATATTCTACTGGGAACAGAGTGATTGATTAGCTTACCTAGCTATTTTTCTAAATAGCCTGTGATTGTGACATGAGTGCGGGATTAAGGATTAGCCCATTAATGGCTCTTTGGGCTAGTTGGAGATTGTTGGACATGCAACCCCACGGCGAGCCATTATGCAATAAATGTTATTGCGAATATCATTCCCTAATATGAAATGAAGAACAACTAATTTGCATAATAGTTTCCTAAGTACAATTAAGGTTATAAATCATGACCATCTTAATGATCATGCAGTTGTTAATTCAATTGACGAATCATAGAGGTTGGTGCATGGATGAATGTCTAAGGAGTTAGATTGAGGACTCATCAAACACCATCAAATGATTGTTAAGAGAGGATTTCCATCTTGAGAAGGAAATGGCAATCCTTTCTTTATAAATTGATATATAAGCGACTTCTTGATGCAGGTCCTTTATATAGGAATAGAGATTCGGAGGTGTTAGATAAGTTAGGTCAAATAGTTGACTTAACGAGATCGAGATAACCAAAGTCCTATGTCGTATGTTGTCATGATATAGGCACACATCCTCTGACCGGAGACAGATGTTTTACTTAATGTCTGAGTATCTATATTTGGTAGACCAATAGGTTGATGACCTAATCAAGGTCTATACACCGGCATGTTGGTGTCCATGTAAGGGCATATGAGTAATACAATCTCTCAAAGGGATCATACAGGTTCACTACTGAAACGGAAGACATGAGCTCACTCACGAGATATAGGGAAAAATGAAATTCCATGCACGGTCATCACGCTTTAGAAGCTTGACTGAATTTGTAGGTTTGATATATACTTTTGGAAAGTATATGATCAAGACCTAGGTATGATATATGCTTTTGGAAAGTATATGATGAATACCGACTCCCAATGATCGAATGAGAAACTTGATGAGAAAACCATGAAGTAGACAATATAAAATTGATCTAATACTTCGGGTTTATTCTTAGTCTTCCAGTATGCAGGATGTATAGGTATTGGGAATAGCTGAGGGCGATGTGATCATAAACGATTGTATAACCATGATGCTTCCATTCCTAGGGAGTGATGAAATGGGTCTGGATTTTAGTGACTCCTCCCAGTAGAGAAGTAATCTGATCTCAATCCAAATGTTGGACATTGATCTGAATGTGATTCTGATGCAATGAGAAGATTAGATTTGCGGTCTTGATTTAATCAAGCATCTATGGGAGGCCCGAGATCTGTATTTGAGATGTGATCTCAATATCTATGTCACTATACGTGGAACAATACAATCGACCTGTCCTTATCTCCATGTATCCGCGGAGAAAACACATTATCCTTAAAAGAATTCATGATAATTTCATTATTGATATATGTATCCAAGCATTGAGAAAATTGATAATCGAATGTGATTTAATAATCATAAATAATATAAATTTGATTAATATTATAAAGAGAGTTATCATAGATAATTAAATGTGATTTAATTATCAAAGATGTAAATAATGTGAATGTAATTCATATTATTTAGGCACATGAGAATAGAGATCCAAGATGATTTAAATGTGATTTAATTATTATGGATATGAGTAATGTGGATAGAAATATGTAATTATTCATAATATATTATAAATGTGATTTATAATGTAACGGAGATAGAGCCTATTATGATTTATATTTGTTGATTAATTATTGATGTGAATTGGATTCACATGGGATAATTAATTGAAAATGTAAATCACACTTTGTTTTGGGTTGTAAATGTGATTCACAAATTTCCATGGCATGATTGTAATGCTCACAAAATAAATTGGATTTATTTTTGTGAAATAATTTGCAACAAAAATTGTTGCAAATATTGAAGAGAATCATGAGATAATTTATCTCATGTAATAAGGAAGGAGGCAACCTCGCCATATAAAGAGGGTGGACGACCACCCTCTCCTTATGGAATGTGTGGTTTGCCCCTTGTTCCATATGGAAGGAGGCTTTCTATCTTCCTATTTCTCTAGTGAAGATTGATTTAATATAAATAAATTTATATTCAATATATATTTAATTTACTTAAATTACTTATTGTTGTGTTTTTAACAACAAGATCATGGCCATTAAAAGAAACACAAATCAATGTGAGACATTGATTTGTGTTGTCCATGTATTGAGATTCATGGATCACAAAATATTATAAATTGAAGGGTACCTCTTGCTCTTCATAGACAACATATGATCTCTCTCTCATTCATTCTACACACCCTCTCTCCCTCTCTCTTGTTGTCGTCCACCATGGACCCTTAGAAAGAGCTTGGATCATCAACATGGATTGTGAGGAGCACATGTTTCATAAACACGCTCGCAAGTGTCTCCTCCATCAGATCGGACCTGAGACAGAAGGTCTCTTTCTTTAGAGACTTGATCACAACTATTCTTCAAGAGGTAACCCTAATATTTGTTTGTGGTTTAGATGAAACAATCCGAGAAGTGTTCTTGTATCATGTGGATTCATTGCATGAAAATTTTTTAATTTCCGATGCCTCGAGCTACTAGTGCAACTAGTCGTTCCCGATCGCATACGCTGGATCCTCACGATTCTGTAATGAACTTAAGGATCTTGCCATATCCTTCAGTACTGGGGTTGCTGTTGTTATTGGTTGCTCTGTCCACCCAGAGCTTGAGGCTGTTGTTGGGATGAGGTGCCTCCGGTAGATCCCAGGCTGTTGTCGATCGTACCAAATTCCATTGACTTCCATCAATGGCTCATACTCGTAAGGGGAATGAGGAAGAACTACCAAGGGTTGATCTGGCTGATATACCACCATCTGAGTGTCCTGAGACGACCGTCGTTGAGAGTAGTGCTATAACGGCTGAACTAGATATGCCTGAATATGGTGAACCTGGTGGTACTGGGCAGATGGCTGGGAAGAGCTGTCGTTGTTGTGATCATCTCGTAAACTGAGATGGGGTTGAGGACCCAGATGTGCCTCCTAGAGATACATGATCTGGGTCTTCAGGTCACTAAGTGTATGTGCCAACTGATCTATCTGCGTGAGGCCTTGGCATTGCTTCTTCTTTGTGATCTCAATGTGGTCCAACTTCTCGTTAATAATCCCCATGTCAGTTGTCGAAGACTATGCATGTGTTGTTGCAACTGATAAAGTAGAAGGACCTGCACTGACCCATGCTATCCTTTGATAGGAAACGACCTGTTGAAGGGTATTCCCCTGTGTATAGACTCGAGTTTGGGACATCACCGTGTAATTTTCTACCATCTCCTCATAAATGGCCCAGACTTCGTCCTCGTCCTTGACGAAATAGGACCCCCCACATAAGGCATTAACAAGTCCCTACAGCTCCGGTGTTAGCCCACAAAAGAAACTCTGGACTAGATTGGGCATGGAAATCTCATGGTGTGGACACTGGTCAATAACCTCTCTAAAGCAATCCCACGCCTCATGATTGTGCTCGTTCGGGATCATAGTGAAGTTGCTGATCAGAGCTCTAGCTGCATTGGTCCGGCTGAGTGGATAGTACTTGTTTAAGTACTCGGTGTGGAGCTGCTCCTAAGTTGTAACATACATCTCCAAATGTTTCAGCTAGTACGTTGCTCTATCGACCAAAGAAAAGGGGAAGTCCATCATCTTAATCATGTCCTCATCCATAAATCTGTCATGGACCATACTATAGATAATCCCAAACTCGTGCAAGTGCATATGAAGATCCTATGTAGCTAGCTCGTGGAACTTCGGCAGAAGCTAAATCGTTTAGGAGCGAAGCTCGAAGTCACCTAGAATCTCTAGAAGCTGGATCCAGTGGTGAGTAAAGGTTGCATCGGGGTTGTGCAACTGCCTCATCATCCGTGCGGGTTTAGCTAGCTCTTGTGGATCCTCTGGTCATCTGTCTACTCCTCCTCCAGCTGCTGGTATATCTCCACCAGTTGGTCTCTGTTGAGGCTCTCCCCTGTCTGCTTGCATCTATGCCAACTCTCTACGCACCTATGCCATGAATGCTCCCGGATCTCTAATATGTCTTTGCATTGTTTTCAGGGAGGCTAGTAGTGTGTTTGTTGATGGTTCCTTGATCAAGAACATAAGTCGAACCACGGGGCTGCTCATTGGTGCATCCCTAACCGTTGGCCATCTCTCGGGTCTCTGCAAAGGCAAAAGACCCCAACTCAAGTGCTGTCAAATGTACAAATAATTGTGCTAGTCTCTTCTCTGGCACCTTAGGACTGGAAGAAGGGTGGTCGAGGGGAAACATGGTGGTGTCAAACTCGGATTTGGAGAGTAGGTATATTCTCTCTGAAACCTCCCTAGATGAATGAGGTGGAGTGCTTGAAAGCGGTGCTACTAGAGGTATACTAAGGGACCTCCTACCCATCATCATGATGTGAGGATGAGTGCTGATGAAATATAGAATGCAATCAAGATAAGAAGTCAAACCCCCAATTCACCTACTCAACACGAGAGATAATGACCATAAAGGTTCGATCCTTATTCTTGTCAATTTTATTTTAGGTGATCAATCAGTCTATCAGAGAAATTAAGTCAATTGTTATGAACCCAATGCTCCTAGGAGACTGACCCAATTCAATAGTTAGTTTTTCCCAGCCAGTATGGATTGTGGACCATTTACCGGCTACCCGATCTATCCACTCTGCTAAGGAAGTCCCAGACTTCTTACTAGCAACCCAGAGAAGTCCTCACTGGAGAACAACTATCAATAAGACCACTCTCTATCCTAGGGTGCAGATCACTCTATCGCTACAAACAAACCAACCAATGAGGGGTGACTCTCCCCAAAACAAAGATTTTTTAAATGAGGTGAATTTTAGAGTTAAGCTTGCATTAGCAGTCCCAATTTTATTGTTCTCACTATTTTGATTTTTTTAGATAAAAACAATGCCTAACAAAATTTTCAATTTATTTTAATTATTTTGACTCCAAAAAAAGGGAGGAAGTTGAAAAAGTTGATGCACAATCAAACCCAGTGATGCATGCAAAGATAGAAATGTGTACTGTCTCCAGCACTATACATGCATGGTGATCCACACATACTGAAAATAAACTAATTATATGATGCAAGAGGAAATCGACCTTACAATAGCAACTTCTATTTATCATGAAGAAGAATAGTAGCTAATCAAATCAAGTCCAGAGTCCAATCTTGGGTGTCATTCGATACTTGCCACAATGGGTCTTGCTAGCTCTGTATATGGCTCGTCACGGTATGTGTAAACTAACTTTTTTAGTTTATTATTAGCTAGGTCCAATTATGATCTATAGGTACATGCAAGCAATTAGGGGTTGGGCCTTAGCTAATTACGTCACAATCAATAAGAATCCTAAGTATAGGGGCCAAATCTGCGAGAATCAAATGGAGAGTAAAGTGATGAAATCAAAATGCGAGAAAAGCAGTAGTGAGGTCCCCCAGTGCACCGACACTCGGTGAAACAGACCCCGAAAATGTGTCAAGTGTCCAAGATTCTACAAATTCAAATTATTACAACACAGTCCAAATGTTCTTAAAATACAATAACTGTCTTCTACTCCTCCCAGCTCCTCCTCTTGTGTGAGTTCTCCAAAAAGAGTCTGAGTCATAGCCCGGTGGTACCACGAACAAAAAGTAAATTAGAGATAGGCTAGAAAACTGTTATTATATGGAGAGAGAGAGAGGGAGAGAAAAAGCTGAAAAATGACAGAAAAATAACTTCTAAGATGTGCTCCCTGGAAATGATGCCATTCCATTTACGTGCCATGCAACTCGAGTTAGTAAAGTAAATAATCAAGGGTCATTGCGACCCAGATCAGAGGGAAGAATCAAGAAGAATAAGAAGAAAACCACTCTAGCCAATAAATCAAATAATCGAAATGTAAGTTATCTCGCTATTATTTTTACCTACTATAGCAACCTGGGTCGAACACAAGGAGCACGAGTAAACCAATGAAGTAGTCAAAATTCGGGAATGGGGAAACATATTTTTAGTGGTTTTTATTTTGGAAATTTTTAGATTTTTGATAAAGATATAAAAGCAACAAATAATAAAAGCAAGGCAGCGCACTAGTCTTTTTTTAGTTTTTTTATTGCTAAAAATGCTCAGAAAATTAATGTATTTTTGTAGTTTTTAATATACTAATGTGTTTTGGTGATTTTATGGGATTTTGAAAATGTTTTTAGAATTTTATAAAAATCAAATAGTAGAGAAAATACAAATTGTGCCAAGCCAGGACTAAATTGCAAATTAAAAGTGATTAAAATGCCCTAAAGTCCTAGGGAGCAATTTTATGTCAAAACATGTATAAAAACCACCCAACAGAAAATGAAATGTTATTTTTTTTATTTTTCTTGATTTTTTATGAGTTTTATAAGATTTTAAGGGTTTTGTAATTTTTAGGATCTTGATAGGGAATTTTCAAGCCAAAACAGTACACTAGTTAAAAGACCTGAAAGAAACATATATAATTTTTTATAGAATTTTTCAAGACTTTTTTCGAATTTTCTAGATTTTATACTTAAGATAGAACACTTTTTAGGGGTTTTTGATTTTTAGAAAATGTTAAATGCAATAAATTAATCCATAAAAAATATGATAAATACTATGTATTGAGAGAAGCCAACCGTAATTTTTAGAGAGTTTTTTGAATTAATTTAATATTTATTTCATTAAATAAAAGGCATGAAATTCATAGGGACCTACTTGAAATTAAAGCAAATCTCAGGGCCAAATACTAACACAGATAACAAATACAGAGCCTAGATTGTAAAATAGCTATGCAAACACGCGCGCAATACGTGAGTCAAGCTCACAGGGGTATAGATGCAAATCTCCAAAACTTCCCATTCAAATCATAACATCCATACAGTATAGGACACACAATGCATAATAACCTAGAACGGCACGTGGAATTACACGTGAGTTCATACAAACTGGACTAAAATGCAAATACTAAAAATCTAAGGTCTAAATTGTAAAATATTTGTATTACAATTTTTTTATTGAACTAAATAGCAAAACATAAAAATGCGAGGATCAAAGGGGAATATACCCTTCGGTCACGTACGAAACACGTGGGGTTCAGGAGGCTATGATTGTCCCATGAAAAGGATCTGACAGTTCTGACACGGTCGGGGACATATGTCAGTGATGGAATTCTATAATATGGATATGAAGGCTCTGGAAGTCGCATGGATGTATGGTGTGGATCATACCCTGGTCCTGATCAACCGTTCAGAATCAGAAGTGAATGTAAAGCTTGGATCAAAACCGAGGGTGGAGCTCCTGATGGACGACGGGGAAGGATGCTGGAAGAACTCATCCAGGGCGAACTTTAATGGAGCGAGGATAGAGATCCATTGCTCTGATGATTTCTCAGAGGAGTCCAACAGTATCTGGGACGTGCTCCACATCTGATGGTAGGCTCCAATGAAGGATCAAGCAGTCGAAGAAGCGATACATGGAGGCTCCCCCAGGACCTGCTCTTCCTGAGCAATTAGGGTTCCATATGGTGCTCCCCGAACGCACTGGTATCTGCAAAGGGTAGAGCGCTCGAACACAAAGCTCTAGCGGTCGTCTATTGCATCCAATGATAAGGGAAGCATGGGGGAATGGGGTTCAACTTCCGGCGACTTTGAAGGAGGGAAGTCTCGTCCTTAATCCTAGACAAATAGGAAGGTCTGAGGATGATCATGTTGCGTAATGAGGTGTGGGGAAAGACATAGCATAAATTTGATTGAGTAGATGTAGAAAACGATGCCCCGACAAGATGGTCGTAGCAGGTGGACGTCAGCGGAGGTAAAATGAAAAGAAAGGAGTGAACAACTGAAATGCGAAGATGAAGGTTGAAACATATTCTTGAGCTTCAAGCGAAGATGTACGTCAAGGTAATGACCTCGAACTCGTTGCAACAAGCGGGGAGGCTAAATGCAGTGGAGCTCTCTAGCTACATGGTCAAGTTGCTGCTTTAGGTCACCAAACTCCAATCCAAAGGCATCTCCCAGCTGTTGTCACTCGGCTAGGGATGTCTAGGTGAGAAGGAATGGGAGAGGCATGAGTTACCGCACCAGGAGACAGAGTCAAAGCTTTTATAGCCAACTCGAGGATCTAGAAAGATCGGTATGTCGCATGAAACCCTAAAGCCATTTGGATCAACCAAAGGACCCTCAAGAATGTCAGATATACAAGGAATTTTGGGTCCGGATCTTGAGGCAAGAGGAGCTCGGAAGTGGGCGGGAAAATTGGAGAGGGAGCTTCAGTGAAGAGGTGGCGATCCAACCCAAGCTAAGAGGGGGCGTTGACCGAGGTCAACAAATCCTCCTTGACCAATCAGAAAATTCGAATTTACAAAATACTTAGAAATTCAATAAAAAATAGTAGATGAATTTAAAATAAAACATGTATAAATGAAAATTTTTTATTATTTTTCAAAGTATTTTTTTGTGATTAATAAGTATTTTTATGAAAAATAAATTAATGTATATACAATATATAGTATTATATACAAGTATAATATACCTATGTATTACATACAATTATTTTTATTATTTCATTTTTACATAAATTCCCTTATTTTATATTTTATTTATTTACCACATATTTTTAGGAGTATAAAATAAATTTTTATTTTGTTTTTAAGAATTATTTAGAGATCTGCAATAGATGGAGGATGTAATATGTCCACATGTGTTTTATACAATAAATGTATATTTTATTTTTATTTTTATTTAATTTTTCTGGTTTTTATATCATTTTATATTATTATTATTTCTATGTATATGGGTTTAAATATAATTTGGTTTTAAATGAATAAATAATATATACAAGTATAGGTGATATATATATATATACACTACATAGTGGACCCTATCTCTCTCTACATATTTTATTTTGCGATAAAGTTAATGATTAACCTTATCTTGGATTTTGGATTACTCTATATTTATTCTAAATACGTCATTCTTTTCCGTTTTCTTTATTCTTTTATTTTGCCAAAATGCATGCTAAATAATACAATATTAACATAGACATGCAATTTGTTAAGTTATTGTATTTACAAGGATTTACATTTTGTTTTGCGAAGAATAAGAGCTAAAATAAAATAATAAAGAGCGAGAATCATGGATTCATCATTCATCAAGTGATGGGTTCTCATAAACTAGTGCGTGAGAATTGGACGGGTTGCCTCGATGGAAATAAGGTTGAGTCTGTTATTGGTAGTGAGGAGGGGGATGGAATTACTACTAATGAGGCTGTTGTGGTTGCCTCTGCTATTGTCCTTAGTACTGGGGACAAGGACCATGCTGCTTCTATTGGTGGGGATACTAGGGTTGCTGAGGCTGGCTACCCTACCCTGCTTGAGTTAGATGGTGCTGCTGGGAAGAGGTGCCTCCGGTAAATGATCAGAAGTCGGTATGGTCACGACGAATCCCAGGCTGCGATTGGTACAAAGAGTACCAGATCTCATTGACTTTCATCATGTTGCTCGTGGAGTGGCAGGGAAGGGACTCTAAGTGTTGATCCAACTGGTATACCAACACCTGAGTGTCTAAAGATGGTAGTTGTTACCTATACTGTTGGAGCTACTGGATCGGCTCTGCCTGAATCTGGTGAACCTGAATGGTACGAGAGAATGGCTGGGAAGAGATGCTCCATGGATTAGTGCATGACCTAAGATAGGGCTGAGAAGCCTTCTGTTCCTCTTGGAGACACATGATCTGGGTCTTCAGGTCACTCAAGGTTTGGGCTAGCTCATAGATCTTATTGAGCTTATCCAGACCTTGGCGCAACTTCTTCTCTATGATCTATATATGGTCCAACTTTTGATAGATAATGCGCATGTCAGCAATTGAAGACTCTGTTAGTGCTGCTACTGAAGAAGATGAGGATGGACGGCATCGATGCATGCAATCCTCTAGTAAGAAACCTCCAGTGGGAGAGGCTTCCCCTAGGTGTAGACACGGGTCTGTGACATCACTATGTTATTTTCTGTCATCTCCACATAGATGTCCTAGACCTGGCCTCTATCCGTGGCAAAGTATGAACCTCTATACGAGGCGTTCACAAGCCACTATAGCTCAGGTGTCAGCCCACAAAAGAAACTCTGGATGAGGTTGGGCTTGCTAATCTCGTGGTGCGGACACCTATCGATGAGATCTCTTAATCGATCCCAAGGTTCATGTAATTGTTCATTCGGAATCATAGTAAAGTTGTTGGTCATAGCTCTAAATACATTGGTCCGACCGAGTGGGTAGTACTTGTTCAAGTACTTGGTCCAGAGCTACTCCCAAGTGGTGACAATCTTCCCTAGGTGCTTCATCCAATAGGTTGTTCTGTCAACCAAAGAGAATGGGAAGGGAATCAACTTGATTATGTCCTCTTCCACAAAACTATTGTGGACGGTGCTGCAGATCATCTCAAATTCCTGTAGATGGATACGGGGCTCCTCGATGGCTAAACCATGGAACTTGGGCAGTAACTGGATAGTCTGTGGGTGGAGATCAAGGTCACCAATGATCTTAGGCGGTTGGATCCATGTGTCGGTGAGGGCCGCACTACGGTTGTGGTACTACCTCATCGTGGGGGTTGGACTAGATGGCTCCTGCATCTCATCCTAGCTTCTGTCTACACCCTTATCTCTAGGTATCTCTCCCCCGGCTGCTGGTCTCTACGGCTCCCCTCGGCTAGCTCTCATATGTGTGAGCTCTCTCCTCACCTCTGCCATGAATGCTCCTTGGTCCTTGATCTGTCTCTATATGGTCTCCAAGGAGGCTGGCAGAGTGTTGTTGATGGCAGTCTGGTCAAATACCAACTCATATCCTTGTGGTTACTCATCAGTCCTTCCTTCACTGTTGGCCATGTCTCCAGTCTCTACAAAGGCAAAAGACCCTAGCTCAGGTGTTGTCAAGTGAATATATAGCTCTGCTGGCCTCTATACTAGTACCTCAGGTATGGAAGAAGGTTGGTCGAGGGGGAACAAGGTGGAGGCAAATTCAGTTTCAGAGAGAAGGTTTGAGCTCTATGAAGCCACCCTAGATGAAGAGGGAGGAGTGATGGAAAGCGTTGTTGCTAAAGTCAACCTAAGATACCTCCTTCCCATCACCATGATGTGGGTATTTATGAAGAGTAGAAATATAGGACGCAAACATGATGAGAAATCAAACCCCGATTCACCTATACAACGCAATCTGATGATCGTAAAGGATTAGTCATTTATCTTGTCAATTTTTTATTAGGTGAGCATCCAATCTATCAGAGTGGTTAAGCGAGCTATTAGGAGCTCGATTCTCCCAGGAGATTATCCTGAGTTCTTGCGACTAGTTATTACCAGCCAGTATGGGATGCGGACCATTTACCAGCTACCTGATCTTACCCAATCTGCTAAGCAAGTCCGGACCGATTACCAACTACCTAGTGAAATCCTCACTAGAGAATAGCTAATTGATAGAACCGGTAGTCTGAAGAGAGTTCATACGTGGCTCTATCCTTATGTGAGGGTCACTCTCTCTCTCTCTAGATAAATCAAACAAAGTGGAGGTGACTCTCCCAAAAAAAGATTTTTAATGAAGTTCATTTTTAGGTCAAGATTTCTTTAGCAGTCTAAGATTTTATCGGTGATCAAGTTTTAGGTATTTTTCTGAATAAATGCAAGTCTAACGAATTTTCTAGTTTCCTTTTTATTTAATCCAAGAAAATTGGGGGAGTAATACGAAAAAGCTGATGCGCGGTCAAACACTATGATGCATGCAAAGATAGAAATCGTACCTTGCTCCATCACTCTACATGCAGGGTGATCTGCGTATAAATTTAAAAACAAAAATAAAAAGTAATCTATATGATGCATGAGGAAATCGTCCCTAAGGTGAACAACTTCTATTAGCGAGAAGAGCTGGTAGTTAACTAATCAGGGAAAAAACCTGAGTTCATAACTAGAAGTCGCTCGGTACCCGCCACAATGGGTCCTACTAGCGTTGTATGCGACTTCTCACGGCGCGTGGTCTCTTAACCAATTAACCTAAGTTTTTCTTTTTATTTGTCTAAGTTTAATTATGTTCTATAGGAACAAATAATCTATTAGGCTACTTGGACCTAGCTAATTATGGAGCTCAAGAAAATATAAATCCTAGATCTAGAGGCCAAATCTTCAGGAATAAAATAGAAAATAAATGTTAAAAATCACAAAAAACCACGGTGAGGTCCCCCGAGTGCATCGACACTCGGCAAAACAGACCTCAAATTAATCTAAGTGTTTAAGTGTCCAAAGAGTCCACAAATTCTAAGATATTACAATAATATTTGCAAAAATAAATCTATCTATGACAACTATTTCCTCTGCTCCTCTGCTTCTCCTCAGGTATGGGCTCCTCCGAAATGAATCGGATCATCCTCCGGGCATTTCCTCGCACAAAAAGTGAAATAGAAGATAGTTAGAAAATAGTTATATGGACAGATACAAAAATAAGAAAAAAGGTTGAATTCAAGGAATGTAAGCAGTTTGATACTTTTATTTACCTAGTATAACTGCCAGGGTCGAACACAAGGAGATGATTTAAAAGATTAGTAGTTGTATTTCAGAAAACAAAACTTTTTTAGTGGTTTTTAATTGTTCAAAATTTTCATTTTCAAAAAAAGAAGGAATAAGCACAAAGACTAAAAAGACACAAGAAAACTCTTTTTATATTTTTCTAAGAGTAAAAAATGATCAAATATTGCAATAAAAATATTTTTAGTTTTTATATATTTTTTAGTTTTTTTGGTAATTTTTATGGATTTTTTAAATGTTTTTGGGATTTTCTAAATATCCAACCATGGATAAATGGTAAACAGTGCATGACCACGAGTAATTTGCAATTTTTAAATACTTAAAATACCTAAAATTTATGAAAGTAATTTTTATGACAAAATATAAGGAACAATCTACAAACAGAGACTGAAATCAATATTTTTGGATTTTTCTTAAATTTTATATAATTTTTTGAATAAGTGTTTCGCAATTTTTAGGGTTTTTATAAGGTGTTTTCAAACAAAATTCATACTCTAGACAAAAGACAACAAAATACCACTACGTAAATTTTTGTGGAATTTTCATGTTATTTTTCAAATTTTTACCATTTTTATAAGATGAAATGGACACTTTTTATGAGTTTTTTAATTTTTAAAAATAGAAAAGAAAATCAATTTTGCAAACTAAAATTATCACGCAAATAACAAGCAAACATGAGCTACATATATTTTTGCAGAATGTTTAGAGCCAATTTACTATTTATTTCATCCAATAAAAGGTAAGTAGTCAGAAATATTTCACAGAGACCTTTCAATGAAGAAAATAAGTTCTAGGGTCTAGTGGATAACAAGGATTAAAACTCAAGGGACTCTGATGCAATTTATCCACACAAATCATGCATTACATGTGATCTCGACAGGCAGGGGTTTAAGTGCAAATATCAAAACATGAATTTCATTCCATAACAGAAAAAGAGTTCATGATAAGTATTGCAAAAAACTCAAAATAACAAGTGGGGATGCATGTGACTCAGCCCTAGTTGGACTAAAGTGCAAATATAAAAACTAGATGGTCCAAATTGTAAAATATCCAAGAAAATTTACACTACGAGAAATATTTACAGGACTAAGGAGAAAATACAGAACATAGAGGAGCCTAAGGTGGAATTTACCCCTTATTTCACGTTATCTACAATCAGGAGCAGTCTACTTATGATGGACGGTCGGGATCAACAGATAGGGTTGTCAGAAAATTCTCAAGTTTGATATTCGCTCAGGTTCGGCTTGCTAAAAGTTTGATTCAGATTCGGTTTGGAAATAAACGAACCGAATCTGAACACAAGTTTTGGTTCGATTAAGTAAATGAACCGAACCTAAAAATTATAGGTTCGCTCTGGTTCGATTCGTTAAAAGCTCGATAAACATACACATATACATATTTACAATCATTATTAGTAAAAGTGGACCTTATTTTAAGATAAGTGGATTTTGTCTAAGGATAAGTGAAATTTGTTTAGAGATAACTGAATATTTACGTGATAAATAGGTTTTATCTCAGTAAAAACTATCCAAAAATAAATAGTCACATCCTGGTTACAAGTTACAACATCCATCATCTATGTGTATAGTACTTTTCCCTTCTTTATCTTCAAATCAACAGAACAAGTATAAACATTACTTGTTGGATATCTCCACATTATTCTTATTCCTTATCCCTATATGAACATATATAAAAATATGTTATAATTATATTTTTTCAAAGAGATAAATCCTTATTAGTCTATTTTTTTAAAAGATGAAGATGAGTTAGATAAAGAAAAAAAACTAAATGAATATTTATTGTAATTGCAGATACGCATATATTTCCATTTCTCTTCTCTTTACTCCCTCTTACTAGAGAATTCTTAAGTTTGATATTTACTTAGGTTCGATTCGTTTAAAAAGAGGTTTGATTCGGATTCAGTTCGAAAATAAACGAACCGAACCTGAACACAAGTTTAGGCTCGATTAAATAAACGAATCGAACCTAAAAAATATAGGTTCGCTCAGGTTCGATCCGTTTACACCACTATCAACATATGCCCCTTCAGCGATGAACGGTACTGGCACGTTCCTTAGATGGATCCAACGATTCGGACCCTTCGATAGTTATTAGTAATTATTAAAACTGGGAGGGAGACTGGATCCGACATCTGGAGCGATGCCTGGACAAACGGGGTAAGAACTCGCTTTTGCCGAGTTTCGATCAGCGACTACATGTTGATCCAGCATTTTCAGAGGCAGATATGATGGGGAAAACTTTACTAATGGAGGTCTACAGCTATGGCGGTGCTGCTCAGAAGGGTCCAAGCCCAAGGAGGAGGGCCTGGAGATGGTTGGGGGTCCTCGAGCATTCTTAATGAGAAAAAGGTGAAAAATATCCTCCTGGAAGGAGGTCTTGAATCTGAGTACTGCAAGAGGAATTTATGGCTCGGAGATAAAGAGCTCTAACGATGGGTTACGACCTCAAATTCATATCGGGGGAGATGGATGGTCAGACACTTCGTGATGTGGAGTAAGAGGCCTAAGAATTGACCCAAACCAATGGTTGGGTCAATGGATAGAGTGCGAAGCTTGATATAGAAGCGGAGCACGAGTCGTATGAGGTATGTGTCGGTCGGAGCGAAGTGGCAGAGTATGGAACAGAGTGAAGGTGGGTGCACTACTTGGGATGGGAAGATCGAACGAAATGCGGATAATTGTTGCTAAAAGATTACCAACGGATGGTTAGTGTCGCCTGGGCTGGAGAATTATGTTCTCCGGGGTGATGGCCTCGGTGGACGATGCTGACAGAGGTTGGGTCCTGTGGCGCAGCTCAACAAGGTTGTCTTCGAGCCTAGGGCAACTCAACTCAAAACCCTACCCTACTGCCTTTCTCACTCTGTTGTCACTCTGAGAAAGACACTGGGCACAACGGAAATGGTGGAGCAATCAAAGATACAAGAAAGGGATTTGGTGTGGGGGTGCGTATGGGTAGCCTAGGTTCGAAAAAGATCGAACGGAAGTCCACGAACCAAGGTGCAGATCTTGAGGAATATGATCGGCAAAGATCCATGGTTCAAGGGGTTTAATCAGTACGAATGAGTGAGAGATTAATCAATGAAGTGAGATAGGTATAATAGGGAGAAATAGAGAAAAATCCATCCGACGAAAAAGGAAGGAGGGGGGACCTGTTGACCCTAGTCAACGAAGTTGAGGTGGCCCAATCGGCCGCGATTGAAGAAGCAAACAAAATAGACTACAAGACAAAAAATAAAGAGATAATAAAGATAATTGCAAAAAATATTAATAGAATTTAAAATAAAAAATTGAATATAATAGAAAATGTTCATTATTTTATAAACTATTTTTATGTGATTTTTAATTATTTCTATAAATTAATTTATTATGGTATATGTAGTACTATGTACATATATAATATACTTATATATTATATACATGTATTTTTATTTTATTATTTTTACAAAAATAAATTTTATTTTATATTTTATTTATTTTCAAAATAATTTGAGGGATATAAAATGATTTGTATTTAATTTTTATAAATTAATTTTGGGTGTAAGATAAATAGGTATTTTATATATGTATGTGTGACCTTTGTCACATGAATTTGTGGGTTTTGTTTTTATTTTATTTAGTATCTTCTTATTTTAATTTATTTTATTTTATTATATTATTAGGGTTTTATCAAGTATTCAAAATTAATATGTTATTCACACTATGTGAAATAAACATAAATAGCTATTTATTCACGTATAGATATCATGTGCAATATATAGTGTGGCCTATATCTCTCTACTTATTGTATTGTTGATAAGGTCCAGTATTGACCTTCTCTTGAGGTTTGAATCACTTTGTATTCATTCTAAATACATCCTTCTTTTTCTTTTCTCTTTATTCTTTTATTTTGGAAAATAGGTGCTAATTATGAGATATTAACAATGACATGCACAAGTTATTTTATTTACATATTTTTTATAGTTGTTTTTGCTTAAAGATAAAGATAAAATAAAAGAATAAAGAATGAGAATCATAGATTGATCAAACCCTCATGCCCATCTAAAACATATGAAAACCCTTAGACTACTTTGAACCTTAGGCCACTTCCTAGATTCCTAACCTTTTCTTGGTTTTTTTTATGAATAAGAATACTAACCTAACCCATGAGACCACCGAGATCCAAAAACTAATCTACTTTTTTATATTGGTCAATCCATTGAACTACTTATATTGCCTTTGTTTTATCCTCTCATAGCGATATGTGAACCGTCTATCTTTCGATTTTCTAGTGGCTCACATCTTGTCTCACTTATTTGTGTCCATCCCTCGTGATCGAGCATGCATCACTCAAGTATGCCCCTTCACAGTCGAAGATATGAGATTTATAATCGATTATGAGGAACCAAAGACTTCGTAACTGGCCACAACTGGATCTAATCCCATTCTTTCTACTTCAGTCCCTCACATCAGTGGTTCATACCCATGCATTTCCGTCCATCTCCCTTTGTTGTTGATACTGTTTGGGGATACATGGACTAACATTTCGCCCCAAGGGAGCAACTTTCACACCATGACATCATTGGCATCCTTATGGAGCTTTGTTAGATCCTAGAGACTACAAATGCCATGATCAGCGAAATATGGCAGCAACTTATGCGAATGACAATGCCCAGTTTATGAATGATCAGTTTGAGATCATTTACCACTTTCCGAGAGATGCCCCTGATGCACATATCTGTGAACCCTATCGCTCCTACAAACCCCGCTCGTATACCCTATGCTTGTGCCGATCAAAGTCAGTCCCAGAGAGCTCCTCCTCCTCCTTGCCATGCTCTTATGCTCCAGGTGTTTCTTCATCTATCTAAGGAAAGAATATTCTTTTGCCTTAGCAAGAAGAGGAAGAAGAAGAATTATAAGCAGAAATCAATTTCTCTGACCCTGAAGAGAATGGAACTTTGAGTATAGTTTTGAGACTCATTGCACTATAAAACATGGTAAGAAGGTCTGATGCTCTCCATGTGATGACTCCAAGGATATAAAATACTCTCTTTTTTTAGTAGTATCAGTTCTATTTATAATTCTTTGTTTCTTTACTTAGTAATTAGTTTCTTTCCTTGCTTTTTATTCAGTTTAGCTAAAGCAGAAATTAGTTTGATTGCTATAAACATTTTTCTAATAGTTCTGCATTTATTAATGAACTATGCATGCTTTATTTATCTTTTGTCTACCTTTTTAATTGATCACAAAAGGGGGAGAAGAAATAAGTTCAAGCTTAAAAATATGTACATGATTAAAGGACTTTGTATTACGGGGGAAAAGAAGATTGAAATTTTATTTTATAATCACTACATTAAACTCTTAAATATTTAAAAGGAAGTTTTATGATTCTTTTAATAATGAGGAGAAATTAAAATCAATATTCAAATTTTTACCATAAATTAATTTGAATATTAACTTAATATCGATTTTAAATTGTTGTACTTAATTTATTATATTTATTTAAGATTTTAGAAAAAAATCATCAAACATGGGGATATTGTTATTTCATTATTCTTTGATGTTTGAAAGATGATACACACACACATACACACACACACACACACACACACACACACACACACATATATATATATATCATAGTTGCTCGCTTATTCATTGTGATGCAGGACTACAAATATGGATTCAAGTCAACTAGTTTTCAAAGTGTGGTCAACCTCGAGCGGAATAAAAGCTTAAGTTATTTAACTTTATTCAGAAGTTGTTGCCTTATTTATTTGTACTATTTTGGAAATTTGCAATCTCTAGTAAGCTTCAACAAACAATTTTCCAATTGAGATATCGAACATTCCAATTCTAATCGATCATTTGTTCTCAGTGATCGTTCATCACTAATTAACCACATAACTTTGACTAATTAATTATGCATGATCTACCATCACCCTTTGACATGATCGGTCATAATTTAAATTCCATCCTAATGGTCGGAAATGGACCATGCCTTTTCACATAATCGATCATTTATACCTGATCGATCATACTTATTCACCTGATCAATCATTGCAGTAAATCACTTCTTATTTGTTGCTTTTGCTTTTCCAACGATCATATTTCTTGAATCCCTATTTAAGGGATCACATACCCATTGTTGGAAGATATACAATTGAAGTAAACACTCATTTCTCTCTAGAAAAGCAAGAAGCACTTTTTAAATGATTTCTTCAACAACTCTTCCTCATGTTCTCCTACTTGTTTGTTTATTTGATAAGGATTTTATAAGTTAATAACTATGAAGCTTCACCATCGAATCCGTAAAGTTCGATCGCTAGCCACCATTGAAATTCTTCTGATTAGAGTCGGTGTTCTTTTAGCAGCCCTCCTCAGCTCGATGTTATTTATATTTGTCTGATATTTCTTATTTACTTGATATGAGATATAATTGATTTTTTTATATCTGTGAATTTTGTGCAATTATATTATGTTGATTATCTCTACGTATTATTGTTCTTGCTTTCAGAAAACCTTTTGATATTTGTTAAGATAAGTTTCTATGGAAAATATTATTACATATACGATCTTTATTTCTAGTTAACCTCTTTTTGTAGTTCTTTAGGAATATGATCCTAAGTGTGCAAAGATGTTCTTGGAAGAAGATCTCCAAGGTATTTATAAGAAAGTCTAAGCTCATTTGTTCTCCAACTTGTGCTACAGTATGTGATCTATCGTGTTGATCTTGGTGTTTAATCTAAGATTGTCACGCATCGGCATTGTAAATGGTTGAGATTTCCAAGTAAATATATCTATCTTTATTGAAGTATGTGATTAGCTTGCTAATCTAGAAATTTCAAGTTAGGAAGACTCATATCGTAATTTGTACCAAGGTTGGTTTCCACATTAAAATATTATGCAAGTGTGCTGATTTGATTGCCTCTACATTTATTTTTGTGATTATTAGAAATTCCACATAAATGTATAAAATTACCTTGAACCACTATTTATATGTCCCTAGTTGTATCACGATCCCCAACTCACAAAAAACTCTATTTATCGATCAATTGAAAAATCCTGATCGATCACATTCTGAACGATCAAACATGAAGGGTTGATCGATCAATCTGCAATCTCGATTAAATCAGTTAATCTCCTCAAATCTCATGCCTCCTTGATTTTCTAAACTGTCGATGAACTTTATTGTCATATGTTCATCGTCGCTTAAGATCAATCCTATCTAAATTTAGATTTATTTTTTAAAAGTTGAATCTCCCTACTTTTTTTGATCTAGCCCTTTCCATCATTTCTATTTAAGGAGAGACATCCCCGAATGTCTTCCTCACACCAAAAACCAGAGGGTTCCACAAAAAAATCATTCTTGAGCCCCTAGAGTTACATTGATTGATCGACCAGTTCACCTCGTCCACCTACATTTCAACCAAGTCCATTCCTACCTACCGCTACATCACATTTTCATGGTTATGTCCATCACTCGTTCGTCAACAATCTTGTTATTTTCACTGCAGTTGGACTTACCAAAACAAGCAACTCCCTCATGATCACACCATTCAAACCCAAGATGTAGTTGTTGATATCTCCTTACTCCTGAATCGATAGTGAGAAAGTGTCTAGTTGATGATGAGTCACGATATCAACATGGATCATTATTCGAATGTCTTCATATCTCTTCAAAATGAGCCTGCAAGCTTCTCTATTGTCAATCTAATGGGCTTGACAAGCTTGAAGTATAGAAGAAATCTTGTTCCTCCTCTTATCAAAGATCTACTCATGTCCCTCCTCCTATTCCTACACGGGCTAGGAATCACACTCCTCTTCCTTCAAGTCTCTTCTCATGGAAAATCCATCCACATTCCACACCAAGTGGATACCGACAAAGAAGAGGCCGAAGAAGAAGAAGAAGAAGAATCTTCCCAATCATTGAGTATCATTCGGATGTTTAGTGTATGTCCGCTGATTCAAAAGTGCACTCGCCACTGTTCTTTTAGGGCATCAAACTCAGACTACGATTTAGATGCGTAGTTATCTTTTTGTTTTTCTTCATGTGTGAGAGAAGTACATATCATAATGCATTTCAATTTTGTTATCTTTTTCTTTTTTTATTGACTACTTTCTATCAATGAAATTATAGTTTCTGATGTTCTTTTTAATTATGAAAAAAATGGAGAAAATAATATTGAAAATGTCATATCTTGGAGTTTTATGAGTTCCTTTGCTCGGGTGGGGGAGTTCTACAAAAAAAATTGATTACTTTTTGTTAATTGGCTTATTCTGCAAAAGTTATTGTTTAAAAAAGTTTTGTCATCTTTAAAAAGGGGACGATAGGAAAATTGAAAGTTACAACTTGCTAGTTTCAGGCTCAAATGGACTTACCGACAACCTCCCAAAATTCTTAAGCTCAAATTGTCAAGTCATACTCCCCGCCACTTATAACAGACACCGATAGTTCATGAGTTTCCGATGTGGGATTATGTTTGGGGGTTCAGCTGTTACAACATCCCTCTTATATTCGCAATGTCCTCATTAAGCCATGGACATTACTTCTTCTCAGTGACAATGGCAGTGGCATGCTCTAGATAGCATTTTCCTCCTACTTCCTTATAGGGGTGGCTCTATCTCTCAGGTAGCCTTTTCACCAATAGATGGAACCCGAACTTAAATCATTTACAACCTCCCAAGCTTAGGTCCATGGTCCATTATCATGGAAAACTGACCTGGACAACTTGTAGGATTTATGCCCAAATATATCCATTGGCAACCAATCATAATGCTTAAGTCTAAGTTGTTTTTAGTAATTCCCACCACTTATAACTCACATCAACACTTCAGAGTTTTCAATGTGGGATTGTGTTTGGAGGTCAGGGTGTTACACATTATATCTTCTTGCATTTGTGTATTGATTTGCGTAAATCGTTCTCATGCTCAGGATCTCAAAGTGAAGCTACTCAGAAGTTTTAGTTTTATTATTATATGTTGTCAAACTTAAGCTTTCTGTAGTTATTGTTTAAACACAAATGTTTGATATAGTATGTCAAATATTTTTATATTTGTGCTATCACATTAGAGTTAATTGTGTTTCTCCCAAGTCAGCTTCAAGAATCAAGTCAAAGTCAATCCTCAAGACTCATTTAATCGATCATAGATTTCTTGTTGATTGATTAAAGCCCGATCTATCAAGACATGATCATAGAGGATTCGAGAAAGTAAACAGGGCAATGCTCTTCCTTATTCCCAAGAAGGAGAACCCAATACGGGTGGAGGACTACAGACCAATTACGTTATCGAATGCAATTTATTTGATCGTCGCTAAGGTGTTGGAAAACAAACTCAAGCGGGTGCTGGATGATGTTATTCTGCAGAATCAGACTGCTTTTATCCCTGGCAGACAGATAGCGGACGGACTGGTTATGGCATCTGAGATTTGCCTCCAGTGGTGTAGGGAGAAGGTTAAGGGTATGATTTGGAAGATTGATTTTGAGAAGGCCTATGATTGTGTGGACTGGAGCTTTTTATGGGAGTCGCTACGACGGCGCGGCTTCGGCGACCTCTGGATAGCGTGGATGAAGAGATGCATCACTACCTCCTCATTCTCAGTTCTGGTGAATGGTAAGCCGGAAGCGGGTTTTTTTCGGCCACAAAGGGGTGTAAGACAGGGATGCCCGTTAGCACCGATGCTTTTTGTACTGATGGCGGATGCTTTGGCAGTTCTGTTCAGGAGAGCGATTGATGATAGGTGGTGTGAAGGATTCCGTATGGGGTCCATCTCTATTCCTCTCCTACAATATGTTGATGACACAGTGATCTTCGTGGGCGGTACAGAAGAAATGCACAGAAGGACGAGGCAACTGGTAGAGATATTTAGCAGCATCTCGGGCCTCAAGATCAATAGAGACAAGTCTGTAGTGATTCAACTCGGCACTGATGAGGAGGAGAGTAGAGCGAGGGCTATGGTATTGGGATGCCCTCTTGGTGTGCTACCCATCCCACATCTAGGGCTCCCTTTAGTGGCAGGCAAGCTCAGGAAAGCTGAGTGGGACATGGTCATCAGGAGATTTGAGGAGAGACTGGCAGGATGGAAGGCAGTCACGCTATCTAAAGGGGGGAAGTTGATCCTTCTAAAACATGTGCTGGCGGAAATTCCCATGTTCTTTTTTTCGACTCGGTTGATACCGGCAGGGGTAAGAAAGAAGATAGAGATTATGATGAGAAAATTCATCTGGTCAAATGGAAAACAACAAAGACATGGCATGCATCTGGTAGGATGGGAGGAACTCACAAAACAAAGAAGTGAAGGAGGCCTTGGTATTCGAGATGTATCTTGTATGAATAAAGCATTGTTGGCCAAATGGGCGGTGCAGATCTGGGGAAATACAGATAGATTGGCTATACAGCTGATTCGAAATATTTACGGCGTCAACAACTCACTGGAGGCAGGTAGAGTGTGTTTCGAGTCTTCTCTCTGGAGTGGGATTCGTGAATTATTGCCGCAACTGAGGACGAGATTGATGCCACGGTTAGGAACTAGGGAGGTCTTTCGGTTCTGGTTGGATGACTGGACGGGTGAAGGTATTCTCTGCAACAGATTTCCGCATCTCTTCTCTTGGGAAACAAACAAAGGGTGCTTAGTGGCTGAGGTTGGGTCATCTGGTTCGTGGGCTCCTCACTTCATGCATGAACTTTCTGACCGTAGAATGGAGGAGGTGCACAAAATGCGATCTGAACTACCATCACCTTGCTGCTCCTCGCAGGATAGGGATCATTTTGCGTGGGAGGGGGGAAATTTTCGGTGAAAAAAGCATACAAGGTGTTCAGAGGGAGAAGTGATGACTTGGAACCTGCCATGAAGCAGGATATGAAGATTATCTGGGCAAGCAAGATCCCTTGCAGAGTGAAGATCTTCTTGTAGTGCCTCAGAAGGGGATGGATTTGGGACAAAGCAAGAAGGGGCAGACTGTTTGGCATTCAGGATACACAGTGTGATAGATGTGGCACACAGATGGAGGATGCAGAACATCTGTTTTTTACGTGTCCTTCGTCATAACATGTTTGGAAGGAGATAGGTGTGGATTGGTTACTGCATGGTAGCATCGATGATTTCTGGAGATCGATTAGATCGGTGGGGATGGACTCTACGGATGATTTTCTTTGCCTTTTGCGGTTATTTGGACCATATGGGGAGGAAGGAATGATCTGATTTTTAAGAACCAGAGTTTCTTTTCTAAAAATGTAATCGCTTCATCTCTCTCTCTCTCTATTTCGATTTTGGTCTATATGGTAATGTAATTCTTTATCTCTTTATAATTTGAAAATGTTTGGCGATGAGTCCCAACTCGGGATGTCACCCTCCTTCATCTCAAAAAAAAATTCCAGCTCCAGATGATTCCTCATTTTGATCGATCATACTTAACTCTGATCAGCGACCATACTTAACTCTGATCGGCAAATCCTTATTGATCGGTAAGATATTTATGTTGATCAACCATTATTTGAACATTTCCTTTATTTTGAACGTTACACTTGATATACTCTCTTATGCAGAAAGATTACTGCATAACTGGTGGCAATTCTATTTTTGATCTTCGTACATGATTGCCCAATCTTGATCTTTTATGCAATCGAGAAAAACAGGTCGTCTAAGAAAATAAACGATAGTAACAATGGTGACAAAAATACGATAGATGTGTCGTCATATCTAGGAGACATTCTTTGATTATATTGTCAATGCAAGCTTCTTTGATAAAAATATTATGCGACAATAACTGTAAACAAATTATCTTATAATTTGTGATACCGATTTTCTGGGTCATGACAATCACTTTAATACATTGTTTTTCCTTCGTTTTTCACCCATTTCGACAAAACGTTTATTTTCCATTTCATTAATAAATAAAAAAGATGGGAAAACGTGTCCCCGAGCTTATGGAAATAGGGGACCTCCAAGAAAGGATGTAGGGGCATTTTTGTGGCAGGAATTGGCTCAGCAAAAGGCCAATGTCTTCCGATTTGTCAAATGGTGCATATACACGACACATATCGGCATGAGCCCTAACGTTAACACCACAACCTGTTAATTTACTCCATCCAACACCCCGTGACCCTCTTGCATGTAGCAAGCAGATAGAACCCACGCATGCATCGATTCTTCCAGCACGCAGACCCTCATCACCTGCCCTACAACTAATCACCTCCCCCATTGCCTTCACCTCGCATAGGCTTTGGCGTCTTTTCTCTTTAGGCAATAATGGAACATATAACATCCAGAATAATATGGTCTGCATTTTGATGTAAGAAATGGTCCTGCGTGATATATCTGTTTTGGGCACATAACGACAGCCGATCTCTACAGTGAGAATGATGGGCAATGTGATCCACGTACGGACATCTCATTATCTTAAATGGTGGAAGGGAACAAAAGAACGAGTAGAACCCCACACAAGTCTCGAGTCATGTTCCTATGTGAGAAGAAGACAGGGCGCATAAATGTGGCGCATAAATCCGTGGCGCATAAATCCGACCACATGGTCTAATACCTCAATTGGGCCTTCCCGGATTGCGGCTCGCTTGGACCGTGCCCTGGCTAATGTGGCGCTCGTCTCCTTACTGCCCGCGATTAAAGTGCACTATTCACCTATGGTCCACTCCGACCACATGGCGATGCGGGTGGCCTTCTGCCCTCCACCCCCTAAGCGGGTCCCCTTCCGATACTTTGACTACTGGGTTGGTCGGCCCGGGTATTTGGAGTGTGTTGAAAATGGCTGGGGTGCTCCTGTCTTAGGCAATCCACTCTTCATTCTCTCCAGCAAGCTTAAGAATGTAAAATTGGCGCTTAAGAACTGGGCTCGGTTGGAGGCAAACGTCTTCAAAGAAAATAAACTTGCTATGGATTTTCTTAAGTCTATATCGGAGATGATGGCATCCATGCCCCTTGATCCCTACCTTGCAAAACTTGAGGGCGACGTGAAAGACTACCTCATGACTTTGGATGAGGACCTTGAATCCGCATGGCGCCAGAAGAGCAGAGTTGATTGGTTAAACCTGGGAGATCGTAATACGCGCTTCTTTCATCTATCCGCCAAATCAAGAAGCTCCTCTAATTGCATTGCTAATGTTTTCGCTCCCAACGGCTGCGTTGTCGAGCGCCCCGCTGAGATTGCTGCAGCCGCCGTTGAGCACTTCAAGTGCCTCCTTTCGCCCGTTGCTCCTGCCATTGATGCTCCCCCCTTTTCGCCTTCTAAGTTTCGGCTTAGCTCGCATGCTTGTTTGGGGCTGATTCGACCGATTGATGAGGTGGAGATCTGGGAGGCCTTATCCTCTATTGGCTCTTCCAAAGCACCTGGGCCGGATGGTTTTAACTCATTCTTTCTCAAGTATCACTGGCCGCTCATCAAGAAAGAAGTCATTGATGCTTTCCACTTCCTCTACGACGGTGGGAGCATGGTCAGGGAGGTTAACCACACTTTTATTACCCTCATTCCAAAGGTCAATTCACCATCGTCCATTGGTGATTACAGGCCCATCTCCGGTTGCAATGTCATATACAAGATATTTTCTAAAGTCTTGGCTACTCGCCTTGCCGTGGTGCTCCCTGCTATCATCTCTCCCAACCAATCGGCATTTATAAAGGGCAGGGCTATTGGTGACAATATTCGCCTTGCTCATGAGCTCCTTCAGGGCTTTGATAAGAGAGCATCCAGGAATCAAGCTTGTCTCAAAATTGATATCTCCAAAGCATTTGATTCCATGGAACATTCGTTTATTCTCCGCTCTCTTGGGGAGATGGGCTTCCCGCAAAAATGGATCGATTGGATCAATAACTGCATCACTACTTGCTCGTTCTCCATTCTCATTAACGGTTCCCCTCATGGCATGTTCAGGGGAAGCCGTGGACTTCGTCAGGGAGATCCTCTTAGCCCCCTCTTGTTTACCATTGGCATGGAATCACTTTCCAGTTTGTTGAACCTGACGGATATTAATGGTCACTTCAAATCGATGGGGCGAGGACGATCCAAGGCCCCCTCGCACCTAATATATGCTGATGATGTCCTTATCTTCTGCAAGGGTACTCTGGCTTCCCTTGAGGTTGTGAAAGAAATCATGAACGATTTTGAGGCTCTCTCTGGACTTAAGATGAACCCGAAGAAGAGTAAGATTATTCGGCCCAAGTCGGCAACCCTTCATTTTGCCACTACGCTGCGACTTGGCTTGCTCCAGCTTCACCTGCCGTCGATATACCTGGGTCTTCCTCTTGCATCCTCCTTTTCGCGCTGCTCTGATTCTAGAATGTTGGAAGACCGGCTTAGGAATTATTTCAATGGTTGGAGCGCTTCGTGTCTCTCCATGGCTGGCCGTGCTCAGTTACTTAATACGGTGATCCGAGGTTTGTTGCTTTACTGGACGGCTGGCACACTTCTTCCCCTCTCCGCGGTTCGTCGGCTGGATAAGTTGTGTGCCAAGTTCCTTTGGGGCCGTAATCGGCATGATATTTCTTGGCACCAGATCTGTCTTCCTAGGCAGGAAGGTGGGATGGGTCTTTCCTCCTTGTGCTCTTTGAGGGATGCTATGATCGTGGCATGGACCTGGAGATTTCTAACTGCCGGCCACTCCATTTGGGCGGATTATTTGCGTGCTAAGTACCTAAATAGTAGATCCTTTTGGGAGGTCAACACCTCTTGTTCCTCTTCCAGACTTTGGCGAATTATGGTTGCTTACAGGTCCAAAACTCGCCCCGCAATCAGTGGCGACTACCCCTCCCCAACCTGGTCCTTCTCCTCCAAAGGATACTCCTTCAGAAGCGCTTTCGATCTCCTTCGGCCCCGTGGTTCTCGCATTGATTGGTTTGCTGTAGTGTGGAACAAATACATTCCTCCAAGGTGTGCCGTCACCCTATTTCGAGCAATTTCAGGTCGTCTACCCACTCTCGATCGGCTGCGTTCTTTTGGTCTGGCTCTCCCACCATCGTGCCCTCTATGTTCAGCCAGTCCGGAATCCCATGAGCACATTATGCTCTCTTGCCCTTACTCATCCTCGGTTTGGTTAGGCGTCTGCTCGGCCATGGATATTGCTGCTCCAACTTCATTTCTTCTTGCCGATATCATCTCCTGGATCTGCAATCAGCTCACATCCAAAGTCAAATCAGTAATTGCTGTTCTTATTGGTCTAACGGTATGGCATATATGGAGGGAGAGAAACCTCGCCTGGTCCTCCTCGACTCTTCAAGCTACGGAACGTACCATCGCGGATATCCTTCGGAATTTCAACTTAATCAGAATTTTGTAGGGCCACGAGTTTTGTCGCGGTATAAATCTTGTGTTCAAATTTTATGTTGTCCGTGCTCGAGGAGCCCTAATTGTATGTAATCTGTACTGTCTTCTTTTTGGAAATATATAGTTTTACCATTTTACCAAAAAAAGAAGACAGGGCGCATAGAGGCATGAGAATCTACAGCTCACACACCTTGAGCCGTTTGCCTGAGAGAAATAAAGGTCTCAGAATTTAAGCGAGTACGTCTTCTGTACGCTCTCTCCTGTTGGGTTCCATATATCTTTCAACTTTAATTGCATCCCCTCCTAACCTCTTTTGTTTCTTGCAGAGGTACATGATTGGGCATCCGCACTGTTTCCGTAACCTTTAATTCTGATCGATGATTTGGTTTTGAATGCATCACTTTTAAATTATTCTGTCTGTCCGTTTTACTGCAATTTGGAATATGTTCTGTATAATTTGATTATTCATTACAAGAGATCCTGCTATTTTCATAATATTGTGCACATGCAGCAGGAACTATTTATGTTGCGACCATCATGATCATCTCCATCTTCTCTCAAACCAAATTGCTATTCCTGGAAAGTAATTGTGTATCAGCACGCATATCTTCTGCACATATCTATGCATGTCCAAGCAGAGAGATCTTTGATTACCATATCTATGAATGCCCAATCACATGGATAGGGTTTTACTTTCATCTTTTGGATATGTGCCTGAAATGTTAACAGGTAAATGAGTGTACCTTCACAGTGATCTATTTGGATATTTTTAACTCAATCTCAAAGTCTCCTCTTTTTCAAATGCTAAATTCTTATCAAATATACGATTATTGCAGTTACCTTCGGCAGTTACAATTTTCTTCCTGCGGTACCATTCATAATTATTTATTTCGATACTTGTTGGGTTGGAGTTGCCATAAAGAAAAATGAAAAGGTGCAATCCAAGATGCATTCTCTACTAGCGGTTCAACTTTTGGATGATAGGCTTTGACCGTAATTGTCGACATCATAGAAGAAATGATGGGAACTTTTGTTGCCTTCTTGTTGGCGGGTATTAACTACATGTAATCAAAATTTAATAGTCCAGCTCTCGATATCTTTCCAGTATAGTTTAAGCCTTCTTTCTGGTAGAACATTAGTTCAGCACAATTTGGACGATATCATTGTTGGTGGTGTGATCTTCCTTTTCTCCTAACCACCGAAAGAGAGTTTAATACCCTTAGTAGTAGGCAGGTGGGGCAGCTACCCATGGATTATATAGCTGGGTAGCACATGGATCTAATATGGAAAAGAAGCATCCTTGTATGAGAGACAAGAAGTACGTTTGCCATTCCACAAGCCATGCCTCGTTCAATATGAAAAGGTTCATATGGGACCTTCCTTATTTGGCTTGTTTTATGTATGTTAGTAGTGTTAGTGGGGCAAGCGAAATAGGTTATGATGGAACTATCCTAAAGGAATTTAAGGGCATGTAGCTTCTTGTTGTCGGTGGAAAGCTTTAGAACTCCATGCATGTGTTAATGTCTAGCAAGATTGTGATCCCCCCTTTGAAATGTAACTGCACATGCGTTCGTAGTAATATAAAGCTTGTGTTTTATATGAGTTACATGTAGATATTCATCTTTGCAAACTAATTTATCGTATCCGTAATAACCACGCAATGGGTTACAGGAGTCACGGCAGTAGAATATGGCTACATCAGATAATATTCTAGACGATTTCTGTATAATCCGATGCGTCAAATATATAACCAGAATAATTTCATTAAAAATTACTTTTATTATATTTGGAAATTAACCTCAACAAATATTTTTGTCCGTATGTGCAATATATAAATAGCTGATATATATGTAAATAGTTGATATAGAGGAGTGATCCTATGAGAGCAAAAAGTTGTGAGAGCATGAAATAGATGATTCTGGACCACATGATTCACCCAGAAGAGAGAAGACCAGGATAGAGAAAACAAAATAATGTGGAACAGAATCAATCCTCTCATGCTCTCACAATTTTTTGCTCTCATAGGATCACTCCTCAGTTGATATATGTATATATATATATACAATATATATATATAGGGGAAAGGGGAGGCTGAGCCGGGTGGTGCAGCCAATTGGCTGCACCCACCCTCCTGACCGTCGGATTGGCGTCGGATTGCGGAAGGATGAACGTTGGGTTGAAGCACCCGCAACACCCTTGCACCCTCCTCTCCCTAACCCCTCTCCCGCAGCCCCCCACCCGCGCAGCCTCCGCTCCTCTCTTCTCCCCCACCCCCCACCCGCGCAGCCTCCGCTCCTCGCTCGACTGCAGCCCGTGCACCACCGCCCCTCTCTAGCTCTTCGCGCCACCTCCCCTCCTCCCCATGCCGCATCCGCGGCTGCTGCTGCCTCTGCTCCTCCCAGATCCCCACACCTTCTTCGCCTTCACAGGAGCCCAAAGACTGCAGGTTCTCCTCTTAATTCCAATTTGTTTCGCAACATTAATTCATTCTCGAACATATATGTATGTTTCGCAGCATCTCAAGCATATATTTTTTAATCAGAGGTAAGAAAGGTCCCATAAAGATTTTTGACACTTTTTTTGGAATCCAAGTTTTGATTAAATTCGAGGTTGGCCACAGATTTCCCCCCTTTTCTTAGGAAAATTACGGGGCCTTATAGAGTTGGACCTAAGCAAGAAACATTATATAGATTTTTCCTTTCCCTTGTACAACACTTAGATTTTTGCTCAAAAGTGCACATGTTTCTTGCATAGAACAATGTTGGCATATTAAAAACAAAAATTATAGTAGTCTTTTGGTCCATCTTCGGAAGAAATTAAAAAATAGTCTCTCTATTTATTTCGATACTAGGTAGTTTTGTTGAAAAGAAATATATGAAATTTCTAACTGTGCCTCCTTCTTTGCTTCACACATCTACTGTGTGACTCAATTTTTTTGATGTTCCTTAACATTCCATTTCTATGTTTGTCTTAAAAGATGGCATACCTCTACATATTCTTAGAACTTTGAGGCGCGTCATGCTCCTCAATAATTTTTTTGTCCTTATTCTATTTTTTTGGGTTTTTGATTTGTAACAGAACTTTAACTCTCCTCTTCTTTCCCATTTTCAATATTGTTGTTTTTAAGCTTGTCCGAAACAGTAGATGCAATATAACCTTTCATTTTGAAATATAACATTGCATTTTAGGCGAAATGAGTGATGAAGCCATGATAGAACAGAAAATACAAGAAATAAGCAGTGATGCCATTGATGTACAATGTGAAGCTTTGGATTGTGGTTCTAATGACTATGATAAAGGTATAAAAGAAACAACAAAATTGGTGGACGCCAGTGTTGGAAAACCATCCATTGGCATGAAGTTTGATTCAGATGAAAGCATGTTTGCTTTTTACAATTCATATGCAAGATCACTTGGTTTCTCCGTACGCAAAAATAAATTACGTCGATCAGAGCACACCAATCTCCCTATTGCAAGAAAAATTGTTTGTTCCAAGGAAGGTTTTAGAGATATGAATGACAAAAGAAAAGAGGGACGTGAGGTAAAACGTAGACGTGACATTAGAGAGGGTTGTCAAGCACACATTTATGCATCAGTGGATGGTGAAGGAACTTGGGTGGTTCGATCTTTTCAGGAAGAGCATAACCACATGTTTACTAGTCCTTCCAAAGTACAGAAGTTATGATCACATAGAGAGATTTCATCTTGTACAAAGGGACTGATTGAGAAGTTGCATGGTTGTGGGCTAGGTGCTTCCAAAATCTCAAATGTTTTGAGTGCATCTGGTGAGAAGAATATCACAAGTCAAGTTTTTAAAGATCAAATCAAACTCAGTCGAAAGAACAATATTGGTCGCGAGTGTATGATCGTTGTTAGATGTTTTGAAGACAAGATGACCTTAGACAATGATTTCTTTTTCAAAGTTGAAGTTGATGAAAATTTGACCATACGAAGTATCTTTTGGGCCGATGGACGATCGAGATCTTCTTATTTACATTTTGGCGATGTGGTGGTTTTTGACAGTACATATAGAACCAACAAATTTTTGATGCCACTTGCACCATTTACCAGCATTAATCATCATAGGCAATCAACACTGTTTGGATGTGCTTTGCTTGCAGATGAGACTACGGAAACCTTTGTTTGGTTATTTCGTACATGGTTGCAGTGTATGCATGGGAAGTTTCCTATTGCTATAATCACTGATCAATATCCAGCTATGCGTGAAGCTATTGCTTTGGTATTCCCCACAACGACACACAGATTTTGCATCTGGCATATAAGAAAGAATGCACTAATTCATTTGCATCAATTGCGATGCGACAAAGAATTTGAGCATGCATATGATAAGTGGATTTACAGAAGCCAAAGTATCGAAGAGTTTAAGGATCGGTGGACAGACATACGAACAAAGAACAATATTGTAGAAAATAGCTGGTTGCACAATATGTATGAATTGCGACGAATGTGGGTACGTGTATATCTTAAACATGTTTTCTTCGCGGGCATGTCATCGACACAACGTTCATAAAGCATTAATTCATTCTTTTATGGATATGTCCACTCTCAAACACCTTTATCTGAATTTGTAGTACAATATGAAAGGGCCCTATCTGCATGTCGTGAGACTGAAGAAGTTCTAGATTTTAAAGCATTATATTCGAAGGCGTCTTTGTGGTCAGAGCATCCAATGGAATTACAGGTTTCCATCTTTTAAACTCATGCGAACTTCACAAAATTCCAAGAAGAATTTAAGAAGATTGTTAATTGTGCATGCCTTAAAGTCGCGAAGGATGATAATGTTGTTACATATGAAGTTTTTCTACATGCGAGTCAAAATCAAAAGTTTTTAGTAGATTTTTACAAGAAAGAAAGAAGATCCACATGTTCATGCAAGAAGTTTTCTTCCGAAGGTATTCTCTGTTGTCATGTTATTTATATTTTGAAGAAGAAGGGCCTACAAGAAATACCCAAGGAGTATCTACTTCCACGATGGTCTATTTCTGTTAGATTTGTGGGAGCGAAAAAACATAATGTTTGTAGAGCTGAAGACAAGCCATGTCTCAACAAGCTATGGGCCCTCTGATCACTACATTCCGAGATGTACAATTGGGAATCTGTTGATGGAAGTTCCTTAGAACTTGCTTTGGAAATAACCGAGGAAGGTTTAAAAAGAATGAAACAAATGCAAGCAACCAAAGTGATCGTCCAACCGTCTACAGTCGACGTAGATTCTATTGAAGAATCTAGAGTTAGTCATCTTGATATTCGGGATCCACTTTGTGTAAAAGCTAAAGGGAGGCTGCGAAAAGCAGAGAGTGAAATCTGACACTAAGGTGTCTTATTCAAAAGGTGAATTTAAGAAAAGAACATGTGGAAACTGTTAGCAATGTGAGCCCCGGGCGAACCATTTCTACAATAAATGTTATTGTAACAAATAAAATATCAATGAAAGTTATTGATTATTTTTCACTCCCTTTCTGAGATTAATGAATGAATGCACTATAGAGTCCCTCTGTACAATAACGGTTTTGTACCATGGCCAACTTGATGATCATACAACTGTTGATTCATTGGATGAATCATAGAGGCTGATGTTTGGATGAATATCTAAAGGGTTAGATAGAGGACTCATCAAGCATCATCAAATGATTATTAAGTAGTGATCTCCAGCCTGAGTAGGAGATGGCAATCCTATCTCATATGGCTGATATCTGACTGACCTCTTGATGCAGGTCCTCTGCATGGGAATAGTGATTCAGAGGTGTCAGGTTAGTTGAGTCAATGGGTTGACTTGACGAGATCGAGATAACCAAAGACCTACGTTGAATACTGTCACAACATAGGCATGCATCCTTTGACCAGAGACAGATGTACTACTATATGTCTGAGTGTGTACATTTGGCAGACCAATAAATTGATGACCTAACCAAGGTCTATATACCGGCGAGCTGGTGTGCATGTAAGGACATATGAGCAATACGATCTCTTAAAGGGATCATACAGGTTCACTTGTGAACCGGGAGACATGAGCTCACTCATGAGGTGTTGGGACTGAACAAATTCCATGCATGGTTATCGTGCTTTGGAAGCATGACATGAATTTGAAGGTAAGATATATGCTTTGTGAAAGCATATGATCTATACCAAATCCCAATAACCAAGATTGAGAAACTTAAATGATCTAACCCTGAAGATGACAGTGCAAAAGTGATCTTTATCTTCAGAATGATCATAAGTCTTCCAGTATGCAGGATGTGCAGGTATTGGGAATACCTGAGGGTGATTTGATCATATGGATTGTATTACCATGACGCTTCCGTTCCGAGGGAGTGATGAAATGGGTTTGGATTTTAGTGACTCCTCTCATTAGAGAAGTGACCTAATCTTAGTCCATGGATTGGACATTGATCTGAATGAGATTCAGATTCAATGAAGATTAGGTTTACGGTCTTGATATGATCAAGCATTAGTGGGAGGTCCATAGGATAGGGATTTGAGATATTATCTCAACATCCAAGTCACTATATGTGGAACAATACAATCGTCATGTCCTTATCTCCAAGTATCTGAGGAGAAATATCATTGTTCTCGAATGGTTCAAGAATAATTCCATAAGATCTAAGCAATGAGAAATTGATAATTAAATGTGATTTATATATCATGATGTATGAGGAATTATCCAATATAATTAAATGTGATTTAATTATTTTGGATAAAAATAATGTGGATGGTAATATCCAATTATTCATAATATATTATAAATGTGATTTATAATGTATTAGAGAGAGCTAATTATAATTTATATTTGTAGATTAATTATTAATGCGTATTGGATACACATTGTCTAATTAATTGAAAATGTAAATTATATTTTATTTTGGGTTGTGAATGTGATTCACAATTTTCCAATGTCAAGATTGCAATATTCCCAAAATAATTGAGAATTATTTTTGGTGAATAAAATCCCAACAAATGGTTGTTGGAAATAAGTAGAGCGAAAATCAAGGAGAGATGCAATCTCATGGAAATCCATGAGATTGCCCTCCCCATATGGGAAGGAGGTGGCGGCACCAATTCCTTTATGGAATTGGTGGCCGTCCACTCCCTCTAATGGGAAGAATGATCTCCTTTGTATTTTAATTCCTTATTTGATTGATTTAATTTGGTATTAATATATATTTGATATATCAAATATATTTAATAAAAATTAAATCACAAATTGTTGGTTTTTACCAACAACAATCTTGACCATTGGATCGACATAAATCAATCTCATCTATTGATTTTATATGTCCCATGGATTGAGATCCATGGATCCCAAAACCCTATAAATAGAGAGGCATACCATGCTCTCTATTTACATGCTATTGTAGCACACTTCTCTCTCTCTCTTTCTCCATACTCGACATCCCTCTCTCCCTCTCTTCTTGGTGGCCGTCCACCATACCTTGGTGGGGAGACTCGTCGACGCCCACGTCACCTCGCTGCCGCTTCGACGCTCTATGGTTCTCCGTCTACTTGGAGTGCTTCACTCACGAAGGAGACATTCGATCTCGTGCGACGAGATCAGGAGCAACCGTGCTTGGATCATCTTCTTGGATTGCGAGGACACCGTGACTCATCCCCGCGCTTGCAAGCCGTTACTCCGACAATTGAACTTGAGACAGGAGGTCTCTTCTCATAGAGACTTGATCAACCGCGCTTCAAGAGGTATTGCATTATACTTGTTGTGGTTATCGATGAAACGATCTGAGAAAGGTTCTCGGATCATGTGGTTTCATCGAATATTTTTTTTTAAATTCCGTTGCACCGAACAACTAGTGCGACTAGTCGTTCTTCGTCGTATCCGATATGACGATCACACTTCCGTGATGCGCTTGAGGATAATTCCATATCCTTCAAGTCGTATCAGAGCCTTAGGTCGACGGTTTAGAATATGATTCGAAAAACCGAGGACGACTTGGGTTCGTTAAGGTCACGAAAGTTTTCATCGCATTTGATTTCGCAGATCTGTTTAGTAAATAATTTCGGCCATGTTTAAATTGTTTAAGCAAGAATTATTTACTTGGATTTTGTTCCCCATTAAATAAGGAAACCATAGGAACTGAGTTTGCGTAAATCGAATTTCGTATGCTCTAGATATGGTTGTTTTAATGAACATGTATGCACTGTTGCGGGAACAGTAGATTTTAATATGATTAAAGAGTTAATTACTGTTATCATCTGCCTCGAAATGCGTGCAACATCTTGGCTTCTGTCCTAAATCAAGTTACCAATCTTTTAAAATTGATTTTTCTAATTTGGATTTAAATTGATTGAGATATGTTAATTTTAGTGAGTAGGGGTCATTACTAAATTTGCAGTCCTAATCTAGAACCAAGTGATTGTCAATTAGTGAAATTAATTGTTAATTTTGTGAAATAATCTTGAAAAATATTTGTGAAATATTGCAACATGATTATTTACCTAATTGACTTGGCCTCAACCAATTAATTGATTGGATGTGATCTAAATCATAATTGGAAAAACAATCTTCAAACTTGATGCTTGAATAGGATTGGGAATTTGTATAGCAAATTTCCTTATAATCAAAAATGTTTTGATTATTATTATATGGTACCATTTCGGTTGGAAAACCAATGATCATCTCAAATACAAATTGATATATCTGGCATTATGTTTTCCCGAGGAGGATATGGTGTTTAATCGGAGAGCATTGGGGTTGCGGGTTGCAACGTATGTGGTCTGTCCCACTCTCGTCGGTACTGGCCATGACAGCGGGTAGGGACTATATAATACCGGAGAAAATCAAGGTGTATTCTCTAATTATTAAAATTCAAATTAACATGTATTTTGAGATATTACCATATATATATATTCAAGTAAAATAATCAAGTTTGAATGATAGAATTGGATTGATAATAATTTAATATGATTAAATTGATTATGTCCAATTAAGACACCTTATTATGAATAGAGTTATAATTTCCTTTGAAAGAATTAATTATGTCAATGTGATTCATGATAACTAATTAAAAATTTGAATATAAGGTGGAGGATCACATAAGTGACATCCATGGTCTCCCGTCAAGGCGAAGGGTTCCGTCACCAGATATCGTATGTAGGAGACGCCTGTGCGAAGTGACAGCTCCTGCATACGATCCATTTGGATCGGGCTCGTCGCTTCTCGAAAGAGTAAGGACGTATGCGTAGTGACCCCAATATCGGATCCTCATATTATTGGGGCGATATTGGATTGCGCATAGCGAGTTGTATTCTTGTTGACGGTTGGTTCAATTAATAACGGGTCAACATCACCTTAGTGGTGGTGGGCCCGGGTATTAAAGACCGAATTGGGAAATGCAAGTTGGACTTGCAAGGCGGAATGTGTTCCCGCTTCTCTTTATTGAAGTCGCAGATTCTCATATTATTGGGATGTGACAAAGATAAGGAGGAGATCCCAATTCTTGCTAGAGATATAGCGATAAATATATCTCTTACTTTGAAAGTGATAAGGGAATGAACTTTCAAAGTTGACAATGCAAGAATAATTTGATTAAAAATACCTTAATCAAATGTTATAAATTTGAATATAATTTTTTATATTCTAATATAGTACATTCTTAATTTCAGGAAATGAAGTCTTTGAACCGACTTAGTAGGCTTCTAGAGGTCAACCAATTGACCAGCCCAAATTACTCAGATTGGATCCGTAATTTGGAGCTTGTTCTCTCTGCTGAGCGCACAAGCTATGTGCTCTCAGAGGACAAGCATGAGAACCCTAAGTCCAAGGAAGAAAAAGCATTTAATGACAAGTATGATGAAGATCATGTCTTGGCCAGATGCTATATCCTAGGTTCTCTCTCCAATGTTCTGCAGAAGCAATATGTGGAGATGAGTACTTGCCAGGAGATAATGCATAATCTTAAGGAGATGTTTGGCAACATTAACCGCACCCAGCGGTACAATTTTATGAAAGACCTCATTCGCTGCAGGATGCAGGAAGGGACTTCAGTCCGTGAACATGTACTCAAAATGTTTGGGTATTTGTCGGAGCTGGAGACCCTTGGGGCAGCCATGGATGCAGATATGCAAGCTGACTTCATTCTGCTGTCGTTGCCCAAATATTTCAATAACTTTGTAGTGTTATTCTACATGAACAAGCTGGAATTGACAAGCGCTGGTCTTCTTGCCGCATTGAAATCTGCGGAAGATGTAATGAAGAAGGATGGTCCCGCTGGAAATGCAATGGTTGCACATATCAGAGGGAAGCGCGGTCGGAAGCAAGGTTCTCGGAAGGTCCCGGCCCAGAAGAGAAAGAAGAAGGGACAAAGTGTTGGCTCTTCTTCCAATGCATCCACTCTTATGGCGTCGAAGAAATCCGACGTCTGTCACCACTGCAAAAAGCCGTGGCACTGGAGGCGTAACTGCCCAGAATACATGAAGTCCTCAGACAAAGGTAAAGCCCCAGCAGGTATGAAATCTACTTTCATCATTGAAACTAGCTTTCTCGTCAGACGAGAAGGAAGTTGGGATGTACATTCTGGTGCTTCTGTTCATGTATGTAATTTGTTGCATTTGTTTCAGGAAACTAGAAGTCTTGAGGAAGGGGAGATAGTCATCCAGATGGGATCTGATGTAAGTGTTGCAGCAGTCACCGTCGGGACATGTCGACTATCATTATCTAGTGGTAGAGTCCTAGTACTTAAAGAGTGTCTTTATGTACCTGAAGTTAGAAGGAATTTGATATCTGTATCTAAGCTAGTTAGAAGTGGATATTCATTCCTATTCTGTAATAAATTAGTCATAAATCATTATGATAAATATATTGCAGAGGGTACTTTAACTTCTGGAGGACTCTCTGAATTGTGCATTAATGAGAATGTCATGAATGTTACAACCACTAGTAAAAACCCTAAAAGATCCAGGGAGAATCTTTCGAACAGATCTGGCATCAAAGGCTTGGTCATTTTTATCTGTTGATAGCATCAATACATTGATAAAGGATGGACCTTTAGATTTTCTATAGGCTCAATCTTTGCCTACCTGTGAACATTGTATTCGAGGTTAAATGACCAGGATGCCTTTCCGTAACAAGGTTACAAGATGCGAAGGTATTATTTACCTAATACATACCGATGTATGTGGTCCCTTCAGTATCGCGACTCGAAATGGATATCATTATTATTTGACGTTCATCGATGACCATTTCCGATACGGGTTTGCCTTCCTATTACGTCATAAATCTGAAACCTTTGAAAAGTTCAAAGAGTTCAAGGCTTTGGTTGAGAACCAAACCGATAGGAAGATTAAACGAATTCGATCTGATCGAGGTGGCGAGTACCTATGAGATGAATTCAAGGAATAGCTTGAAGAGAATGGAATTGTTTCAAATCTCACTCCTCCTGGAACCCCCCAACTTAATGGTGTTGCTGAAAGACGCAATAGGACCATCAAGGACATGATCCGTTCAATGATGAGTAAAGCACATTTACCTCTTAGTTTCTGGGGATATGCAGTAGAGACTGCAATATATATCCTGAATAAGATTCCTAGCGAATCCGTACCTAAGACTCCTCATGAGCTCTGGTATGGATCCAAACCTAGTGTTAATCACTTGAGGGTTTGAGGTTGCTTGGTCCATGCGAAGAATGTGGACGCAAGTAAGCTAGAATCTCGCACTCGTGAGAATTACTTCATTGGGTATGTTAAGGATGGTATCGGATACCAACTTTATGACCATGAGACCCAAAAGGTTTTTGTTTCCAGAGATGTGAAGTTTCTGGAGAATGATTTACTTAAAGGTCAAGACAAAGATGAAGTAAAGGAACTCATTGAATCCCCTGAGGATTCTGAGCTTCCCAGACCAGAAACTGAAGAGATAAATAAAGATGAAACACCCATACCTCTTTGAAGGAGTTCGAGGGTGGTTGCACCACCTGAAAGGTATGGATTCCATGTGTCAGGTGAGACTGACATTGATCCTACTTCATTTGATGAAGCACTCACGGATCAAGACATGGATAGATGGATGCTAGCAATGATGTCAGAAATTGACTCCATGCATAAGAATGGTGTATGGACCCTAGAGGATCCACCTAAAGGGGTAAAACCCATTGGGTGTAAATGGATCTTCAAGAGAAAGAGGGGACCTGCTGGGAAAGTAGAGACATTCAAGGCACGGCTCGTAGCCAAGGTCTACACACAGAGAGAAGGCATCGATTACAATGAGACATTCTCTCCTGTGGCTATGCTTAAATCCATCAGGACACTGCTAGCTATAGCTGCATATCTTGACTACGACATCCGGCAGATGGACGTCAAGACGGCTTTCCTCAATGGATACCTTGAGGAGGATATCTACATGGAGCAGCCTCAAGGCTTCATGACAGAGGATGGTAAAGTATGCAAGCTGAAGAAATCCATGTATGGGCTCAAGCAAGCTTCTCGTAGCTGGAACATCAGATTTGACGAAACCATAAAGAGTTATGATTTTGTGCAAAATCCTGATGAACCTTGTGTATACAAGAAGCTTAGTGGGAGTGCCATTGTGTTCATCGTGCTTTATATAGATGACATCCTTATCATTGGGAATGATACATGGATTATGACCAGTGTAATGATTTGGCTATCCCATACCTTTAAGATGAAAGATCTTGGAGAAGCCTCTTACATCTTAGGCCTGAAGTTGTTCAGAAACCGAGAAAAGAGGATTTTGGGATTGTCACAACATGGATACATTAAGAAGATTCTTGAACGATTCCGTGTGGATAGTTCTAAGAAAGGATTCCTACCTTAAGACATGGTATCCACCTGTCTGAAGGAATGGCTCCTCAAACTATTGAGGAAAAGAAAGCCATGGCTGGACGTCCTTATGCATCAGCCGTAGGAAGCTTAATGTATGCCATGATGTGTACTAGCCCAGATATCTGCCATGCAGTGGGAGTGGTAAGTCGTTACCAATCCTGCTATAGAGAGCAACACTGGAATGCGGTAAAGAACATATTCAAATATCCAAGACGGACGCAAGATTACATCTTGGTCAATGGAGATGGTGATCTCCAAGTCTTGGGATACACAGATTCTGACTTCCAATCGGATATTGATGATCGAAAGTCGACATCAGGGTTTGTGTTCTTGTTGAATGGTGGTGTTGTGAGCTGGAGATGCAAAAAGCAGGACACTACTGTAGATTCAACAACATTGCCGCATTAGATGCTGCAAAGGAGGCGGTGTGGTTGCGCAAGTTCGTCCTAGAGCTTGGTGTAGTTTCCTCTGATACTCTCATCCCGTTACTCTGCGATAACACGGGAGCCATTGCCCAGGCAAAGGAACCCAGATGGCATCAAAAGAGCAAGCACGTGGAAAGGAAATACCACATCATTCGGGAGATACAAAAGCGTGGTGACATCATCATCACCAAGGTGTCCTCTGCCGACAACGTTGCTGATCCTCTTACCAAACCTCTGACACAGAAGGTTTTCGATCAGCATGTAATGGGTATGGGTTTAAAGATTGTACCTGAATGGTTCTGAGGGCTAGTGGGAGATTGTTAGCAATGTGAGCCCCGGGCGAACCATTTCTACAATAAATGTTATTGTAATGAATAAATTATCAATGAAAGTTATTGATTATTTTTCACTCCCTTTCTTAGATTAATGAATGAATGCACTATAGGGTCCCTCTGTACAATAAGGGTTATGTACCATGACCAACTTGATGATCATACAACTGTTGATTCATTGGATGAATCATAGAGGCTGATGTTTGGATGAATATCTAAGGGGTTAGATAGAGGACTCATCAAGCATCATCAAATGATTATTAAGTAGTGATCTCCAGCCTGAGTAGGTGATGAAAATCCTATCTCATATGGCTGATATCTGACTGACCTCTTGATGCAGGTCCTCTACATGGGAATAGTGATTCAATGGTGTCAGGTTAGTTGAGTCAATGGGTTGACTCGACGAGATCGAGATAACCAAAGACCTACATTGAATACTGTCACAACATAGGCATGCATCCTCTGACCGGAGACAGATGTATTGCTATATGTCTGAGTGTGTACATTTGGTAGACCAATAGGTTGATGACCTAACCAAGGTCTATATACCGGCGAGCTGGTGTGCATGTAAGGACATATGAGTAATACGATCTCTCAAAGGGATCATATAGGTTCACTTGTGAATCGGGAGACATGAGCTCACTCATGAGGTGTTGGGACTGAACAAATTCCATGCATGGTCGTCGTGCTTTGGAAGCATGACATGAATTTGAAGGTAAGAATTATGCTTTGTGAAAGCATATGATCTATACCAAATCCCAATGACCAAGATTGAGAAACTTAAATGATCTAACCCTGAAGATGATAGTGCAAAAGTGATCTTTATCTTCAGAATGATCATAAGTCTTCCAGTATGCAGGATGTGTAGGTATTGGGAATACATGAGGATGATTTGATCATATACGATTGTATAACCATGACGCTTTCATTCTGTGGGAGTGATGAAACAGGTTTGGATTTTAATCACTCCTCTCATTAGATAAGTGATCTAATCTTAGTCTATGGATTGGACATTGATCTGAATGCGATTCAGATACAATGAAGATTAGGTTTACGGTCTTGATTTGATCAAGCATCAGTGGGAGGTCCATGGGATCTGGATTTGAGATATGATCTCTACATCCAAGTCACTATATGTGGAACAATACAATCGCCCTGTCCTTATCTCCAAATATCTGAGGAGAAATAACATTGTTCTTGAATAGTTCAAGAATAATTCCATAAGATCTAAGAAACGAGAAATTGATAATTAAATGTGATTTAATTATCATGATGTATGAGGAATTATCCAATATAATTAAATGTGATTTAATTATTATGGATAAGAATATTGTGGATAGTAATATATAATTATTCATAATATATTATAAATGTGATTTACAATGTATCAGAGATAGCTAATTATAATTTATATTTGTAGATTAATTAATAATGTGTATTGGATACACATTGTCTGATTAATTGAAAATGTAAATTATATTTTGTTTTGGGTTGTGAATGTGATTCACAATTTTCCAATGCCAAGATTGCAATATTCCCAAAACAATTGAGAATTATTTTTGGTGAATAAAATCCCAACATATAGTTGTTGGAAATAAGTAGAGAGAAAATCAAGGAGAGATGCAATCTTATGGAAATCCATGAGATTGCCCTCCCCATATGGGAAGGAGGTGGCGGCACCAATTCCTTTATGGAATTGGTGGCCGTCCACTCCCTCTAATGGGAAGGAAGATCTCCTTTGTATTTTCACTCCTTATTTGATTGATTTAATTTGGTATTAATATATATTTGATTTATCAAATATATTTAATCAAAATTAATTCACAAATTGTTGGTTTTTACCAACAATAATCTTGACCATCGGATTGACATAAATAAATCTCATCCATTGATTTTATATGTCCCATGGATTGAGATCCATGGATCCCAAAACCCTATAAATAGAGAGGCATACCATGCTCTCTATTTACATGCTATTGTAGCACACTTCTCTCTCTCTTTCTCCATACTCAACATCCCTCTCTCCCTCTCTTCTTGGTGGCCGTCCACCATACCTTGGTGGGGAGACTCGTCGACGCCCACGCCACCTCGCTGCCGCTTCGACGCTCTGCGGTTCTCCATCTACTTCGAGTGCTTCACTCACGAAGGAGACGTTCGATCTCGTGCGACGAGATCAGGAGCAACCGTGCTTGGATCATCTTCTTGGATTACGAGGACACCGCGACTCATCCCCACGCTCGCAAGCCGTTACTCCGACGATCGGACTTGAGACAGGAGGTCTCTTCTCTTAGAGATTTGATCAACGACGCTTCAAGAGGTATTGCATTATACTTGTTGTGGTTATAGATGAAACGATCTGAGAATGGTTCTCGGATCATGTGGTTTCATCGAATAATTTTTTTTTAAATTCCGCTGCATCGAACAACTAGTGCGACTAGTCGTTCTTCGTTGTATCTGATACGACGATCACGCTTCCGTGATGCGCTTGAGGATAATTCCATATCCTTCAGAAACTGCGGGGCTAAAGGGAATTATCAAACGACGTGTCCTGAGAAGGTAATGCACATTAGATCGATGTTGGATAAATTTTGCATTTTGTTAGCCTAAAATATCTTTTTTTTGGTCGAAATATAAGTTCTTTGTATAACAGGTAGGAATTCAACGATGTTCACAGCGACCCCATAGAAAAGCTTGTCAGTTGGATACAATGTGGTATTAGACATAATCTTTTATCTATTCCCACTTCAATGGTTTATTTCATTCTTTACTTACGGATTTCTTATTCTCCATTTCATTGCAGACTACATGTGTATTTTTGCAGGCTACACTCAAGATGATGCTAACAAGTTCAAGTAGTTTTGGAGTGCTATGAAAGATCTACCAGGATGCTGCTTCAGATTCGTTGCCACCTCTGACACTATCTTTGTTATTTTGCAATGGTTACACTTCCTGTATCGGTGAACTAGTTGTATCAGTGAACTATTTGTGTCGGTGAACTATTTGTATTGTGAACTATTTTGCAATGGTTACATTTCCTATATCTGTATCTTTTATTTTTCATGTATTGGTGAACTATTTGTATCGGTGAACTATTTGTATTATGAACTATTTTGCAATGGTTACATTTCCTGTATCTATATCTTTGTTATTCTTCATGTATCGGTGAACTATTTGTCTTGTGAACTTTCCAGCAATAGATATATTTTTCGATGTATCCTTGTTTTTCTTCTATAGCAATCAAATCGAATTTGTAGGTCACATGATACTGATCTCGACATCGATTAGCTTAGTTATAAATATTGGAGTTTAGTTACATGTATGGGAGTTTGGTTTGAATGGATGGTGCATGTTATAGTTTTTGAACCATTTATTTTCTTGTTTAGTCTTGCCACATATGCTATAATGCTACCGATATCGGGCACCAACTATCTTCATTGTCACGTACAGATTGTTCTTCATCGCTGCCCCACGACCACCCTATCGTATCCTCCAAGCTCGCGACCTTATCTACAACAATTCCAATTGCACATTAAAATCAACTCAGAAGACACAACGACTCCATAACAATTTGCAGGTCGCATAATACCTGTAATATTACATAATGGCTCCAAAACTAATAGCACATACAAGTCACATAATACCAGTAATATTACACGTTGAAATTAATTGTATAACTTGAAATTCTCATTACAGGTGCATCCATCCCATCCATAGAATAAAAATTACAATAATGATACCACAACATTTTCCATAAGCGACTCTTTTGTGTAGATGTATAATTGTTTCTCCATGTTCATATCTCCTGCTTGAGGATCCGTTTGTTCGACCTTCGACGCCAACCTGTAGTCCATCCAATTTCTTTAGCAATCCTCGGATCACTTCTTTACCTCTAGCACATATCGGTGGATTATGCCATTTAAAATAATTGCATCCGCCATCACGAAAGTGTGCACAACCATAGAATCTGCGATCGGGATTTTCATTGGTCCATGATGTTCTCAAATAAGCCTTTTCACCATATTCACAGTATTCAATACTTCGACTTTCCATGGCTGATTTCATAAACTTTATTTTGTAATATGCGGACGAGGAAGACATTAGTACCTAAAGCATTGCAAATACAAAAATGTTAGGACCTATATGTTGTGATCAATGTCAACTACGCAAGACCAGCAATAACACTCAAGTACTAAAACACAATATCAGAAACCTAGAACATAAGTGAAGTATTTGGTATTTTGGAATCTGAAAAGTGAACATAATTGATACGCCATTGCTGGACATCAGCTTTAGAACTAAGGGGAACGACCCAATTCTTAAATCAAAGAAGCACATGTGCACTTTTGAGCAAAAATCTAATGTTGTACAAGGGAAAGGAAAAATCTATATAATGTTTCTTGCTTAGGTCCAACTCTATAAGGCACTGTCTGTCAATTTTCCTAAGAAAAGGGGAGAAATATGTGGCCAACCTCGAATTTAATCAAAACTTGGATCCCAAAAAAAGTTTCAAAAATCTTTATGGGACCTTTCTTGCCTCTGATTAAAAAACCTATGCTTGAGATGCTGCGAGACATACATATATGTTTGAGAATGAATTAATGCTGCGAAACAAATTGGAATTAAGAGGAGAACCTGCAGTCTTTGGGCTCTTGTGAAGGCGGCGAAGATGTGGGGATCTGGGAGGAGCAGAGGCAGTAGCAACCGCGGATGCGACGTGGGGAGGAGGGGAGGTGGCACGAAGAGCTAGAGAGGGGCGGTGGTGCGCGGGTTGTAGTCGAGCGAGGAGCAGAGGCTGCGCGGGTGGGGGGCTGCGGGGGAGGGGTTAAGGGATTGGAGGGTGGTGGGGGGCTACGGGTGCTTCAATCCAACGTTCATCCTTCCGCAATCCGACGCCAATCGGACGACCAGGAGGGTGGGTGCAGCCAATTGGCTACACCACCTGGCTCAGCCTCCCCTTTCCCTATATATATATATATATATATATATATATATATATATATATATATATATATATGGGGCTTTTCTGAAATTGTAATGGTCACTGTGAATTTAGTAAAAACTCTGTAACAATTGTTAAAGTACAAACTGCACATTTTAAAAAAATGAATTTTGTAGATATAGTATCGAAATTTAAATTAACATTTCCATCCAATATAATAATATTTTCATATTTTTGTTTCACTATAGATGTTGTGTTCATATTTATTGTTATATGTATGAAATTAAAAATTGTAAAATATATTGGAAAGATGCCTAAATTGAGGATCCCACCTTATTTGAAGTTTCTCCTATATATATGAGGAAAGGGAGCCTACTTTGTGAAGTAGGTAACTTTACCTACTTCACATCCAATTTTTGCACTTTTTTTTGAAAAATGCCACCGTGGATTCACATAATTATATCCCTCTATTATGTCATTCAAATTTTATCAGAAACGGAGACTCCTACGGCCTTCATCCATAACATGTAAAATACAACAAATCTGTTACCGTTAAAAAATGACTGTCTGGATGGAGGTCGTAAGAGTCTCTGTTTCTGACGAAATTTGAATGACGTATTAGAGGGATATAATTATGAAAACCCATGGTGGCATTTTTGAAAAAAATACAATTTTTTGCAAAAACTGAAATGTGAAGTAGGTAAGTTACCTACTTCACAAAGTAGGCTCCCTTCCTTTCTCTCTCTCTCTCTCTCTCTCTCTCTCTCTCTCTCTCTCTATATATATATATATATATATATATATATATATATATATATATGGTTAAACGGGGATGCCCCCTAGGAGTAGCCAACTTGGCTACTCCCGCCCCTATTTTCTCCTCATTTTTTTTATTTCATGGGAAAATAAAAATTTGTAAATTCATCATTATATCCCTCTAACATTCTATTAAAATTTCAACAGAAACAAAGACTCCTACGACCTCCATACAAACATGGTCGATTTAAAAAATCCTGCGACCGTTAAAAAAATAACGTCTGGATGGAGAGCCTAGGAGTCTCTGTTTCTGACGAAATTTTAATAGAATGTTAGAGGAATATTGTGATGAATATACAAATTTTTATTTTCCAAAGAAATAAAAAAATGACGGAAAATAGGGGGTGGGAGTAACCAAGTTGGCTACTCCTAGGGGGCAACCCATTTTACCCTATATATATATATATATATATATATATATATATATATATATATATACATACACACACACGGATCAAATGGGGCTGCCCCTGTGGAGAGCTACCTTGGCTCCCCGCACCCCATTTTGCCCGATTTTTTATTTTTTTTTGAAAATTTCTTCCGTGGAATTTTATCACTATATCCCTATATTATATCATTAAAATTTCAGACGACACAAAGGCCCCTACGACCTTCTTCCAGACAGTCATTTTTTAAAGGTAACAGAATTGCTACCCATTGGATGGAGGCCGTAGGAGTCTTTGTTTTGCACAAAATTTTAATGACATAATATATGAATATATTGATGAAAATCCACAGAAGAAAATTTCAAAAAAAACCGGTTGAAACGGGATGGGGGAGCTAAGTTAGCTCCCCCCATGGGGGCAGCATCATTTTACCATATATATATATATATATATATATCTATATATATATCTATCTATCTATCTATATATATATATATATATATATATATATATATATGGGTAAAATGGGGATGCCCCCTGGGAGTAGCCAACTTGGCTACTCCCACCCTAATTTTCCCTCATTTTTTTATTTCTTTGGAAAATAAAAATTTGTGTATTCATCACTATATCCCTCTAACATTCAATTAAAATTTCGTCAGAAACAGAGATTCCTAGGTCCTCCATCTAGACGTCATTTTTTTAACGGTCGCAGGATTTTTTAAATCGACCCTGTTTGGATGGAGGCTGTAGAAGTCTCTATTTCTGACGAAATTTTAATAGAATGTTAGAGGGATATAATGATGAATTTACAAAATTTTATTTTCCAAAGAAATTAAAAAATGAGAGAAAAATAGGGGTGGGAGTAGCCAAGTTGGCTTCTCCCAGGGGGCAGCCCCATTTTACCCTATATATATATATAATGGGGCTACCCCAGCACTTATTTTCATGCAATTTTTTTATTTTTTTGAAAAATATTTTCATGTATATTCATCAATATCCATCCAATATACCATTCGAATTTCATCAGAATCAGAGACTCTTATGTCCATCTAGAATAGGTAATTTTAACGGTCTAAACGTTGTTGTAATCAACATGTTCTACATGGAGGGCAAAAGAGTCTCTGTTTTTGACAAAATCTAATGACATATAGGAGGGATATATAGATGAATAACATAGTAATATTTTGCAAAAAAAAATAATAAAATTTGCGTGAAAATGAGGCGGCGGGCGGCCCATTGAACACATATATGCATATTACATAATATATATATAGTTCAAAAAAGGGAGAAACACACATATGTGTCCACCCCAGTATATTAATAAGAGATCAAAACACCCAGGAATCGAGGAGTCGGAGCACAAAACTTCATTCCAACATAGAACATCTCTGCATAGAATATTACATCATTTCAACAAGACAAACTGCCCATAAACCCGCAATTGGCATCAATCTCTCGACATTTGGATGAAAATGAGAGTTGAGGAGAGATTCCTAGAATGACACCATTTTGCTACAACCTAAGCCACATCCATCCGTCAAAAATCGTTCGTCTTTTCACAATCCAGGAACATGTGCTTAGTGGATTCCAATCTAGAACTGAAAAGAACACAAGAGCTATCCTTGGAGCGAAAGATGTTAGCTCGCCTCTCCCTTGTAAGGAACTTCTCATGCCTCAGAAGCCACAAGAATATTCTAACGTGTGCCGGTTAACAAGGTCCTCATGAAGAGGCTTTGCTCCTTTGATCAGCATAGAGTAGGCCTTCTTGACAGAGAAATTGTCGTAGGTCAACATGGCTGTCCCACCCAATTTTCGATTTTTTTTCAAATAACACTATGTATATTCATCTATATATCCTTCCTATATGTCATCTTAATTTCGTCACAAATAAAGACTCCTATATCCTCCAATTAGATTAGGTCAATAGCAACAATGTTTTGACCATTAAAATTACATGTTCTAGATGGAGGGTATATGAGTCTCTGATTCTGAAGAAATTCGCATGACATATTTGAGGGATATATAGATGAATATACATGGTGATATTTTTCAAAAAAAATAAAAAAATTATAGAAAGAGGGGTGTAGACAGCTACATTTTTTCCACACACACACACGCACACACACACAGATATATATATATATATATATATAGGAGAAACTTAAATGAGGTGGGGTCTCACCATATATATGGTGAGACACCCTCAATTTAAGTATCTTTTCAATATATTTTATTATTTCTTGTTTCATACATAAAACACTAGATATTAATACAATATGTATAGTGAAATAAAATTATGAAAATATTATTATATTGGATGGAAATGTTAATTTAAATTTGGAAGCTATATTTTACAAAATTCATTTTTTTACAATGTGCAGTTTATACTTTTACAAAACTGTTACATAGTTTTTACTAAATTCACAGTGTCCTTTACAATTTCAGAAAAGCCACCACCTTATTTCAAATGTCCCCTATATATATATATATATATATATATATATCTGTGTGTGTGTTTGTGTGTGTGTTTGTATGTGTGCGTGGGTGCGTGCGTGCGTGCGTGTGTGTATGTATGTATACCCCATTTACCCTCCCCGCTGCCCCCCTCCGTTACACACACATATACGTATGTATGTGTGGGTTGGGTTGGGGGGTGGAGTTAAATGGGGATGCCCCTAGGGGGAGCGAACTTAGTTCCCCCCATCCCATTTTATCATTTTTTTTTCAAAACACTTCCAAGGAAATTCTTCACTATGTACCTATATTATATCATTCAAGTTTCGTGCGAAATAAAGACTCCTACGACGTCCATCTAGACAATCATATTTTAACAGTCCTAAAGTAGTTGAAATTGACCATGTTTAGATGGAGGCCATAGGAGCCTTTGTTTCGCACGAAAGTTGAATGATATAATATATGGATATATTTATGAAAATCCCCATAAGCATTTTTTAGAAAAAATTAAAAATTAGGAAAAATGTGGTGGTGGGAGCTAAGTTAGCTTCCCCTAGCGGCAACCACAATTTTCCCATATATATGTATGCATATATATATATACATATCTGTGTACGTGTGTGTGTGATGAGTATGCTACCTTGGAGCGTATAAGAGTATGCTCTCACATTTCTTTTCGTAAAAATTTTAATTTTTTTAAATGAAACTAGGAGGGATTAACTTATTATACTAGGTGGGAAATGTCTTTCAAATTTCATTTAAAACAGACGTTCCTAACATTTCCTTCTAGAGGATGTCAATTTCAGTAATTCTGAGACCGTTAAAATTTAACATTCTTGATTGTGGGGATATCAGTCTCGAATTAGGTCGAATTTGAATGACAACATGGTAACATATTGTGATCTAAATTCCACTAGGTTTCATTTCAAAAAAATAAAAAAATACGATGGAAAAAGGTTGGAGCATGTAAGTTACATTCTCCTAGGGCATGCGCGCGCGCACACACACATGTTGAGCTTGGGAAGCTACACTTGGGAGTTTAGCCAACTAGCTTCTCTTGACCATTATTTTCATTGACATTTTTTGTTTTTGAAATGAAACTAGGGAGATTTATATCACCATATATCACCATGGTCTCGTGCCAAATTCAACTAAATTCGACACTTTTATCATCTCCATCACGACTATCAAATTTTGACGGTCTCTGAATTGCTAAAATTGACTCTATCTTGATAGGCATGTTAGGAATGTTAGTTTTGCATGAAATTTGAAGCACATATTCCACTCAATAAACTAAGAAAATTACATTGGTTTTCTTTAAAAAAGTCAAAAATCAATAATAAAAATGGTTTCGGTGTAGCTAGTTGGCATCATCCCCTAGTGTATCTTCCCTTCGCCCCTCCCCCCATATGTGTGTGTGGGTGTATGTGCGTGTGTTTATGTGGGTGTGTGGGTGGGTGAGTGGGAAAAATGGGGATGCCCTAGGAGGAGCTAATTTTGATCCCCTACCCTAGTTTTCCCATATTTTTTATTTTTTTTATAAAAATTGATTCTATCGAAATTCATAACTATAACAATTTAAATTTCATGAGAAACAGAGACTCCTATGACCTCCATCTAGACTATCATTTTATAATGATCGTCGAATTGTTAAAATCGGCCTTGCGTAGATGTAGGCTGTAGGCATTTCCAACCAATCACCAATGGCCTTCACTAATTGTAAAAATACCCCAGTTTGTATTCAATAAATTTCATCGTCAGTTTTAGTATTCGCATTCTAGATCCTATATGGCCTGTTTGAGTTGCTTATTCTACATTTTTGCATATTTTTCATACATATATGCCCCTGCACTCAAACTTGAATAACTCTTACAATATTAATTTGATTGAGATAATTTCAGTTTCATTGAAAGCTAATTTAATTGTCCTCATATGTCTTATTTAGATTCAAGATTTGAAGCATGAATACCAATTAATTAATTAGATTATGTGCTTGAATCTTTATCAGATGAAATTTGTCTTTTGATTAAGTGCTCGATTGGATCTAGATTTTTATCTTCTTTCTATCCTAAGTTACAAGATCATTTTCTGGCATATTTATGTGTATAGTTGCATGTGATGACTTAGTACCATTTCTAACACGATCATTCTGTTCATTATGAGTCTTTCCTAACATGCATTAAAATTGACTTGAAAATCATTCTTCCCTCACATTTATTCTTGTGATGCATTGTCTTGTTTGCATTGTTTGAAGTTGACCTAGATGATTAATTATTTGCAAAGCCTAGATACTTAAACAATTGAAAAATTGAATAATGGATCGTGTCCTTGTGTTTGGTCATTGACTTTCCTAGGATAAAAATTAACATTGGGTCCTCTTCGTGGAGATATTTGACTTGGTTCTATTTATTCTGAATTAGCCTATAGTACAACTAGTACATGTTCTATTCGCCGATTTACAATTCATCAGATGGCACCATTGCCGGAGACACAACTTCATTAATACAATTGTTTGGATTTTATATTCTTGTTAAGTTGATTGATATTTTATCTAGGTCTTGTGTGATGTGATGTTTTATGCATTATTTATCCATTTGATAATCTTTGATATTTAATTTCTTTTATTCTATGGTAGGGCATGTTCATCGAGGACACTCATAGAGATATGAAGGCTTGAAGCTTGGAGTGGAGTTCATGTTGAGAGAATTCATAAAAGATGCCATCAAGACCGTTCAAATATTATTTGTGTTAATATATTTGTAATACTTATGGACTTAGTCAACTATATTAGGGTTTAGGCACGCGGCTCTCAGAGCTTCTTTAGATTTGATTTATTTGTTCTTGATATGTAATATAGGACACACTAACTATATTTGATGAGATTCACTATCTATGAAGATTCTTAAGATGCACTTAATCTACATTCAACCTAGCTTAAAATAATTGGCTCTTTTCCTGCTAATAGAACTCATGATTAGGTGCAATTTTCATCAACTTTCATACATTTAGATAATATTTATATATTCAGTCCTACACGTGCATGGAGAGAGAGCTAGCAATCACTATTCTCTTGAGTATACATTTTCATTTTCATGGCCTTTCCCATGCCCTTACATCGTGATTGATAACCTAGGAAACTAAGGAAACATGACTAGATAGTAGACAGAGTATTATGTGCTCAAATTAATTTAGTAAGTGATGACCTAATTTATAAAAGTCAGAATATTAATGCAAGTTGACCTAATTAAAATGGAGCTAAATTTTCCTTATTTGGGGAGAGTAAACCTCTCATTATACGCTAGATATTATTCATGACTAAGAGGTGAGAATATATCCGTAGAATAGAGCCCAAACACTAGTTAAGATTTTTCATAATAGATTCTAATTTAGACTATCACCAATAATAGAGAAGATAATTTGACCATAATTTTGGTCTTCATCATGTGTGATGGTGAAATTATCGGGTTTGATTGAGCTTGTTTGACTTTGTCATTACCTCCTAAAACCTTAGGTTCCATTTTTATCTCCTGAGATCCATTCATCTTGAGATTCAACTAACACTTGAGTCATACATCCCATAGCTTCATATATTTTTACTTATGGTTATTTTCAAGCAAAGTATATGAAGGTACCCATTTCATTCTGACGGTTCACCTCGGTTCTCTTATTGCATTTGGTATCTTTGTACTCAAGATATTCCTTAGTTGGAGTATAGGGGACCTGAGTCACTATTTTCTTCAAATGATTATTTTTTACTCGATTACCCACTTTCCATCTTTTAATTTATGTACATTTTCTTCATACTTAGTATGAGCTATGTATTTATATAACTTTGTCATATGAGGACATTGCACCAACTATGTATAGGGGGAGTACTGTATATATTGCATATGTACTTTAGCAATAGCTCATAATTTATTTTTTTTTTCATTTTTTGGGGATTCGTGTATCATATTATATTCTTGGAACTGATTTTTGTTAAAATGATCGGAAAATGATTTTGAAAACTATATATATTTATATATAGTTGACATGGTTTTCAAATATATTTTACATGGTTTGTGAAAATCGATTTTACGTGTTTGAAAAATCATTTGTAAAATATTAAAAAAATTAATTTTATGTGACATTGTTTGGAAAATATCTTAATGATGTTTGAAAAATGGGGTTTACTTGTTTTGAAAAAATTATTTATAAAATGTTTTGAGAAAAAATCTATGTATATATATATATTTGTGTGTATATGTGTGGGATAATGTTTGTAAAAAGTTTTCAAAAATCTTGCCAAACATAAGGGTGTAATTGATTGTAATTAATTGTTATGTAAATAATATAACTTATTTCAAACGCAAAAAATGGAAAAATAAAAATGACTAATGGATTGACTTATTAGTTTGTGTTTCTCACTTTTTACTAGCACTCAGGGCTTAAGATGAAATTTAACGCTTGGTTTAAGAGGTCCAGAAATTTAAAGTGAACTTATTTTAATCATTAGGGTCTTGGACTTAAAAATTCACACTTTCCTAGTTAGAAGATCTATGTTCTATATTGCATGCTTAGTCTCCCTTAAAAGAATTTCATTTTCACATCACATGCATGACATCATTAATGATTTATATGAGTTGAGGTATCACTTGAGGGACTCTGATTTGAAACTTAAGTCTGGACTTGATCTATATGATGCTCGATGATGATATAAAAGTTATGATGGCTTCATGAAACCTGAGTGTAAGCATCTTTACTAGTAGGGGACATAGTTCTCATACTTTCTCTTAACTTTGACCTAAAGTGGCAGGTTGTGATGAAATGAAATTTATAATTGCATTAATGTGTGTCAATCATTGGTAAAATAAATGAATCTAGCCAAAAAGAAAAGGAAGTTTCCACAAAAAATGATGAAAAATGAAAAGATGAGAAGTTGAATAAGTTACGAGCACTCCCAACATTTGAGAGTCCACTTGGACCAAAGTAATAGGCTTTTATGACTTAGTCTAGTACCTCAAAAAGGGCCCTGCACAATAAGTGATACAAGTCCGGGTGCATGTATATTAGATACTATAAAATGATGCACTCCGGTGTACACCAAAAAAACAAGTATATACGACTCAATATCTCTTGACAGATACACTGATCAACAAAAAAAAATACAAATGTGTTGAGTTTTGGCATTTGAGAGAAACCTTATTCCAATGAAAGGACGAGAAAGGAAGAACACAACTCTATTGCCCTACATTACATGGCTTCATCTAAACTTTTAAGTCTAATAAACTAAAGAAATGGTAAATTGAAGACAGAATAGATTTATTCCCTATTGTTGAGGATTAGGTCCTTAGGGAGCTTCTTAATTTGGAACTTTTTGTGAAACATTGACTCTACTCTCATGGAATTAGTCAACACATTTAATCATAAACCTTATATTTATGTATTCAGAGAGTCTGATAATTAGAGGAATTTAATTCCTTTTTACTAACATAGAGTTCATCTTAGAGTCTTAGGTTTTCTAAAACTAAGTGTTTTAGATCATTAATGCCTTGTTTAAATCACATGCACATGTCAAGGACCTCACTCATTAATAACTCTCTAACTAATTTATTATTTATTGGTTCGAGGACAAGCTCAACTAAAGTATATGGGGTGATAAATTTCATATATATCCACATTATCTAGTATTATTACATCCCTTAAGTAAAACACTAAATTTTACTTGTAATGAACACTAATTAATTACTTAGGCATTGTAAGTAATTAACCCTAATTAGTTCGTATTATATAACTTAATATAGTATTATTATTTTATGTGTTTCTTCGGTATTAAAAATCAACTAAAATTAGGATAACATTGTAAATAGTTAGTATAAAATAAAATATATTAAAAAATAAGAAAATAAATTAAGAGAAAAATAATTTTTATTATTTTAATTAATTATGTAATTTTTGTCAATGTATAGAGGACTCCTCTCTTTGATTTCTGCATGAAAATTGTAGATCTCATCGAGATCTACAATTTCCATGTTCATGATTTTTAGTAATTCATTTTTAACTAATTGTTTCAATATTATCTTTGATATCATTTTTTCCTTATTTATCATTTGTCCACATGGAATATTCTCTCCTTGTAATGCGACCCGTCCCTAGTCATTCTACCACCATTTTTGTGAGCCATCTGATCTTTAGATCAGATGATTGTAGTCTATTTTTCCTGCTCACAACTTAGCTCTCTGATCTAATCAATTAAAGGGATCTCAATCGTTCTCTCGTGCCCTATCTTAGACCATTGGAATATATGATCCAACGATTCCTAGATAACCTTCAACCACCCGCACCTCCCTCTCTAACAGAGCACACCTCTTAACCAAACCCAACTTCTCCCAATTTCGCCAACTTCCTCGAGTAGCTTACTAACCAGTTCTTACATCCATCGCTTCCCATATCATCCCTCCTTCACACTAACTCCATAAAGGCTCTAATACCTAACATCCCTAATCGGGGTGGTGGTTGAAATCACCACCTGGGTTTGCAACTTCCGCCTTCCACCACCTTCAAATATTCCTTCACTAGCTGCTTTTGTAGGTATGCACCCTCATATGGTGTAAACCCTGGCAATCTCCAACCCTTTGTGACGGGAAGGAGGTTGGATCAACATGCGAAGATGGGTCTACTCGTGTCTGACACATGGCTGAAACAACCATGCCACGATCGTGCTCTACATACGAGATTTCTAACATTTCTACCCGTGTATGAAGTGAAGACTAGGTGCTCCAAGTGCCCCCACTAAACTGCCACCTTCATCCCCTTGATCTCATGAAAACCTGGGAAACACATGTCTAGGTTAGTTTTTATTCTTAGTTTCATTAACTTTTCTAGTTTGGTATATGTGTTTTTGCTTAATAATTTCCTAGTATAAAACTTTGCCTTGCTTCTAAAATACACGTTGAAGGCTCCACTCACCACCTTCCCTCCCACCAAACTCTTTTCATCTTTATCCTTTTCTCTTCTCTAGCAGCAAAGAAAACCACCTTGGATCTATTTCTCCACCACCGTTAGCCCACCATTTCACCACCAGATGCACACACACATACACACTTTTCTTTGGCTTTTGTTTTGCTCTGTTAACATTTACAGGTCAAACCATCTTCCATGGCCAGAGTCTTCAAGGTGCCAGTTGTCGACTCTCCTTGTAAGAAGCTCTCCAAGCTTCCTGTTGAGATCAACATCTTTGCCTAGGTTTTGTGAATATCCAACAACCTACAATGAAGTGAAATGAAGATGGAGGAGGAGATGCATTTTCGCAAGATTCCTGTTCTATCTTTCTTGTGAGCAGTGGTGCTCATCCAAGGAGAAGCTACATATGTCGTCAGATCATTCCACTTTGAAGACGATCCGACGATTGCGAGGTGGCCATGTCTAGTATCTTTCCAAGCCACAACCTCGGAGCCCAAGCCTCAGCCTCGGTGGATCTGTTGCACCAACAAAACATTGAGGCATGCCATGCATCCTCCCAACCTACAGCTGGCCCATACATAGACCCGAGCCTTGCCAGATGTGTGCTCTACGCATGCGAGGCTGGGAATATTGCAGCCAAGCACAACCTACCTTCACTAATTGCAAAAATGCCCCTGTACGGGGGTATTTAATAAATTTCATTGGTAGTTTTTAGTATTTGCATTCTAGTCCATGTAAGGACTTGTTTGTGACGTTTGTTCTACATATTTTGCATTATTTTCTTGCATATATACCCCCAGATAAAAATTTGAATAACTACTGCATTAATAATCCGATTGGGATGATTTCAATTTCATTAGATTGCTAGTTTAATTTCTTTCATATGGCATATTTAGATTTGTGTTTTAACACATGAATACTAATTAATTAATTATAAATAATAACATTCTTCAATCTATATCAAATGAAACATGGCTTTTGATTAAGTTCTCAATTGAATGTTGATTTTCATCTTATTTCTATCCAAAGTTACATGATCAGTCTCATGCATATTTCTGTCTATAATCGCATGTGATATCTTACTATCATTTCTAGCGTGATCATTGTGTTTATTATGCGTCTTTTCTAACATGCATTAAAATTGACATGAAAATCATTCTATCTTCACATTTTTTCTTGTGATGCATTTTCTTGTTTGCATTATTTGTAGTTGACCTAGATCATTTATTAATTTCTTAGCATAGGTATTTAAACACATTGATAATTGTATTATGGTTCATGTCCTTGTGTTCGACCTTGGACTTGCCCATGATGTAAATTAGCACCAAGTCCTCTTTGTAGAGATATTTGACTAAGTTCTTTTGAATGTGCATTGTCCTATGCTACAACGAGTACATTTTATATTTGTCGATTTTCAATAATCAGACATACATAACCAATAGCCAAAAATAAAAGCTTCCCAGACATGTATCTCCTCTTTACAGACACAAAATTAACCAAACTTTTCTTTATTGTTCATGAAATTTAGTTATCTAAGGTGGTTTCATTTAATTTGTAGTTGTGAGGCAAAAGATGGCTTTTATGTCTCTATTACGTTGTAGAGATGTATATAATATTCAATATATCAATTTTTATATTTTTAGTTTGCTTATATTTTTATATATTTGTAAATATTATTTGACATACATGTAAATAATAAATATAAAATAAATAATAGAATATAATATATAAGTAAACCATAACTATATAATACATGTACATATTTATCTAAGAAAATAAATTAAATATAAAAATACAATAAAAATATGAAACTATGTAATTAAATAAGTTATAAATATATAAAATATGTAAATGATCATAATGAACTATAAAACATAAAATCAAATAAAAGATTTAAAATACAGGTAAATATACATATATACATACATGCAAAAATTAACACCTAAAAGAGGCTTGTAAAAACAAATAAAAATGTCCATAAAATACAACATAAATTAACAATCATTTTTTATGTTTTAAATTAAATTTAATAAAATTGTTTGCTATTTATTATCTATTTAAAAAGAAATTTTTAGTGAGTCATCTTTCCTTCCACCAACCGCCCAACATGTTAGACCCACGGGAAGCCACATTCTTCATTTTTTGGTCCTGATCCTCTCATCGATGGTCCTTGGCTTCTTCAGCAAAATTCTTACCCACTACATCCTTCATCTCACCTGAACATTTCCATCCTCAGACGATGAGGCTTTTAATCCGTGCAGCACTCGCAAGTCACCTCATATCTTGTCTATATATAAGCCTCTTTTCCGAATTTTGAATTTGGAACCCGAATTCACCGTGTAAACTCAATTGGAACTCCCTATAGAGTGCTCGTGAAGATAACACGATGCTCCCGGTGTTGTCGGCTTGGATAAGAGGTGGAAATCGGTGGTCTTAGGCCTCACTGGAGATATCTGACGAGCCTTTCTCTTGCTCCCTGAAACCCGAGGTATGAATTGCTAGATAGGTTTCCTTTTAGCATTTTGATTCTACATGGTAGGTTAGCTTTTAGTTCACATAATAAGTATATAGATTAGATTCATTTCATAGATTTCAGTTGCTATAGCATTAGGCTCCAACTCAAAATAACCACGATATACTTCTGATTGACTTGCCCTTTCACCTCATCCTCGTTCCCTGATGCTTTCTCCGCAAAACCCCTTGTTTCCACCATTGATTCAACAGGAATCAAGTGAAATTGAGTTCCATCCTTTGCCACCATCAGGAGCTCTTAGCCCCTTTCATTCTTGTTTGCCGTCATCTTTAATAATTAGTTGACGTGCTTCGCTTTGATCCAAGGATCATTTTGTGCAGATGTAGGACTCAAGTGACCCTCTGGAGTGTGCACTGAATACGTGAAATGAGCCCAAGGTCACTACAAAATAATATAGCCCCTAGGTCACATAGGAGAGGAGGAAGAGGCATAGTCTCAAAGATAGAGCTGATCGAAAGTCGCCCATGGCCCTTTTCTTGCTTGTTCTTCCTGGGTGCTTGGTAGCTATTGGATGCATTGCTCAACTCATATCTAATATGTGACGTGGATCAAAGGTGAACTTCTGTGCAACTCTCTACCGTTAATCATATGTGCCATCACGTGGAAGCAGTAGCCCCAACCGATCGCGCCTTAGGTAAGGTAATTGCGTATTAAACCCCAACTATTTATGTTTTTATTAGTAGACCATGTAAATATTATGTCAAGGCTAAAATTTTGTAATAATTGTAGAGGAACCCCAATACTATTTAATATTTACATCTTGGTCCTCGTGCCTCACTTGTTGCACCACATATGGCATTGTAAATTTTGCACAAAAGCCCTCATGACTTTTATATATTTATGTTTAGTATTTAAATTGTATAATATAATGTGGAACTTCTTGGTACTTCGCACTCATGCCCTTGCAATTTTTTATTACAAAAATAGCACTTCCAGCTTATACTTTTATTTCTTGCATATTTATTTTTATCAAATAGCTTCGATGCCTTAAAAAATTTAGGGAAAAACTAGTAGATGCCATGAACATGTTGATGCATGCTTGAATTTCTATTGTGCATTTTATTGTATTTCCTCATTTATTAAATGCATAATAGAAGTTAAATATTACCTTTTTACAGATAAAAACTATAAATTTAGAAATCACCTTTCAAAATTCCAAATCTTTATAGTATATATTATATAATTTAACATCTCAACAATAATCACCAAAAAGGTAAAAGGGAAACACTAAAAATTACAAAACCTTAAAAAACTACAAAAATCAGTAAAAATTCTATAAAATTTAAAAAATCTATTTGTATTTATATTTATATTATATATTATATAGAAAAAATAGTTTCGGGAATTTTTGAACGTATTAACTATGTTTAATACCCAAATATTTCAGCATATATATACTATTCCCTATTTTGCACATCTAAATACATTAAAAATATATAAACATTAGCAAAATTATATGAACATGATAAATATAGAGAAAAATAAAACCATAAACAAGTTATTTTCCAAATTTTTGATTATATTTGGCTATATGTAAAAACGCTATATAGATTATATATATCTTATATTACCTATAAATATATATAATCTATTTTAACACCTTATAAAAAATAAAAATTATTGTTCCGATATATATTTTTATATATATATATATATTATTTTATATATATGTTATATACTATTTATAATATCTATATTTTCATTATTGTGGTATATACCTATATATTATAACCTTAAAAACAAAAAGAAATTAAGAATTTACAAAAATAAAAGATAAAAAAATAGAATTTTAAAACTTAAAAATATCAAATAATAAAAATTACGAAAGTAAAATATTAATTAGAAACCCACAAAAAACTAGAAAAAGATAAAAAGGTATAAAAGTAATTATTATTGATTTTTTTTCAATTAATAATAACTATACCTACCCTAGTTTTCTTCCAGTGGTTCAACACCTCACATTTCTTTATTATTTAAAATAAATTATGTGTTGATTGTTTGATCATTTGCGTTGAATGAGTTCTAAGAACCGTGAATGTGACCGCTACAACGATTACCGGATCTGACTTGTCGGACACCACATGCCCTCCACGACAAGGCATCAGGAACATTGGTCTCCATTAATAACAAAATAACATCAATAGATAGGAACAACATTTTGGATAAGATTTTTGCAAACATTACCCATTTTGTTTATCTATCTTTTATTTTTCTTTTTCAAATCATTATTTATCTGTTCGGACCAATCTCATTGTTGACTTCTTTGCGAGGGCCCGCCAATTGAGGAGGAATTCTTAGGAAGATATGTGCAACCTCTTGAGGTGGACTAGCTTTTAACATTGTGCCGGTAGGAGAGAACAAGAATGAGACAACGAGAGAGACTAGAGCAGCTTAGAATAGATTTTAATTTCATTTTGAGAGAAAGAGACATTTATTAATTTGTAATAATACATGTCCATAGACATTTGTACATTCAGACTCTCGAGGGCCTATTTTATCAAGTGTATGTTCAGTTTGGGGCCCACTCAATTTTTCTCGCATTTCATCACTCTCTACCTTTTTTCCTCCATATTTTTCCACTTGTTTCTATTTATTTCGCGTGACTTGAATTTTCCCTTTTTCTTTTTTTTTGTTTTACGTTAATGATCCCTTAGGCTTTAGGACTTGGTTCATCAAGTAACTTAGGAACACAACCCTAATATTTGCATGAACCTATAGTTTCTATGATTGTATCTTAGTAAAATGAATTTGTGCTTCACGCTAATAGCAATTCCTACTTAGGTCGATTTCACCAGCTTGCTTTTCATGTAGTGTAATTTGAAATTCGTGTCTTGCATCTCGCATGGAGAGAGATGGGAAGAATTGTAAGTGTTCTAACTGGGCATGCATCATTAGAAACAATGGTGAGTTCTCCATCATAGTGTCACTTGCATGGATTTTCCATCTTCTCTCCCTGTTTTGGATTACTTAGGAATTTAAAACAAAACATAAAAAATAGTTGGGCGAATTATTATGAAAAATACTCAAAAAATGAAATTCCCAAAAATTAAAACAAGGGCACTTCTAATACAACTTTGACCAGAAATAAAAACTTTACAAACATTCATTTTATTGGGTTCATTGATGAATCTGCATTTCATCATCTTTATCCTTTTATAAGCATAAATTCCCTTATAAAGCATTTATAAATACCAATAAATCTATTCTTTTACTAACTCTTATTCTTGTGTAAATATTGTATTTTTATCACTATTTTTACCTAAAATAAATAAATAGAGGAAAAATAAAGAAAGGCAAAGATTAAATATGTAATAGATACAAGATGACTCTAACCCTGAGGGATGTTCAAGACATGACCTGATCGACAAGGAATAATGTACGGTGGGATAAAGTCTAAAATACCAAATTTTTAGAAAATGATATTTTCATGTATATATTCGTCACATGTTTATATTACACATTATTTTCTTTAATTTATTCATATCTGATGATTCCCCATTCATCACTCTTTATTCCTTTATTTTAGCTAGAAATCATTGCAAAACACCATGTAAATACGCGTAGATACAATAACTTGTCAAATTTCATGCTTCATGTAATTAGCCAAAATTAGCATGTTTTTGTGCAAAAATAAAGGAATAAAGAAATAAAGAAAAATAGGGAAATATTTAGAATAAATATTGAGTGACCCGAACCCAAGGGAGAGCCAATCATTGGCCTGACCGTAAGGTAAAACAAGTAGAGAGAGAGATATATATATATATCCCCTTTTTATGTATATATTTTTTTTCTTAAAATAAAAATATTTATGTGTTCCTCATAATGTGTATATGTTTAAAAAATAAAATCAAAATGAGAAATATAAAAAAATGAAAATAAATTCTCTCTCTCACCCTTGTATATATCACGTAAATATGTACATATACCAATTTATTTTACCCATGTAAATACATAATAAAAATTAAATAAAAATTATTTAACATCCCATGTTTTTTTTGTAAATAAATAAAATATAAAACGTGGATAATTGTACAAAAAATAAACTAATAAAAATAAAAATAAAAAATACCTAAGTATTTATACCTATATATAATACATCAGGTATATAAATTAATTTATTTTTCAAAAAAATAAATAAAAATCACAAAAAATAATTTGAAAAATAATAAACATTTTTCATGTTGAAAATATTTTGAAATAAAATCATTTCCTATTTTTTATTTAAGTTACAAGTAATTAATAAATGCTGAATTCTCATTGGTCTACGGGGGATGTTGACCCCCGGTCAACTCTCCCCCGCGGACCTCTTCTTCGCAGATCCTGTTCGATAGCCCGACTTCTCCAAATTTTCCTTATTTGGCCCGACCTCCATTTGGACAACCCCCAAGTTCTAATTGTAGAGGGCACATCCGTGATCTTCGCCCGATCTTCTTCTTAGGGGTCCGAGCATCGATTTGCGCGCCCGACTCCCATCTTCTCGGACCCCTACCACTATATAGTATGAGCTTCAGCTGCCTTCCTCCACACCTTCGGCCTCCGTCTTCGATTGCCAGGACCTCCAGTCTCTTGCCTTGAGTGACAGCAAGCCCGAGGGGGTGTTGCAATGAGGAAGGAGACGTGTTTGCCCTAGGTCCGGCGACCCACGTCGTCGTGCTTCGCCACTGGAGAGCTCGAGCCTCTGGAGGCGTCACTCCATCGAGGCGAGGATCCCAGGAGGAAGCTAAACTCCCCCACAGATGACCTCGATGATCAGGTGACCCTGTTAACCTATAGCTTTGCTTTAACTGAAGATCTTAGGTTTAGCGTCGCTGGCCTTCGCCTGCCGATCCCCGACCATCCATTCATCCGTTCGACCATCCGACCTCACCCACACCTTCATGAGACCTCTCCGCACATTCTACACCCCTCCGATCATTCTGGTTCGCTCCTAAACCAAGACTTAGGTCCTCTTCCACCGCCGCTCGCCGGAGGACCACGCCCCGACTCATCCGATCACCCCCTTTGCCCGCTAACGGGTCGAGGCAGTCTGCCCTCGACCCCTCTTGCTTCCTGTGTAGGTACCAAGGCTTAAGAGCCTCATCTCGAGGCTTGACTATTCAGGAACAACTGCTCCAGTTCGTCCCCGTCGTCGGAGCTCCTCCGACGCTCCCGGCCCCATCCGAACATCCCACCAGCTGCGGAGTACCTCCAGCTTCCATTCCCCTATCTCAGCATCACCTGAGGACCTCCTGATCATGCGTATTGGCTCGGTGAATCTCGCCGTGGAGCTGTTCTTCCGGGAACCTCCAGCACCGTTCGATTGAGCCCCTCCCTCCAGATTATATCTCATCCATTCGTTCGCGCGGGGCTTTTGACCGTCGATCCATCTGAGGATCAGATCCGAGCTGCACATCAGCGAAGGGTAATCAACGCATCTCAACCGTCCGATCTTTCAAAGACCCCATGCAAGCCGTCAGATCTTAATAAAGGGGTAAATATTACTTAGGCCCCTCTCTCTTTCGCATTTATAGTTTAGTCCTGTGAATACGTGTCGTAGTTGTTTTTATTTTAGAATAATTGTACTCTGGACCCATGTTTTGAAATATTGCATTTTAGTCCCCCTAGTTGGCGTCCACGTGCTTCGTCATGTGTTATTGTGGGCTTTTTGCAAGTATTGGGCCGGGCTTTATAAGGTGTTATGAAATGATCTTTATGTTTTAGTATTTGCATATATGCCCCTGTGCGTGGTTGATTAGAGCATGAGCCGAATTTGATGTGCTTTGTACACTAAGCCCCGTACAGTTTTAGCATGTTCTCATATTAGGCCCCTGAAACTTGTTTTTCTTGCGTTTAGGTCCCTGTGTGCTGTGGCTTATTTATTGGTTGAATAAAATATCAAATCGACTCAAACAATTGTGAAATTTGGATACGTGGCTCTTGCTAGAGTGTAAAAATTTCACTAATTTTTTGGGACATTTTTATTGTTGTTTTCTATTTTTAAAAATTACAAACACCTTTTTTGCTATTGTTTGAATTTGAAAATCAACTAAAAATATTTAAAACCCTCCAAAAATTTGGCAAAAATTAGGTATTGTTTATTTTAGTGTTTATTTGCTTCAATCCGATTTTTGGTGCATTTTAATATATAAACCCCTAAAAATTGCAAAACCCTAAAAATTTTGTAAAATTCAGTAAAAATTCTAAAAACTTCAGAAAAATGCAATTTCTTCTCTTGTAGCTTAGTTTTTATTTGTAGTTTGATATAAAATTGTCTCCACATTTTTGGAGGTTATTTATCTATTTTTAAATAACCTTTCAAATCTGGCTGCATACTAGATTCCTGTTTTTGTCTTTTCCTATTTTTATAAAATCAACGAAAAAATATGAGAAAAATATAAAATCAAGAAAAACATTTTAAAAAATTGTAAAACCCAAAAACATTTTTATTACATTTCTCTGATATGATTTGTGTGGTTAAATAATTAGTTGTTTGTGCCTTCTTCTAGCTTTTTACACATTTTCCTCATAACTAAAAATACAAAAAAATTAAAAATTTATAAAATCCACCAAACACGCCACTTTAGGAGAACTAGGCGAGGAGAAGAGCAGTGCTGATGCCGCTAGAGATGATGACAGTGGTGCTGACGCCACCATGGATGTTGATCCAGCCGCCGGTACTGAGGCCGTCGATTTACCAGTTGGAGGAGGCGGTACTGACGGCACCATACCAGTTGCTGAGCCAAAGCATGGTACTGAGGCTACGATTTGAGATGCCAAGGGTGGTACTGAGGCCACCATTTTCAGTTCTGCTAGTTCTGTTGTTTTTCCTTCCATGCATGTATCTCAGGACATTTCAGCAAATAAAGGAAAGGGTTTATTATTTTCGGATCCAAATGTGTTGCTTGATGATGTATGCGTGGATTCTGCTATTTATGAGCATTCCAGACCCTCTCCCAGTCCTTCATCTGAGAAGGACCCAATAATCCCCTTTCCCTGAGCACTTCTCTTGGCTAAGGGGCAGGAAAAAGAAAATCCTAAAAAGAACCACCAGATAGAGTTCAGCTAGCAGATGATGGACAGATTTCACATACAGCTGACTCTACAGGTGGCCTTGGAGCACATACCACTCTTCCATAGATCACTCAGAGATAGGACCACAATTAGGAGGAAGAGGCGGAACCACCAATCAGAGATCTGTGTGCTCACTCGCGCTACAAGCTTCGCGATTCAGAACCGTCTGACAGCCAAGAGGCCAGATGTAGGAGCCCCGTATGTCAGATGCCATATTCATGAGCAGAGGTTCGACCACACTCTATTAGACAACGGTTCTTAGATCAACCTACTTCCAGTAGACCTTCTCGACCGCTTCGAGTTGGGCCCTCTCCGACAGAGCAGGACAGTCCTTCAGTTTGCAGATCGATCTGTCAAGAGGCCGAAGGGGTTGCTGAAGGACATTGTCGTCCCTATTCAGGGCCTGAAATTCCCCGTGGACTTCATTGTGTTGGACATTGAGATCCCTGAGTCCGTGACCGATATCCCCATCATTTTAGGACGCCCGTTCATGGCCAAAGCTAAGGCAGTGTCTGACCATGATAGCGGGAAGGTTTACTTTCGCGTCGAGGGTGAGAGTATACAAATAGAGACATTCGAGGAGACTAGATCCAGAGATTCGGCCTGCTCAGAACCGACTTCATATTTATTGCAGATGACAGAGGTAGGGCAAGACATCCACCAGGACTGCGATTTTGTGATCACAGATGACGAGGCAGTTTGGGCAAACCCAGTAGCACAAGCCATCCTCTTACCTTCAGAGTTTGCTGATGCACAGATGATAGTAGAGGAGAGCTTGGAGAGCACATTCCTTATCCAGGATACATCTCAGGCAACAGAGCAGGTTCCCGATCGTGAGGCAGTTTTCTCTTGTGATTCTGATATAGATCCCTCGGAGTCAGATTTAGACTGGGCAGAGTTTGATGATTTGATACCTTGTCTGACTTCCACAGATCCTACAGCTAGGGAGGAGGATGATCCCACACAGAGTAGAGACAAACAAGCAGAGCAGCCTTCGCCAGATTAAGAATGCGAGCGAGAGTTCTCATTCTCCCATGCAGATCTGGCCGCACTCCCTCAGACTTTTCACAGGCCAGATCTGCCAGCACCTACTTTTCCAGAGCTGAAGCCGCTACCGTCATCACTGAAGTATAGGTTCCTTGCGGGTGAGCATGAGATGTACCCAGTCACTATCTCCGCTGATTTGAATGGAGAGCATGAATCCCGTCAAATGGGGGTTCTTGAAAAGAACCGCAAAGCGATAGGATGGAGTGTAGCCGCTCTCCATGGGATAAGTCTAGCCCTATGCTCCCACCATATCTACCTCAAGGAGGACACGAAGCCGTCGCGTGAGTTCCAGCGGTGGCTGAACCCGAATATTCAAGATGTTGTCATGAAGGAGATCTCGAAATGGTGAAGCGTTGATTTTATCTACCCCATCTCCGACTCCAAATGGGTCAGTCCGTTACATGTGGTGCCCAAGAAGATGGGCATCACCACAGTTGTTAGTGAGTCTAGAGAGATCGCTACTCGGGTACCCACTTCTTGGTGAGTCTGTGTGGACTACAGACGATTGAACCATGCCGGGAAGAAGGATCATTTCCCTCTACCCTTTATTGATCAGAGTATAGAGCGGCTGGCAGGGAAGAGCCATTACTGTTTCTTGGACGGGTACTCCAGATACAATCAGGTGGCCATTGCGCTCGAGGACCAAGACAAGACCACCTTCACCTGTCCCTTCGAGACATGCTTTCACATGCTTGCCATTTGGATTGGGCAACACTCCGATGACATTCCAGAGGTGCATGTTGTCCATCTTTTTGGACATGGTGGGGGAGTGCTTGGAGGTCTTCATGGATGATTTCTCGGTCTATGGCGACATATTCGACTCTTGTCTTGACTGCCTAGACCGTATCCTTCAGCGATGCATAAAAGGTTTACCTTGTATTGTCTTGGGAGAAGAGTCACTTCATGGTAACTCAAGGGACGGTGCTTGGCCATATAATCGCCAACAAGGGCATGGAGGTTGATCTGGCCAAGGTAGATGTCATTAGAAAACTCAATCCACCATCCAACTTGCGATAGTTACAGTCTTTTCTGGGGCACGTCGGTTTCTACCGGCGCTTCATTCATGATTTCAGCATTGCCCGACCGTTGACTGGTTTGCTGACGAAAGACATCGAGTTCCTTGTTGATGATAAGTGTCTATCGTCATTTAAGACTCTCGAGAGTCGTGTTGTAGAGGCTCCTGTTCTCCAGCCGCCTGATTGGTCTCTCCCATTCGAGATCATGACGGATGCCTCCGATTTTATCGTGGGATGTGCTGGGATAGAGGAGGGATGGAGTCCCCTTTGCTATTCACTATGCTACCCGTACTTTGGATGCAGCTCAGCGGAACTACACCGTCATTGAAAGGAGATGTTAGCCGTAGTTTTCTCCCTAGATAAGTTCAGATCTTACATCATTGGATCCAGAGTGACCGTCTATACTGATCATACCGCCATCAGGTACCTCATGGCAAAGAAGGATGCCAAAGCCAGATTGACTAGATGGATCCTTCTACTCCAAGAGTTTGATATAGAGATTAAGGATAAGCCTAGAGTCAAGAATGTGGTGGAGGATCATCTCTCCCTATTAGAGTTTCTTGAGGATTCTGAGCAGACTGAGCCTATATGTGAGACCTTCCCAGATGAGGCGATCCTTGCTATCACCTCTCTCCCATGGTATGCTGATATTGTGAACTATCTTATCGCCAAGAAAGTTCCACAAGATTGGCCTAGGAAGAAACTTGAGACCTTCCTCACGAAGCCAAGTTTCACCATTGGGAGGATCCCGTCCTTTATCATGAAGGAGGGGATAACATCTGGCGTCAGTGCATTCCTCAGGAGGACCATAGCGTCCTTACTTACTGCCACAAGATTGAGGCAAGGGGACATCACTCTGGGTGGATAACAACACAGAAAGTGCTCCAATCCAGCCTATGGTGGCCTACTCTCTTCAAGGAATCTGATGCGTTCGTGAAGAGGTGTACTGACTATCAGAGGATGGGCACTTGTGGACAGCGTGATATGATGTCGATGCAACCCCTTCACTTCTGTGAGGATTTTTGCGCATGGGGCATCGATTTCATGGGTTCATTCCCTAAGAGTCAGGGATTTGAGTACATTATATTGGCCGTAGATTATGTGAGTCATTGGGTTGAGGGCATCCCCGCCCGAACCGCATATGCTAGGACTGTTTGCAGATTTTTTAGGAAGAATATCATTTAATAGTTCGGGATACCTTGAGTGTTCATATCTCACGGGGGGTCTCATTTCATCAACGACAAGGAAAAGGCCCTTACTAGTGAGTTCAGCATAGACCATAGAGTAGCCACTCCATATCACCCTCAGACGAATGGTCTTGCTGAAGTGTCGAACAGGGATATCAATACTATATTGCAGAAAGTCATCCACCCTGACCGAAAGGATTGGTCACAACTTTTGGATTCGGTCCTGTGGGCATATAGGACGTCTATCAAGACTCCTTTGGGTACATCTCCCTTTCGACTCGTTTATGGCAAGCCCTACCATTTACCTGTTGAGCTGAGACATAGGTCACTTTGGGAAGTCACTGATATACTTATGGATCCAGTGAGTGTAGGAGATCAGAGGAGGGTAGAGTTAGCAGCTTTGGAGGAGCTTCATGATACAACCTTTTCGAACAGCCTACAGTACAAGGAGAGAGTGAAGGAGTGGCGTGATTCTCATATCAGCCACAAGCAGTTTCAGCCAGGACAAATAGTATGGTTGTTTGATGCTAGGCTTTGTTTATTTCCATGGAAGCTATAGAGAAAATGGAAGGGACCCTATCTGGTCTGAAAGGTACATGAAAATGAGAGTATTGATATATCTGAGTTGTCTTTTGATGTTACCTTTCGTTTCAACGGTCAGCGGCTCAAACCATATCTAGATCATGAGCCGCAGGTCATTGACGATGCCCCTATTCACTTTGCGTGAGATGTGGTCTCTTGACTCACATCTATTGCATCTTACGCCTGATTATCATTGTTCTTCTGACTTGTATAGATCCAGTTGTCCATATCACTCTATTCTTTAGTCCCACACCCCTTCTCCATCTTATGATTTTGCTATACTTAGGGTGTACTTTACCCTAAGTATGGGGGGTGTAGGACTCTCGGGTGTTCTATTGATTCTTTCTACCTCTGTTTTGCTGCCTATAGTTAGGGATATTTTACCCTAAGTAAAGGGGGGGTACACCCTGTACATCCTTCTACTCGGATTTCCCTTCATGTACAACTTGCTATACTTAGGATTACTTAATCCTAAGTATTGGGTGAAACACCAAGTCATCCTCATTCTATTCTTTGATTCGTCTTTGTATATACCATTCCTTTTCACTTCCCTATACTAAGCACGAGTTATGTCTTCCTCATCGCTCTTGATCACTCTGAGGACATCGTTCGAGCTAAGTATAGGGGGGTGTCGTATATATTTCATATATACTTTAGCCACAACTCGTACTTTGTGTAAGTGTGCTAATAAATAAAATGGCTAAAAATCCATAAAAATTTAAAAATCTTTGCCTTGAACATATAATTCTTTTTGCACGTACCTACCTATTTATAAAAAAAAATTTGTACAAATGTTTGTAAAAATGAATTGTGTAAATAGTTTGTAAATATTTTCATATCAAAATTATGCACATAGTAGAAATTTCTATAAAATGTTTTGAAAAAGAAAAAGTTTGCAAAAATCTTGTGTAAATGTTTGTAAATACTTTGCAAAACCTTGCATTCATGCATACATCCATGTTTTCAAACATTTTTCAAAAACTTTGCACATTTGTAAAAATTTGAAAAATTGCATCTTTGTAAATATTTATACAGTTTTTCCAAATCATTGTTGACGTTTAAACTAGCCTGGAATTAAATTGGAAAATGGAGCTTGGTTAAGACCTTAATCTACCTAATTCTAAGAGGAACCTTATAGGGTTAGGATTAAGACTTTTCAGGTCCATTGGGACTTAATTCTTTGAGTCCACTAGGCTATGAGCATATGTCATCTTGATGTGCCTAAGTAGAGCACTTAACAATGCACACATGACTCTCCGAGACAATGGCTTTAGTTGCACCATCACTTTACACATAGCTCTCCACGGATGAGGTGGTGAGGAGGCAGTTTCCTTTGGCTTGGGGTAGCATATGAGGGTAGTACTTCCAGGCAGAACCTCTCTTCTTCTTTTAGTGAAGGAAGTGCGTCTCAACTTGGTCTGGTTGTGATGAAGTCTAAAGACAGGATAGTCTACTGGCTTAAGATGAAAAATTCCTAATGTATATACACTGCACCATGTAGATATGTTTTACATATGCATATAAAAAAATGTGCAAAGAAAGAAAACTCCAAAAAATGGTGGGTCTGATTGGAAATAAAATACCCACCGGAGTGTATATAGTCAAATAAAGAAAAGCTTATGTTACACATGACCATATCATGAAGCTTGCAACAGAGACTCAGCTACTCTGGTTAGAGCTCCCAGGGATACATGGCTACACTGGTCATGGTCCATTCTCTTCTTCCCCCTCTTCTTGAGACGGTTGTACTTGAACGAAGAAGGGAATATCCCGCTCCCCGAGGAAAGAGTTGCTAGACTGAGGCATTAGAGTTACCTTGTCAAGGGGGGGGGTTGTTTTTTTGTCATTTATGAGGCGGGGAGCTACGTTTCACTGACACAGTACAAGGAAAGATTAATGGTCATTAGAGTTTGTGTATGTAGACTTGTTCTGATCTGGTTTATTGAGGAGTCTTGACCATAGATTGGTGGAACTTAGAGGCTGTTAAGTTTTAAGCTTAAGTCCAAATAAGGTTCCAACAAATTAATAATCCAAAGGTCTGACTGAGCTCCATACTTCAATTTAATGAAGGAAAGTTTAATAATCAATCTTGATTTCCCATCTTTTTCTTTTTCTTTCACTTTTTGCACTTCTTTTTCAAATAAGTGTTAGCTAAGGGACTAGCAAAAGTAAAGTATAGGGGGGTGATGAATCCCCATTCATCACACTTTATTCCTTTATTTTAGGTAAAATCATTGCAAAGCACCATGTAAATACTTGTAAATACAACAACTTGTCAAATTACATGCTTTATGTAATTAGCCATAATTAGCATGTTTTTGTGCAAAAATAAAGGAATAAAGAAATAAAGAAAAAGAGGGAAATATTTAGAATAAATATTGAGTGGCCCGAACCCAAGAGGGGGCCAATCATTGGTCTGACTGCAAGGTAAAACAAGTACAGAGAGATAGGGCCATTCATCATGATATATATTCCCCCTTTTTATGTATATATTTTATTTTCATAAAAAAATATTTATGTGTTCCTCAAAATATGTATATATTTATAAAATGAAATAAAAATGAGAAAAATAAAAATAAAATGAAAATAAATTCTCTCTCTCACCCTTGTATATAACATGTAAATATGTACATGTACCTATTTATTTTCCCCTTGGAAATACATAATAAAAATTAAATAAAATTATTTTACATCCCAAATTTTATGTTGTAAATAAATAAAATATAAAAAGGGGAAAATTATACAAAAGTAAACTAATAAAAATAAAAATAAAAAATACCTAGGTATTTATACCTATATATATAATACATCATGTATATACATTAATTAATTTTTCAAAAAAATAAATAAAAAATCATCCTGATGTGCTATAAATCCATGCCATAATTTTGCATTTCAATTTTAGGCATTTCTCTTGTTTTATAAAAATCGAATGTAACACATTTATTTCCCTTCTATAGTTTAAAATACATAAAAAATATAATAAGATTTGGAACAATTATAAAAAATAGGTTTTGTATTTATTTAGTTATTTTAGAACTCTAAGAAAAAATGTATAAAAATAGAAAAAAGAAAACTCTTTAAAAACTAAAAATATTTATAAAAATAAAAAAAATCACAAAAACCCCAAAAACAGTTTTTTTCCTAGCTTATAGTTTTATCTATATTATTATGTATATAATAAAATTGATTTGAAAATAGCCAGACTTATTGTTCTATTTTTATATTCAATTTTGACTTTAGATATTTAATTAATCCTTGATTTAAGGTATTTTGGATTTCAAATATATATAAATTAGTAAAATTCTCAAAAAAATCCCAAAAAGAATAAAAGATTAAAAACCAAAAATATTTTATTTTATTTATTTTGAGTCTTCTTATTAATATTTATAAGATATTGAAAAAGAAAAAGCAAAAACAAAAATATAGAATTGATAACTATATAAAAATATAAAATACAAAATTACAAAAATAAAAAAATTAAAATTGAAAATACAAAACAAAAACCCAAATAAAATGTTGGAAATGCGAGCCCACGGCGAGCCATTATGCAATAAATGTTATTGTAATTCACTCCTTAATCTGAAATGAAGAATACATAATTTGCATAATAGGTCCCTTAGTACAATTAGGGTTGTGTACCATGGCCATCTTAATGATCATACAGCTGTTGATTCAATTATTGAATCATAGAGGCTGGTGCTTGGATGAATATCTAATGAGTTAGATTGAGGACTCATCAAGCACTGTCAAATGATTGTTAAGAGATGATCTCTTGCCTGAGAAGGAGATGGCAATCCTATCTCAGTTAGGCTGATATCTGACCGACCTCTTGATGCATGTCCTCTGCATAGGAATAGAGATTCGGGGGTGTCAGATGAGTTAGGTCAAAGAGTTGACTTAACGAGATCGAGATAACCAAAGTCCTATATCGTATGCTGTCATGATATAGGCACACATCCTCTGACCAGAGACAGATGTGTTACTATATGTATGAGTATGTACATTTGATAGACCAATAGGTTGATGACCTAATCAAGGTCTATACACCGGCGCACTGGTGTGCATATAAGGGCATATGAGTAATACGATCTCTCAAAGGGATCATACAGGTTCACTATTGAATCGGAAGACATGAGCTCACTCATGAGATATTGGGAATAATCAAATTCCATGCGCATGGTCGTCTCGCTTTGGAATCTTGACTGAATTTGTAGGTTTGATATATACTTTTGGAAAGTATATGATCAAGACCTAGGAATGATATATGCTTTTGGAAAGTATGTGATCGATACCGACTCCCAATGATCGAATGAGAAACTTACTAATAAAACCCTGAAGTCGACAGTACAAAGTTGATCTAGTACTTCGGGTTTATTCTGAGTCTTCCAGTATGCAGGATGTACGGGTATTGAGAATAACTGAGGGTGATGTGATCATAAACGATTGTATAACCATGGCGCTTCCATTCCTAGGGAGTGATGAAACGGGTCTGGATTTTAGTGACTCCACTCAGTAGAGAAGTAACCTAATATTAGTCCAAATATTGGACATTGATCTGAATGTGATTCAGATCCATTGAGAAGATTAGATTTACGGTCTTGATCTAATCAAGCATCTATGGGAAGCCCGAGATCTGGATTTGAGATGTCATCTCAATATCCAAGTCACTATACGTGGAACAATACAATCGCCCTGTCCTTATCTCCAAGTATCTGCGGAGAGATTGCATTATTCTTGAAGGGTTCGACAATAATTCCATAAGATCTAAGCAATGAAGAAATAATGATTAAATGTGATTTAATCATCTTGATGTGTGAAGAAATTATCCAATATAATTAAATGTGATTTAATTATTATGGATAAGATTAATGTGGATGGAAATATCCAATTATTCATAATATATTATAAATGTGAAATTAATGTATTAGAGAGTGCCAATTATAATTTATGTGTTGATTAATTATTATGTGTATTGGATACACATTGTGTAATTAATTGACAATGTAAATTATATGTTGTTTTGGGTTGTGAATATGATTCACAATTTTTCCATGGCGAGATTGCAATATTCTCAAATATAATTGTGAATTATTTTTGAAGAATAAAAGCCAACAAAAGTTGTTGGAAATAAATAAAGGAGATTTTCAAGGAGATATGCAATCTCATGGATTTCCATGAGATTGCTCTCTCCATGGAAAATAGTGGGCGGCACACCATTCCTAAAAGGAATGTGTGGATGTCCACATGGAAGGTGCATGGAGATGAAATCTCCATGCACATTCTCTCCTTATTTATTGATTTGATTTAGGACTAATTTATATTTGATTTTGTCAAATATATTTTAACCTAAATTTGTTGGTTTTACCAACAACAATCTTGACCATTGGATTGACATAAATCAATCTCACCCATTGATTTTATGTGTCCCATGGATTGAGATCCATGGATCCCAAAACCCTATAAATAGAGACGAATACCATGCTCTCTCTTGACATATGAATATTGGAGCTCTCTCTCTCTCTCTTTCTTGGTACACGTCTACCCTCTCTCCCTCTAATTGGTGGCCGACCACCAAACCCTAGAGGAGAGAATCGTCGTCGCCTTAGCCACCGCACCGCCGCTTCGACGTTCTTCGGTTATCCGTCTTCGTGGAGTGCTGCACTCACGAAGGAGACATTCGATCTCATGCGACGAGATCAGGAGCAACCACGCTTGGATCATCTTCTTGGATTGCGAGGACAACGCGGTTCATCCCCGCGCTCGCAAGCGGTCTCGCTGACGATCGGACTTGAGACAGGAGGTCTCTTCCTTTAGAGACTTGATCAACCATGCTTTAAGAGGTATTGCATTATACTTGTTGTGGTTATAGATGAAACAATCTGAGAATGGCTCTCGGATCAGGTGGTTTCATCAAATAAAATTTTTAAATTCCGCTGCACCGAACAACTAGTACGACTAGTCGTTCTTCGTCGTATCTGATACGACGATCACGCTTCCGCGATGTGCTTGAGGATAATTTCCATATCCTTCAAGTGGTATCAGAGCCTTAGGTCGACAGTTTCGAATATGACTCGAAAAACCGAGGACGACTTGGGTTCGTTAAGGTCGCGAAAGTTTTTATCGCATTTGATTTCGCAGATCTGTTTAGTAAATGAATTCGGCACTGTTTAAATTGTTTAAACACGAATTTAATAATTGGATTTTGTTCCCCATTAAATAAGGAAACCATAGGATCTGAGTTTACGTAAATCGGATTTCGTATGCTCGAGATATGGTTGTTTTAATGAACATGTATGCACTTTTGCGGGAACTGTAGATCTGAACGTGATTAAAATGTTAATTACTGTTTAGACTTGCCTCGAAATGCGTATAACATCACTTGGGTTCTGTCCTAAATCAAATTAGCAATATATGAAAATTGATTTTGTCTAATTTGGATTTAATAGGGTTGAGATATGCTAATTTTAGTTAGTAGGGGTCACTGCTGAAATTACAGTCCTAATCTAGAACCAAGTGATTGTCAATTAGTGAAATTAATTGTTAATTTCGTGAAATAATCATGAAAATTATTTGTGAAATATTGGAAGTTGTTTATTTACATAATTGACATGGCCTCAACCAATTAATTGATTAGATTTGATCTAAATCTTAATTGGAAACACAATCATCAAAATTGATGCTTGTATAGGGACTGCCATTTAATAAATTAGTGAAATTAAATTGTTTAATTTCCTAGAATAATTGTGCATCCCTTAAATGACATTACCTTAACCAATAATTAATTAGATGTGATCTAGATCACTAATTGGTTACATGATCAACATTCCAACAAACATGTTGCTTGAATAGGACTTGGGATTTGTTCAGCAAATATCATTATAATGTTAATCAAAAAATGTTTTGATTATTATTATATGGTATAATTTCGGTTGAAGAACCGATGATCATCTCAAGTACAAAATGATTTACTTTGCAATATCCTTTCCCGAGGTGGATATGGTGTCTAGTCGGAGAGCATTGGGGTTGCGGGTTGCAACGTATGTGGTCCGTCCCACTCTCGTCGGTACTGGCCATGACAACGGGTAGGGTTAGTATAATGCTTAAGAAATCATGATGTATTTCTAATTATTAAAATTTGAAATAATACGTATTTGAGATAATACCATAATTCAAGTAACAATAAAATGTTTGTTGGATATTAATTGGATCATTAATTTAATATGATTAGATTGATTGGAATCCAATTAAAATTAAAACACTCTATTATAAATAGAGATGTTATTTCCCTTGGAAGAATTAATCATAATGAATATGATTCATAGTGATTAATTAGAATTTGAATATGATATGGAGGATCACATAAGTGACATCCATGGTCTCCCGTCATGGCAGAGGGTTCCGTCGCCAGGGATTGTATATGGGAGACGCCTGTCCGAAGTGACAGCTCATGTATGCAAGCGCATCTAGATCGGGCTCTTTGCTTCCCGAAAGAGTAAGGCCGTATGCGTAGTGACCCCAATATCGGATCCTCATATTAGTGGGGCGATATTGGATTGCGCATTGCGAGTACTATTCTTGTTGATGGTTGGTTCAATTAATGACGGGTCAACATCGCCTTAGGGGTGGTGGGCCCGGGTGTTAAAGACCGAATTGGGAGATGCAAGTTGGACTTGCAAGGCAGAATGTGTTCCCGCTTCTTTTTATCCGAGTTGTAAGTTCTCATATTATTGGGATGCAACAAAGATAAGGAAGGAGATCCCAGATCTTGCTTGAGATATAATGGTAAGTATATCTCTTACATTGAAAGTGATTAAGGGAATGAACTTTCAATGTTGACAAGGCAAGACAACTTTGATATACAAATTCCTAAATCAAAGTAATATATATATATATAAATGTATACACTTATGCAAATTTCTTATTTCAGACAATCCTTCATTAAAACCCACTCAATGATATACTCAATAATAACAAGTAGAATATCATGGATTGGACTCATGATCGAGATATTATACTTGCAGTTGGACACATAATGTATGTGGTTGCAATATGCAAGTTTCCTCATAATAATGAGGAACGACAATTAAATAGATAATAGGACTACAACCCTAGGGATTGTATGCCTTTGTAGTCTTCATCCCTCATCGGATGTACTTTGGAAGTGACATGTCGATGATGATCGCAATTGTCAAATAATCCTATAAAATTAATGAAGATATTCTGGCATACATATGTGCTCTTGACATTTATCATGAATGACATGGTTCACTGCATCATGCATAATGGTGGCTCTATAAGAGATGATGTATTCAAATTGTTTGAGTACCTACCTGAACCTATGTTTTAAGAGTTTAGATGGATGTAGATGATGAGTGTCATCATTCTACTGTCTATACTCTAGTTATTCATGAAGCTTCATAATATTCATATTGTATGAATTTAATGAAACGAGTATAAATGTTGAAATTCTCTTACTTTGAATTCTTTTGAATTTAAAATAAGAGATCCTCTGTCCTGAGCAATGGTTGCTTATAGATAAAGGGAGCGCAGTGGAAGCATGGGTATTGATGCAATTGTTGCAACATTTGCAATGGGTTGCATATGTTTTAGAAGACTGGTAAACTTGATCTTAAAAGGTTTATAGTTATCCATATGGATATTGATGCAATTGTTGCAACAATCTCTGTTGGATTGATAGACTTGTTAATTTCAGTGGGAGAGCCCTTAGTCTTAGAGAATTCTCTATGACCTGGATATAAGAATACACTGATTGTTTGTTTCTAAATGTTGGAAATAAACATGAATTCTGAGATAGAACTATCATAAAGAGTTATGATGGAAATATTCCAGATAGTAATCTAAAATCTAGTGGAATCCACTAAATTAGAAAATTGATGAATATTTCATTAACATTTCTAAATGCTGAAATTAAACCTTAAGATCAATATTAGGATAAAGATCATTTGACAATGATCTAGCATCAAGCCTTGGACATTTGTTTATTGATTTGATCAATAGACTAGTAAGAGATGAAACTTTAGAATGTCTAAAATTTCAAAACTTACATACTTATGAATATTGTATTCAAAAGTAAAAAAAATGTCCAATACACCCTTCCTTGGGAAAGATGTAAGATGCCAAGGTATTCAGGATCTCATACATATTGATGTTTGTGGATCATCTACATCATAGTGAACATTGTGGATATGTGATATCTATTGATGATTATGTATGATATGAGATTTCCTCTCTTCACCTAAGAAACCTTTGAAATGTTCAAAGATTTCATTATTTTGGTTTAGAACCAAAGTTTGTAGGAAGATAAAATGAATTTGATCTAATCTAGGTAGCCTGTACCTGATGCCTTGTAGAGATATGAATATCATTTCTATCTCAACCCTCCTACCACACCTTGACTCAATAGAGTTATAGGTAGATACAATTGGATCATGTGTGACTTGATCTTATCAATGATGAATTTTAGCATAATTATCCCTTAGTTTCCAGGTATATATGTGTAGTAGAGACTACAATGTATATCCTTATTAAGGTTCCATGTATGTTGGAATCTAGCACTTAAGAGTGCTGCTTCATTAGGAAAATAAAGGATGGTATTGGATACGTACTTTATGACCTTGAGATTCTTATAGTATCTCATCTCTGAGAATGTGATTCTTAGAGGTTGAGACTCTTGAGAATCAAGATAAAATGAAGTATAGGAACTCATTCAATCTTGAGAAGATAATGAGGCTCCTGAAATTGGAAACTAAAAGGGCAATTAAAGATGAAACACTAATACCTCTTCAAATGAGGTTGAGGAAGGATTCCATGTGTCAGAAAAATCTGACAATGATCTAACTTCATGAGATGAAGCTTCTGAAGATCATAGCATGGATAGATGGATCTTAGCAATAAAAGTCTAATGTAGACTTCATATACAAGTGTTGTATATGTACCCTCGAGGATCCACCTATATGGGTAATACCTATAAAGGTGTAAATGGATCTTCAAGAGAAAGGGAACTTGATGAGAAGATAGAAACCTTCAAAGCACGGTTCGTAGACATGAGCTACACACCGGAAGAGAAGACATTGCTTGCAATGAGACTTGCTCTTCGGTGACCATGCTTAAAATCGTCAGATTATTGCTAACCTTAGCTACACAACTTGACTATTGCATCTTCAAGATGTAAGTCAATATTGCATTCCCTATGAATACCTCTCTGATGATATTCACATGAAGTAGCCCCAGGACTTCATGGTTGAGAAAAGCAAGATGTGAAAGCTAAGGAATCCATCTATGGACTCACATAAGCTTCTTGAAGTTGGGCATAAGATTTGATGAAATTATAAATGTTATGATTTCCGATAAAATCTTAATGAACCATGTGAAGCGTAGTGGGAGTGCCATTGTGTTCATCATGCTAAATGTAGATAATATCCTAATCATTTAGAACGATATAAGGATGATAATAAGTGTTTTATGGACTGGCTATTCCATATCTTGAAATATGATTTCAAAGATACCTCAGATCTTAGTTCTGAAGTTGTTCAGAAGCAAAGAGAAGAGGATAATGGGACTGTCACATTTGTAGTACACTTGGACATATTCTATTCTTAGAAATTCCAAGAAAGGCTTCCATCCCTTAAGATATGGTACTGACCTATCTAAAGGGATAGCACCTCAAAGAGTTGAGGAAGTGAATACTAGAACTACTTGCCCTTGGGCATCAGTTCTGAGAAGCTGGGTGTGTACTGGATGTGTACAAAAGCCAGATGGCTGCCATGTAGTGGGAGTAGTAAACTGTTACTAATCCTACTATGGAAATAAAACACTTGGTTGCAGTAATAACAAAATCTTCATAGATGGCAAGATTTTTGAGATAATGATCTCAAAGTCTTATCTTCAAAAGCTTGAGACTTTATAGATAAAGATCTAGAAAGTCTTAACTTTAGATACCTTAGGAGATAGAGATCTCCAGGAATGAAGGAATTCTAATAAGTATTATGGAAATACTGGTTATGATAATTAATAAGATGTAGTGTAAAGGACACTATAACTAACAAAAATTGAGTATCGGTTGCATAAGATGCAACATTCGCATTAGATGCGAGCACTGTTACTGGGGATATGCAAGTGCCATAAAAGGACTTGGCGTAGTCTCTTGGGAACAGAGTGACTGATCAGCTTACCTAGCTATTTTCTAAATAGCCTATGATTGTCACATGAATGTGGGTATAAATAATTAGCCCATTAATGGCTCTTTGGGATAGTGGGAGATTGTTGGCAATGCGAGCCCACGACGAGCCATTATGCAATAAATGTTATTGCAATTCACTCCTTAATCTGAAATGAAGAATACATAATTTGCATAATAGGTCCCTTAGTACAATTACGGTTATGTACCATTGCCATCTTAATGATCATACAGCTGTTGATTCAATTATTTAATCATAGAGGCTGGTGCTTGGATGAATATCTAATGAGTTAGATTGAGGACTCATCAAGCACCATCAAATGATTGTTAAGAGATGATCTCTAGCCTGAGAAGGAGATGGAAATCCTATCTCAGTTAGGCTGATATCTGACTGACCTCTTGATGCAGGTCCTCTGCATAGGAATAGAGATTCGGGGGTGTCAGATGAGTTAGGTCAAAGAGTTGACTTAACGAGATCGAGATAACCAAAGTCCTATATCGTATGCTGTCATGATATAGGCACACATCCTCTGACCAGAGACATGTGTGTTACTATATGTCTGAGTATGTACATTTGGCAGACCAATAGGTTGATGACATAATCAAGGTCTATACACCGACGCGCTGGTGTGCATATAAGGGCATATGAGTAATACGATATCTGAAAGGGATCATACAGGTTCACTATTGAACCAGAAGACATGAGCTCACTCATGAGATATTGGGAAGAATCAAATTCCATGCGCATGGTCGTCTCGCTTTGGAAGCTTGACTGAATATGTAGGTTTGATATATACTTTTGGAAAGTATATGATCAAGACCTAGGTATGATATATGCTTTTGGAAAGTATATGATCGATACCGACTCCCAATGATCGAATGAGAAACTTACTGATAAAACCCTGAAGTCGACAGTATAAAGTTGATCTAATACTTCGGGTTTATTCCGAGTCTTCCAGTATGCAGGATGTACGGGTATTGGGAATACCTGAGGGTGATGTGATCATAAACGATTGTATAACCATGATGCTTCCATTCCTAGGGAGTGATGAAACGGGTCTGGATTTTAGTGACTCCTCTCAGTAGAGAAGTAACCTAATCTTAGTCCAAATATTGGACATTGATATGAATGTGATTCAGATCCAATGAGAAGATTAGATTTACGGTCTTGATTTAATCAAGCATCTATGGGAGGCCCGAGATATGGATTTGAGATGTGATCTCAATATCCAAGTCACTATACGTGGAACAATACAATCGCCCTGTCCTTATCTCCAAGTATCTGCAGAGAGATTGCATTATTCTTGAAGGGTTCGAGAATAATTCCATAAGATCTAAGCAATGAAGAAATAATGATTAAATGTGATTTAATCATCTTGATGTGTGAAGAAATTATCCAATATAACTAAATGTAATTTAATTATTATGGATAAGAATAATGTGGATAGAAATATCCAATTATTCATAATATATTATAAATGTGATTTATAATGTATTAGAGAGTGCCAATTATAATTTATATGTGTTGATTAATTATTATGTGTATTGGATACACATTATGTAATTAATTGACAATGTAAATTATATGTTGTTTTGGGTTGTGAATATGATTCACAATTTTTCCATGGGAAGATTGCAATATTCTCAAATATAATTGTGAATTATTTTTGAAGAATAAAAGCCAACAAAAGTTGTTGGAAATAAATAAAGGAGATATTCAAGGAGATATGCAATCTCATGGATTTTCATGAGATTGCTCTCTCCATGGAAAATAGTGGGCAGCACACCATTCCTAAAAGGAATGTGTGGCCGTCCACATGGAAGGTGCATGGAGATGAAATCTCCATGCACATTCTCTCCTTATTTATTGATTTGATTTAGGACTAATTTATATTTGATTTTGTCAAATATATTTTAACCTAAATTTGTTGGTTTTACCAACAACAATCTTGACCATTGGATTGACAAAAATCAATCTCACCCATTGATTTTATGTGTCCCATGGATTGAGATCCATGGATCCCAAAACCCTATAAATAGAGAGGCATACCATGCTCTCTCTTGACATATGAATATTGGAGCTCTCTCTCTCTCTCTCTCTCTCTCTCTCTTTCATGGTACACGTCTACCCTCTCTCCCTCTAATTGGTGGCCGACCACCAAACCCTAGAGGAGAGAATCGTTGTCGCCTTCGCCACCGCGCCGCCGCTTCGACGTTCCTCAGTTCTCCATCTTCGTGGAGTGCCGTACTCACGAAGGAGACATTCGATCTCGTGCGACGAGATCAGGAGCAACCACGCTTGGATCATCTTCTTGGATTGCGAGGACAACGCGGTTCATCCCCACGCTCGCAAGCGGTCTCGCTGACGATCGGACTTGAGACAGGATGTCTCTTCCTTTAGAGACTTGATCAACCACACTTCAAGAGGTATTGCATTATACTTGTTGTGGTTATAGATGAAACGATCTGAGAATGGTTCTGGGATCATGTGGTTTCATCGAATAAAATTTTAAATTCCACTGCACCGAACAACTAGTACGACTAGTCGTTCTTCGTCGTATCCGATACGACGATCACGCTTCCGTGATGCGCTTGAGGATAATTTCCATATCCTTCATAAAACATATAGACAAAGGACTACAATCACATTTCCTACACCTCAATTGCACAATCTATCCATTCTGCTCGCATTTTTCAACTTCTACACATACTTGCACATTATACACATCTTTATTGTAGAGTTATAATATATTTTAAGTCCACATTATTTTGCATTTCTTTATATTTATTTGTGAGTTAACTATTGTCTAACTTGGGGTTTCGTCTAAGGTCGCTTTGACGACTGTTGATATGCCTTGTGGATTGACAAAACCTTGGCAAAACCCTGTTCAACACAAGGTAAGTTGATCAGTCAATTTGTTCCCAAGAGACTACACCAAGTCTTTTTACAGTACTTGCATATCTCCTAGTAACATTGTTTGCATCCAATGTGAATGTTGCATCTTACGCAACATATACTCCTTGTTAAAGAAATTATGGTGTCTTGCCACTACAGCTCAGTAATCGTTATAACCAGTATGTAATTTTGATTATCCTTATCTGAATGCTCTCATTCCTGAAGATCTCTATCTCCTAAGATTAAGATCCAGTCTTAAGGCATATACAGTTAAGACCTTTTAGATCACTATCTTTAAAGTCTTAAATTATTGATGATAAGACTTTGAGATCACTATGTCAAAGTTATTGTACTCCTTGAAGGTGTCTTTATTACTGTAATTAAGTATTTTATCTCAATAGTAGGATTAGTAACATCTTACTACTGCCACTGCATGTCAAACATCTGGCTTTTGTTTACATCTAGTATACACCAGGCATCTCATAACTGATGCACAAGGGCAAGCAATTTCAACATTCACTTCCCCAACTCCTTGAGGTGTTATCCCTTCAGATAAGTCAGTACCATATCTTAAGGTAATGAAGCCTTACTTTGTACTTTTCCAAATGTAACATGTCCATGATGTACCACTAATGTGATGGTCCCAATGCCCTCTTTTTTTCTTCTGAACAACTATAGAACTAAGATCGAAGAGGTATCCTTGAGATCTTTCATCTCAATTTATGGAAAAATCAGATTAAAAAACACTTGTTATTATCCTTATATCCAAATTATTAGGATATCATATACGTATAGCCTGATGAGTACAATGGCACTCCCACTAAGTCTCACATAGTTCCTCGAGATTCTATCTGAAATCATAATATTTATAATTTCATCAAATCTAGTGCTCCAACTACAAAAAACTTTTTTGAGTCCATAGATGGGGTTTCTTAAGCTTGCACACCCTACATTTCTCATCCATGAATCATTGGGATACTTCATATGAATATCCTAGTTGATGTATTTATAGAGGAATGCGATCTTAACTTTCATCTTGAAGATGTCATAGTCAAGTTCTGTGGCTATAGTTAGCAATAATCTAATGGGCTTAAGCATGGTCACAGGAGAACAAGTCTCATCAAGAGTGATGTCTTCTATTTGTGTCTATCTCGTGGGTATGAACCATGCTTCGAAGATCTCTACCTTCTCATTAGGTTTCCTCTTTCTCTTGAAGAACCATTTATACCTAACAGGTCTTACCCATATAAGCGGATGCTCGTGGGTCCTTATATTACACTTGCATATGAAGTGTACTTTATACATTATTGCAAACATCCATCTTTCTAGGTCTTGATCCTTGGAAGATTCATCATATGAAGTCAAATAATTTGTTAGGCTTAATTGATACATGGAATCCATCCTCAAAATCATTTGAAGAGGTATGAGTATTTCATCTTTAATTATCTTTTTTGTTTCTAATTTTAGAAGCCTCATTATCTTCTAATGATTTAATGAGTTCCTTTACTTCATTTTCATTTTGATTCTCAAGAGAGTCATCCTTTAAGAATCATATCCTTAGAGATAAATCTTTTAAGAATATCAAGGTCATAAAGTAGGTATACAATACCATCCTTTACATTCCTAATTAAGTATCACTCTATGGTGCTAGATTCCAATGTACTTGCATGAAATTTTATTAAGGATATATATTGTAGTCTCTACTACATATATACATGGTAATTATGCTAATATTCATCACTGACCAATCATGTCACACATGATCCAATTGCATCTCTCTATAACTATATTGAGTTTAGGTGTATTAGGAGGAGTGAGAGAGGAATGATATTCATGTTTCCATAACGTATTCATTGAATTAACCTAATAGATAGTTGCTACCTTGATTAGTACCTTCAAACTTTCGTTTTAAACCAAAATTGTGTAATCTTTAACATTTCAAAGGTTTATAAAGTGAAGGAAAGAAATCTCATAGAACAAATAATGGTCAATAGATATCACATATCATTAATGTTTATTATGATGCAAATGATCCACATACATCAATATGTATGAGATCTTGAATATCTTGACATCTTACACCATTATTAGAGAAGGGTACATTGGGTAATTATTACTTTGAATACAATATTCACAACTATGTATGTTTTGGATTTTTGGACACTCTAAAGTTTCATCTCTTACTAGTCTATTGATCTAACCAATAGACATGTCCAAATCTTGATGCTAAATCACTGTCAATTAATATTCATCCTCATATTAATCATTTAAGGTTTAATTTGTAGTATTAGAGATGTTATGAACCATTTATTAATATACTACTTCAGTAGAGCCTCTACATATTAGATTAATGTCTGAAATATATCCATCATTACTCTATATGATAGGTATAATCTAGAATACATGTTTATTTAAAATTTTTAGAAATAAACAAAGAATGTATTCTAATATCTAGGTCATAGAGATATTCTCTAAGACTAAGGGCTATCGCATTGAAAATATGAAGTTTCTCTATCCAACGGAGATTGTTAACAAAATTGCATCAACATCCATACGAATGACTACTAAACCTTAAGATCAAAATTTTGAGTCCTCTAAAACATATGCAAGAAATTGTAAGTGTTATTAAAAGAGTGAGATACAATTATTAGACTTTGATATTATCTAATAATCAAGTCAATTTCAATGATGATATGTAGATATATATTATTTTGATGTACTATCTGAGTCCGTCTCTAAGGATCCTGGATAATCTAAATAGTCATACTATGAGCACATCGGCTTGTTACGGTAATGGAATCCATCCAACACTTTGGATGTTATATGAAAGTCAAAGAAGTATTGTCAACTCTTTATTTCCCTTCCTACTTAGGTCAGATCAATGCTTCCACTACGCTCTGTTCATATATAAACAACCACTACTTAAGACAAAGGGTCTCTTTTGTTGAACCAACAGATTTCAATATAAGAGTATTTCAATATTTATACATGCTTCATCCAATTTATGTTATATGAATATTATTAATCTTCATTAACAACTTGAATGTAAATAGTAGAATGACGACACTCATCGTATCTATATCCATCATAACTCTTAAAGACTTTGGTTCAGGAAGGTACTCAAATATTTTTGAGTACATCAACACTTATCGAGCCATCATTCCGCATAATGCATTGAACCATGGCATTCATGATTAAATGCCGAGAGAACATATGTATGCCAAAGCATCATCTGAGATTTTACAAGGATTTTAGATAATTATGATCATCATCGACATGATAATTCTAAAGCACATTCTGTGAGAGATCAAGACTATAGAGACATGCAAACCCATGATTGTTGTCCTATTGTCTATTTAATTGCTATTTCTCATTAATATGAGGGAACTTTCACATTACAACAGCATACATTATGTGCCCAACTGCAAGTACAATAACTTGATCATGAATCCAATCCATGATATTTTATTGGTTATTATTGAGTATAGTTTTGAGTGGGTTCGATAAAGGTTGTCTGAAATAAGAAATTTACACACTAAAAATAGAAAAAAGAAAACTCTTTAAAAACTAAAAATATTTATAAAAATAAAAAAATCGCAAAAACCCCAAAAATATTTTTTCCTAGTTTATATTTTTATCTATATTATTATGAAAATAATAAATATGATTTGAAAAAATTTAGACTTATTGTTCTATTTTTATATTCCATTTCGAATTTAGATATTTAATTAATCCTTGATTTAGGGTATTTTGGATTTCAAATATATATAAATTAGTAAAATTCTCAAAAAATCACAAAAAGAATAAAAAAATTGAAACCAAAAATATTTTATTTTAATTATTTTGAGTCTTCTTATTAGTATTTATAAGATATTGAAAAAGAAAAAGCAAAAACAAAAATATAAAATTTATAAATATATAAAAATATAAATAAAAAATTACAACAATAAAAAATTGAAATTAAAAATACAAAACAAAAACCCAAATAAAACATATAGACAAAGGACTACAATCACATTGCCTACACCTCAATTGCACAATCTATCCATTCTGCTCGCATTTTTCAACTTCTACACATACTTGCACATTATACACATCTTTATTGTAGAGTTATAATATATTTTAAGTCCATATTATTTTGCATCGCTTTATATTTATTTGTGAGTTAACTGTTGTCTAACTTGGGGTTTCATCTAAGGTTGCTTTGACGACTGTTGATATGCCTTGTGGATTGACAAAACCTTGGCAAAACCTTGTTAAACACAAGTTAAGTTGATCAGTCAATTTGTTCCCAAGAGACTACACCAAGTCTTTTTACAGTACTTGCATATCTCCTAGTAACATTGATTGCATCCAATGTGAATGTTGCATCTTACGCAACATATACTCAATCTTGTTAAAGAAATTATAGTGTCTTGCCACTACAACTCAGTAATCGTTATAACCTGTATGTAATTTTGATTATCCTTATCTGAATTCTCTCATTCCTGAAGATCTCTATCTCCTAAGATTAAGATCCAGTCTTAAGGCATATACAGTTAAGACCTTTTAGATCACTATCTTTAAAGTCTTAAATTATTGAAGATAAGACTTTGAGATCACTATCTCAAAGTTATTGTACTCCTTGAAGGTGTCTTTATTACTATAATTTAGTATTTTATCTCAATAGTAGGATTAGTAACAGCTTACTACTGCCACTGCATGTCAAACATCTGGCTTTTGTTTACATCTAGTATACACCAGACATCTCATAACTGATGCACAAGGGCAAGCAATTTCAACATTCACTTCCCCGACTCCTTGAGGTGTTATCCCTTCAGATAAGTCAGTACCATATCTTAAGGGAATGAAGCCTTACTTTTTACTTTTCCAAATGTAACATGTCCATGATGTACCACTAATGTGATGGTCCCAATGCCCTCTTTTTTTTCTTCTGAACAACTATAGAACTAAGATAGAAGAGGTATCCTTGAGATCTTTCATCTCAATTTATGGAAAAATCAGATTAAAAAACACTTGTTATTATCCTTATATCCAAATTATTAGGATATCATATACGTATAGCCTGATGAGCACAATTGCACTCCCACTAAGTCTCACATAGTTCCTCGAGATTCTATCTGAAATCATAATATTTATAATTTCATCAAATCTAGTGCTCCAACTACAAAAAACTTATTTGAGTCCATAGATGGCGTTTCTTAAGCTTGCACACCCTACATTTCTCATCCACGAATCATTGGGATACTTCATATGAATATCCTAGTTGAGGTATTTATAGAAGAATGCAATCTTAACTTACATCTTGAAGATGTCATAGTCAAGTTCTGTGGCTATAGTTAGCAATAATCTAATGGGCTTAAGCATGGTCACAGGAGAACAAGTCACATCAAGAGTGATGTCTTCTCTTCGTGTCTATCTTGTGGATATGAACCATTCTTCGAATGTCTCTACGTTCTCATTTGGTTTCCTCTTTCTCTTGATGAACCATTTACACCTAACAAGTCTTACCCATATAAATGGATGCTCGTGGGTTCTTATATTACACTTGCATATGAAGTGTACTTTATACTTTATTGCTAACATCCATCTTTCTAGGTCGATCCTTGGAAGATTCATCATATGAAGTCAAATAATTTGTCAGGCTTAATTGATACATGGAATCCATCCTCAAAATCATTGGAAGAGGTATGAGTATTTCATCTTTAATTAGCTTTTTTGTTTTTAATTTTAGGAGCCTCATCATCTTCTAATGATTTAATGAGTTCCTTTACGTCGTTTTCATTTCTATTCTCAAGAGAGTCATCCATTAAAAATCATATCCTTAGAGATAAATCTTTTAAGAATCTCAAGGTCATAAAGTAGGTATCCAATACCATCCTTTACATTCCTAATTAATTATCACTCTATGGCGCTAGATTCCAACGTACTTGCATGAAATTTTATTAAGGATATATATTGTAGTCTCTACTACATATATATACATGGTAATTATGCTAATATTCATCACTGATCAAATCATGTCACACATGATCCAATTGCATCTCTCTATAACTATATTGAGTTTATGTGTATTAGGAGGAGTGAGATAGGAATGATATTCATGTTTTCATAACGTATTCATTGAATTAACCTAATAGGTACTTGCTACCTTGATTAGTAACTTCAAACTTTCATTTTAAACCAAAATTGTGTAATCTTTAATATTTCAATGGTTGATAAGGTGAAGGAAAGAAATATCATAGAATAAATAATCGTCAATAGATATCACATATCATTAATGTTTATTACGATGCAAATGATCCACGTACATCAATATGTATGAGATCTTGAATATCTTGACATCTTACACCATTATTAGAGAAGGTTACATTGGGTAATTATTACTTTGAATACAATATTCACAAGTATGTATGTTTTGGATTTTTGGACACTCTAAAGTTTCATCTCTTACTAGTCTATTGATCTAACCAATAGACATGTTCAAATTTTGATGCTAAATCATTGTCAAATAATATTCATCCTCATATTAATCTTCTAAGGTTTAATTTGGAGTATTAGAGATGTTATGAACCGTTCATTAATATACTACTTCGGTAGAGCCTCTACATATTATATTAATGTCTGAAATATATCCATCATTACTCTATATGATAGGTATAATCTAGAATACATGTTTATTTAAAATATTTAGAAATAAACAAAGAATGTAATATAATATATAGGTCATAGAGATATTCTCTAAGACTAAGGGCAATTGCATTGAAAATATGAAGTTTCTCTATCCAACGGAGATTGTTACCAAAATTGCATCAACATCCATACGAATGACTTATTAAACCTTAAGATCAAAATTCTGAGTCCTTTAAAACATATGCAAGAAATTGCAAGTGTTATTAAAAGAGTGAGATACAATTATTAGACTTTGATATTATCTAATAATCAAGTCAATTTCAATGATGATATGTAGATATATATCATTTTGATGTACTATCTGAGTTCTCTAAGGATCCTGGATAATCTAAATAGTCATACTATCACCACATCGGCTTGTTACGGTAATGGAATCGATCCAACACTTTGGATGTTATATGAAAGTCATAGAAGTACTGTCAACTCTTTGTTTTCCTTCCTACTTGGGTCAGATTCATGCTTCCACTGCGCTCTGTTCATATCTAAACAACCACGACTCAAGAGAAAGGGTCTCTTTTGCTAAACCAACAGATTTCAATATAAGAGTATTTCAATATTTATACATGCTTAATTCAATTTATGTTATAGGAATATTATTAATCTTCATTAACAACTTGAATGTATACAGTAGAATGACGACACTCATCGTATCTATATCCATCATAACTCTTAAAGACTTTGGTTCAGGAAGGTACTCAAATATTTTTGAGTACATCAACACTTATCGAGCGATCATTCTGCATAATGCAGTCAACCACGGCATTCATGACTAAATGTCGAGAGCACATATGTATAGCATCTTCTTAGATTTCACAAGGATTTTAGATAATTATGATCATCACCGACATGATAATTCTAAAGCACATTCTGTGAGAGATCAAGACTATAGAGACATGCAAACCCATGATTGTTGTCCTATTGTCTATTTAATTGCTATTTATCATTAATATGAGGGAACTTGCACATTACAACAACATACATTATGTGCCCAACTATAAGTACAATAACTTGATTATGAATCCAATCCATGATATTTTAATGGTTATTATTGAGTATAGTTTTGAGTAGGTTCGATAAAGGTTGTCTGAAATAAGAAATTTATGCACATATATATATAGAATTGATTTGGCAATTTTTATATCAAAGTAGACTTGTCTTGTCAACACTGAAAGTTCATTCCCTTAATCACTTTCAATGTCAGAGATATACTTACCATTATATATCAAACAAAATCCGGCATCTCCTTTTTAACTTTGTTACATCCAAATAATATGAGAAATAGTAACTCGGATAAAAACAAGCAGAAACTCATTCTGCCTTATAAGTCCAAGTTGCATTTTCCAATTCGATCTTTAACACACAGGCCCACCACCCTTAAGGGAATGTTGATCCATTTTTAATTGAACCAACCATCAACAGGAATAGAACTTCTTATGTGCAATAAAATATCACTCCAATAATATGAAGAACCGATATTGGGGTCACTACTCATATGACCTTACTCATCAGAGAAGAAAATATCCTCATCGAGATGTGCTTGTATGTAGGACCTATCACTTCGGATAGACATCTTCTATATACAATCCCTTGCGATGGAACCTTCACCTCAACATAAGACCATGGATGTCACTTATGTGATCCTCCATATCTTCTTCAAATTTTAATTAATTAGTATGAATCAAACTCACATAATTAACTCTTGTATGGTAATAACATCTCTATTCATAATAAAGTATTTTTTGGATCTTAATTGATTTCATCATATTAAGTCAATTATCAGTCCAGTCAATCAACCAACAAATAATTTTGATTATTACTTGTTTGATGACATAATATCGAAATGTGTATTATTTAAATTTTAATAATTAGAAAAATATATCGTGTCCATTTGAATTTTTCTTACACACTGTTATGGACAGTATTGACGGGAGTGGGATAAACCACTCATAGAGCAACCTATTACGCCAGCGACTAGACACCATATCCCGCAACATGTAAGGATAATATGATTTAATCATTTTTAATTTGAGATGGTAATTGTCCTTTCAACTGAAGTTATACCATATAATATTTATCAAAATTATTTTGATTAATAATATAAGGAGATTTGATAAAAAAATCCACGATCCTATTCAAGTATCCATGTTTGTTGCAAATGATGTAACCAATAGTGATCATGATCAATTATCTTATCATTTTTTTAAGGCAATGCAATTCAATGAAATAATCGTTATAATTAATTTTTTTCACAAATATTCAACAATAATTATTTCAGAAAACTAACCATAAAATTTCATTAATTTAGTTTAATGATAATCACAAGGTTCATGATCAAGTATGTAATTTCCAGCAATGACCCATAAATACTAAAATTAGCATAAATTCGATCAAATAAAATCCAAATCATGCAAATAAAGTTTCTTTGATTTGCTAATTTGATTTATAAAAGAACCCATGTAATTTTCACACATTTGAAGGTGAATTAAAACCACAATTAACTCTTTAATTACATTAAGATTCTCAATCCCTGAGATAGTGGATACATGTTCACTAAAAAGATCATAACTTGAGTAAGCGGATTCCAAATGCAAACTCAAGTACTTCAATTTCCTTATTTAATGATAAAAAATATATAAGTTATAAACTCAAATTTTAAGGCATTTAAAAATGGTGAAAAATGCACTGAATAGGATTGCGAGAATAAAATGCGATGAAGCTTCACACTATTTAAAATGCCCATGTCATCTTAGGCTTATGGATCATATACTAGATGATCAACCTATGGCCCTGATACCACTTGAAGGATATGGGATGTTCCTTAAGTACATCACAAAATCATGATGAACATCGTATGCGATTAGGAGAAACAAGTTATACAAGTGGCTCGAGGCAGTGTATTTTAAAAAATTTGAACGTTGCAACCACATGATGCAAGAAACATTCTTGGATCGTATCATCTAAATCACAAATAAATATTAGGTTTACCGCTTGAAGTGTGGTTACAATCAATTCTCTGAATGAAGAGACCTCTTGTCTCATGCTCGATCTAATTGAGGAGACGCTTGTGAGCATGTTGATGAAACGCGTGCTCCTTGCAATCAATGTTGATAATACAAACGATGAATCTCTTGATCTTGTTTCATGAGATACGACTTCTTCTTCACGAGCCAAGCGCAGCGAAGAAGATGGACATCCACGAATAATCAGTCCGACAACACAATGACATCACGAAGGCTACGACCCTCTCCAGGGTTTAGGGTGGACGACCACTGTATGGAAAGGGGGCATGTGTATAGAGAGAGAGATGAAGAGAGTTTAACTACTCTTGGAATTGTGTGATCTTCAAAGTCAAGGGATACCCTTACTTTTATACTAGTTGGATGCACATGGATCTTAATCCATGTGCTCTCCTAATCTATGGTGTATATTAAAGTTTATTAATAAATGATCATGATTTGTTGCTCCAAAAAAACAAAAACAACAAGTTTAAAATAAATTAATTATATCATTTTTCAAGACAATAATTAATTCATTTTAAATTTAATCAATATACATAGATAATGTAGAAGACTGTCTCTTTATGAAATATAGGCTGGCCATCCCTCCTTGAACAAGTCAAGGTGGACATCCACCAAAAAAAGATATAAAGTCTTCTTATATATTAATTAACATGCAATAGCAATTATTTCATTTATCTTCACAAAAATAATTCCAAATTAAAATTGTGAAAACTACAATCATACCATTGACAAATATGAATCATATTCATATATCCAACATATTATGTAAATTACATTTACAATTAATTGTTTATTGTGAATCCCATTCTCAAAAACATATAATTTGTAAATTCTATTTACAATTAAATATGTCCATCTTATTATAATTCATATTAATAATATCCATGATTAATATGGATGGTGATATCCATATTAATCATATCCTTGGTAATTAAATCATATTTAATCATCTTGTATCTCTATTCTCATGTGCCTAGATAACATGAATCTCATTCACATTATTCACATCCTTGATAGTTAAGTCACATTTAATCATCTTAGAAAACTCTCCTTACATGGACAACACATATTATTCATTATAATAATCTCATTTTATTATCAATATCTTAATGCTCAGACACATTATCAACAATGAAACTATTCTTGAATTCTTTCAAAAATAATGCACTTTCTCTGCGAATACTTGGAAATAAGGACATCGCGATTGTACGTTCTACATATAGTGACTCAGACATTGAGATCACATCTCAAATCCAGATCTCATGGACCTCTAATATATTTTTTATTAAATTAAAGTTGTAGATATAATCTTCTCATTGTATCTAAATCACATACAGATGAATGCCCAACATTTAGACTAAGATCACATCAGTTCCCTATGAGAGAAGTCACTAAAATCCATATCTATTTCATTTCTCCATTGGAATGGAAGTGTCATGGTTATACATTCATTTATGATCACATCACTCTTTGTTATTCCTAATAGAGGCACATCTTGCATACTGGAAGACCTAGAATAAACTCGAAGTTTTAGATATATTTAGACAATCTACTTCAAGGTATTATCATTATTTTCTCATTTGATCATTGGCAGTTGGTATCGATAAAATACTTTCCAAAAAGCATATAGCATATCCACGTATTGATCATATACTTTCCAAAAGCGTATATCAAATCTACAAATTAAGTCAATTTTCCCAAGTGAGACAATGGTGCACAGAATTTGATTCCCAATATCTCAGGAGTGAACTCATGTGTTCCGGTTCAGTAAATGAATCTATTTGATTCCTTTGACATATCATATTACTCATATGCTCTTATATGCACACCATCGCGTTGGTGTATATATCTTGATTAGACCATCAACATATCGGTCTGCCAGATGTACATACTCAAACAAATAGTAACACATATGTATCTGGTCAGAGGATGCATGCCTATATGGTGACAACGTACGACATAGGACTAGGTTATCTTGATCTCGTTAAGTCAACTCTTTGACCAAACTTTCTAACACCTCCGAATCTCTATTCCTATGTAGAGGACCTACATCTAGAGGTCAGTTAGATTTTAACCCATTCGAGAAGGATTGTCATCTCCTACTTAGGTTGGATATCATCTCTTAGTGAATATTTGATAATACTAGATGAGTCATCAATCTAGCTCCTTTCATATCACCCAAGCACCAACCTCTATGATTCAACAATTGAATCAACAGTTGTATGATCATCAATATGGTAATGGTACATAGTGCTGTTCAGATCAGATAATGATATTTGCAATAACAATTATTGTGTAATGGCTCGTTGTGGGCTCGCATGTCCAACACTATGATGATCTATCAATTTTCTGATAGATCGATCAAGAGGCTGAGGGGTATACTAGAGGACGTTATTGTAATAGTGCAAGGATCGAGATTCCTAATTAATTGTATTGTCTTGGATATGGAAACCACTGTATTGTTACTCCAAACCCCGATCATATTAGGTCGACCGTTCAAAGAGGTAGTCAATTATAGTACTAGAGAGATCATTTGATCACTCTCGAAGTGATAAGGTGAAAATTGAGATGATCCCTAATCCCTTGGCCTTCAATGCCACCAGTAGCAGCATATAAGAGAGCGACGCTAACACCAAATTATGAGCACTATGGTTTTCTTGCCAAGTTTCAAGATGCATATATGTTTATTGATTTCATGGACACCTATGAATTCCTTACTAAGAAGGAATCCCATGAAAGCATTGTCAACATGAGTTCCCTTGTTCATGAATCTCAATCATTTGTTGACTGGACGTATGAGCTAATTTCTTATGATAGGTCCGAGATATTTGAGGTATATTTTGAGATTCACGAGACACATTCCTTTTCTAAGATTACTCATGAGATACCTTCTATTAAGATTTTTGAGAATTTTATTGAGGATTCTAAGTAGCCTGATGAGCCATTCCTTTCTGAGAAGATATCATTCATTACTAATCTTTATGAGATTTTACATGCTAAAGTGATAGTAGCCATAGTCGATTGTTCAAAGAGTATAGATCATATACCATCTACTAGTGTAGTTGCACTGGTTGTTGTAGAGCCGATTCAGACTCCACATGAGCTTAAGGCTTTACCCATAACGTTGAAGTATGCCTTCCTTGTAGACCCCCTGGATGTTTTTTATCATCTTCATTTCACATTTGACCAATGTATAAGATTCTCACGTGCTAGAGTTTCTTGAGAGAAACTGCTAGGCGATTGAATGGAATATTTCAATCTCTGTTGGATTAGTCCATCTTTATGATCGCATCATATCTACTTAGAGCATGATAGCAAACCCTTTCGTGAGTGTCAGTGCCATCTCAATCCAAGCCTCTAGGATGTTATCATGTGAGAGATCAGAAAAAGGTGTGATGCTGGCTTATTTATCCCCTATTAGATTCCAAGTGGGTTAGTCCTCTAAACGTGGTCCCGATGAAATCTGGGATTACTATCGCAAAGAATAATCATGGTTAGGAGATTCCAACCCATGCACCTACTTGATGATGTGTTTGTGCAGATTATTGATGTCTGAATTCTGCTACCAAGAAAAATCACATTCCACTACCTTTTACTGATCTGATTATTAAGAGGTAGGTACGTAAAGAGTTCTTTTGTTTTTTGGATGGGTACTCAAGGTTTAACTAGGTTCCTATCGCTCATGAGGATCAGGAGAAAACTACTTTTACTTATCCGTTTGGCACCTAAGACTTTAGAGGATGCATGTTGGATTGTGTAACGCCCTTGCTACATTCCAAAAGTGTATGCAAGTCTTTTTTACCGACGTGGTAGGTAATTTTCAAGAGGCCTTCATGGATGATTTCTCGATCTACGGGGATAGCTTTGATACATGTCTCGCTTATTTAGACCGAGTACTTCAACCTTCTTGCAGGTAAACTTAGTGCTCTCGTGTGAGAAGAGTCACAGTGTGGTGACTAATGGGATCTTATTAGGTCAAGTCATCTAAACACGATGTGGAGGTTGATCCTACTTATATTGATGTGATCTCCAAGCTAGAGCCACCCCAGAATTTGAAGCAGTTGAGGTCATTTCTGGGGCACATTGGGTTTTGTAAGCGATTCATTAAGGACTTCCGCAAGATCGCTAGACCACAGATTGAGCTTCTATGCAAGGAGCGTGAGTTTGTTACTGGTGATAAAGTTCTCCTTGCATTCAATCATATGAAATACATGATTACTAGTGCTCCTTTTTACATACACATGATTTCTTTCTGTATTTTGTGATCATGATTGATGCATAAAATTTTGTAGTTGGAGTTGCCTTAGGGAAAAAAAGGATGGTATACCATTTTCTATACTCTATGCTAGCAAGACATTAGATGAGGCATAGTGAAACTATACAGTCACAGAGAAGGAGATGTTAGAGTGGTGTTTGCATTAGAGAAGTTCAGATCATACCTCCTTGGTTCATATGTTATTGTATGCATGGATCACACTGCCATGTGCTACCTACATGCAAAGAAGGATGCCAAAACACGTCTTATCAGATGGATACATCTTTTCCACTAGGTTGATTTTGAGATTCGAGATAAAGCATGAGTAAAGAATGTTGTGGCAGATCACCTTTCTCGGATCACAAATGTAGAGACTCTGAGCAAAGTATACTTCCTAATTTCGAGACCTTTCCAGATGAGACCATTTTATCTGTGGACTCATTCCCATGGTATGTTGATATTGTAAACTATCTTGTCTCGAAGAAAGTTCCACAAGATTGGCCAAAGCATAAAGGAAGATAGACTCCTGTCAGAGAAAAATTTTTACCAGTGGGAGGATTCGTACTTGTTTCATGAGTGAGCGGATTGTATCTGGAGAAGGTGTATTCTTCAAGAGGAATACACTAGCATACTTGAGCATTGTCATAAATTAGAGTCTAGTGGTTATCATTCGCAGAAGCGCATGGCAACAAAGGTTTTACAATGTGACCTATGGTGGTCAACTTTATTTAAGGATGCTATAGAGTTTGTTCGAGGTTGTACTGATTGTCAAAAGGTGGGAGGAACTATTGGATTCAAAGATACAATGCCCCTGAGATATGAATAGATTTTCGATGTTCTTGATTCTTGGGGCAATGACTTCATGGGCTCATTTCCTATCAGTCAGGGATTTCAATACATCCTGCTTGCAATGGATTATATTAGTCATCGGGGCTATCCCCACCCAAGCAATTGATAGTCGTACGGTTTGTTCCTTTCTCAAGGATCGCATTATTGTGTGTTTCGATATTCTCAAGATACTCATTTTAGATGGGGGAAGCCATTTCATTAATTGAGAGGTCAAGAAGCTTGTGAAGGAGCACACCATTGAGCACAGAGGAGTGTCTCCTTACTACCCTCAGATTAATGGCTTTGCTGAGATTTCAACCAGGGAGATAAAGACGATATTTAAAAAAATTACATGTTCAGATATGAAGAACTAGTACCGGATGCTTGAATCAATTCTATGGGCTTATGGGATGGTGTACAAGTCTCAATTGGGTCTATATCCTTATAGATTGGTGTATGGAAAGCCTTGCCACATGCTAGTTAGTTAATTCACAAATCATTATGGGCACTTGATGTATACAATTTGGATTATGAGAGAGCATGATAGAGTAGGAAGTTGGATTTGAACATGTTGTTGGAATTCCAAGATTTTTCATATGAAAACTCACTCATGTATAAGGAGAAAGTCAAGTGTTGGCATGATAGAGACATTAGAAGGATGAATTTCTCACATGATCAGGAAGTTTGGTTGTTTAATGCTAAATTGAATTCGTTTCCTAGAAAGTTGAAAAGTAAATGGACATGACCGTTCGTTGTGAGAGCTGTGCGTGACAATGGTAATGTTGACATATGTGGGCTATCATCTGATGCACAACTGTTTGTTATGAACGGACAGTTGTTGAATCCATATCTAGCTCATTATACATTCCTGCTTGTGGTTGATTCCATATATGTGGTATCAGATGATGACTTTTTGACATCTTATACATCTGATACATGAGGTGATTTTCTCTTGTATACATCCTTTCGTTTTATTCTTTCTTCTTCCATTTTTATGTTTCACCTCTTTTTCGTATATATGTTATATACTTAGGATGTACTCTATAACTGAGTATAGGGGTTGAGTTTTTCCGTTTTCGTTCTGTGTCAACACTCCTATTGTTGCTTATACTTAGGGATCCTTTATACGAAGTATATGGGGTTGATGTTTGTCATTCTATCTCTTTAGTGTTTTTAATTTCTTCTATTTCTTCTAATCTCTCATTTGTCCTTCAACTTGTTGATATTCATTTTCTATATTTAACGATCTTTTACCCTAAATATTGGGGAGGACAAGTCATGTAGTTGAGCTTGTTTATTATTTTCCTCAGTTTTCCATGTATGTACAATCCTCTATATTTGGATTATTTGATCCTAAATATAAGGGGATCACCGATTTCTATTCTTTTTGTCTATTCTTTGAATCATTGTTGTATAGGATTCTTTTCACTTTTTTATACTTAGCACGAGTTATGTCTCCCTTTGTAGCTCTATGGTCACAATGAGAACATAGTTCGAGCTATGTATGGGAGGTGTCGTATATATTGTATATATACGTTAGCCATAAATCATATTTTAATTAATAACATGCCTATTACTTAAAAAAAATTTTGAAAAATGATTGGAAAAATGATTTGCAAAAATCTTTTGTAACATTGTTTGTAAAAATTTTTAGAAAAATATTTTGTAAAAACTTTTGTAAAACTTTGTACAATCTTTGAAAAAAAATTGTAAAAATGTTTTTTTTGTTAAATATTTGTAAATTATTTATTGTATCAAAATTATGTATACTGTAAAAATGTTTGTAAAATTTTAAAAAGCAAAATGTTTGCAAAAACCTATTCGTAAGCTTATTTGTAAAATGATTTGTAAAGTTATTTCTAAAATCATTTGCAAAAATATTTGTAAAACTTTCGAAAAATCTTTACAAAATATTCTTATTTTTTTGTAAAATCTTTTGTAAAAAGTTTCGAAAAGGTTTGTAAAATTTTTTTGTTACGTAGGAAATAAATTATGGGATGTACATATATTTGTTGAATCCACGTGTGTGTAAAAACCTTAATCACTTATCCTGTTGTAAATAAAAATCTTTTATCCAAAACTTTTGCATAAAATCCTCTTAAAATGTTATATAAAATTTGTACAATCATTATATGTGTGCTTGGATATATTTTTTTATAAATACATTCGATTTACTAGCCATTTTCCCCTTTAAAAAAATATTTTTAAAATGCATAAAAAGTTTGCCAATTTCTTTGAAAACTTTTTCAAAAATATGGTTCTTTTATTTTTTTTCTTCTTTTCAAAAAATTGTTTTGCAATATTTCTTGCATTTTCATGTGCATTTTTCAGAATAGTATTGACACTTAAACTAGCGTGGAATAAAGTTGTGGAATGGAGATTAGTTGGACCTTAATCCACTTAATTTCAGTGGAGCCTTACAGAAAATGGAAGTAATATTCTTCAGATCTATAGACTTAATTCTTTGGGAATCACAAGACTTAGTTCAATGTCGTCTTGATTGCCAAAGTAGAGTACTTCGGAGTACACGCATGTTGTTATTGATAATGACCTAGCTTGCACATTTGCTCTTACACTTTGCTCACCTCAGTTTAATTGGTAGAGGACAGGATTGTCCAGCACGAGACACTGGCCAATGGAAACATTGATGGTCACAAATTTGTGACCATTGTACCTCAACCCGTTCCAGTAGCGACGAGGTCTAACGACAGAATGTTGTGGGTTGCAATAATGATTCAAAAGAGGGGTAATCTACTGGCTCAAGAGGAAAAACTCCTTATGTATTGATGAATCTACAATTCTCATTTTTTATTCTTTTATTTCGGCCTTATCTTTTAGAAAAACCATCTATAAATACCTGTAAATACAATAAATTAACTCTATGCATGCTAATGTCAATAATGCATAATTAACATCTATTTTTGCAAAAATAAAAATAAAGAGAAAAGAAAAAGAATGATGTATTTAAAATAAATACAGAGTGACCCAAACCCCAAGAGAAGGTAAAGCTTTAACCTGATCGCAAAAAGAATAAGTAGAGAGAGATAAGGGTACACTATGTACTGTACATATCACCTAAAATTATACAATTTATTTATTTGTTTATTTTTTATATCTTTACATACTTGTATATAGTTCAAATAATACATAAAAGTAAATCAAAAATCAGAAAAAAATAAGAATAAGAATAAAATCAACAACTCCTTGTAAAAGACACATGAATATAATCTAGAATTATTTACTTTCTAACCTTCACTGAATTAAAAAATAAAATTCATTTTGTATTCCTAAAATTATTATGTAAGTAAATAAAATCTAAAATAATTTTATTAATAAAAATAATAAAATAAAAATATTTATACATAATACATAGGTATATCGTATATGAATATAGTACAGTATACTGTATATACCTTTTCTTATTTTTTGTAAAAATAATTAAAAATAATAGAAAAATAGCTCATAAGATAGTAAACAATTTGTATTTTATACACTTTTTAATTGAAAATAATTTACTAATTTAAATTCAATTTTCTTTTATTTTTGTAATTGGCTTCCCATTGGTCCACGTAGAATGTTGACACCTTTGAAGCACGGATTCATGTTGTATCATCGAAGCTCAAGTTACATTGTCGGAACACCGACGTGTATGTCCTCCTTGGCCTGCCACAACCCATTTGTGGACACAACCCTCACCGCATGTTCGCCTGGAGGTTCTGAGTCAATCTGAACCTTCAGGTATCGTCCATAGCCCCTGAATTTCCAGTCCATTCTAATATCATATCTCATCGCCGCCACATGTTCCTTGTCTATGACCATCAGGTTTGGAGCTCGTTACCCATCTTCTATCCGCATCGATTGACACGCTTGCTCGCCGTCATTCTCCCTACACACCCTTCCCCTTGAATCCTACTCATTGGAGCATAATTAGGTCAGGTCTTCATCCCTCACCTTCGTCGGGGAACCAAAGATCCGCTCCCCATCACTTCTTGTAGTTCTCTATGTAATAACCCAGACCGAAGCATCTCCCCTGAGTACATCTACCCTCTGAAAGTTCTTGTGCATGCAAAGAGGCCCATTTGATACCTTTATTGTTCAATCAGAGCAGGTACAAGGTCGACAGCATCGCAACGCCCATCTGAGTGTCCTCCCGCTCATCAGAGCCAGCCATTTGATGCGGAGCAACCTTACGACCTTGTTGGACTCCTTGGACCCTTCATGGGAGCGCTAGATCTCTGTCCACATTCAGTTGAAGCTCGCCATCCCTGAGTTAATCCAGGCACCTTTTTTGTCGCTTGATCAAGAACAGTTCCCTCGGAATTGATCAGAGTCGTATACCAACGTTCGATCTTTAACGGTAGGATTAGATTTTTGGGGTAATCTGACACACACATCCCCGACCACGTTAGAGCCGTTAGATTGGTTTTTAGAGGGATATCAGAGTCATCTACCTCGACCTCCTTGTACGTGTGCCACATGCCACCACTGTGTATATTTCATTTTTTGCCTTGCATGTTTCGGTATTTAGCTTTAATCCTTTAAATAAAAAGTGTAGTTGAAGACATTTACTGTTTAGACCCTCTACTTTTCATATTTGCATTTCAGTCCCTCTGAGTTTGAGTCGCGTGTGCCCCCACATGCTTTTTGGATGATTTACACTTATTTCCTGAACTTTATATTGTTATTGAATGGATGATGAAGTTTTTGTAATTGCATTTTACCCCTATGAGCTTGGATCACGTGCAACGCCTGTGTTGAGCAGACTATATGTTGTTTTGGACCCATATTCACTTTGTTCGTTATGTGCTTGGTCCTCAAACTAAAAATATTTACGTTTTGGTCCCTATGAACTATTTTGATTACATGTCTTTATTTGTTGTAATAAATATTAAATTTCCTCTAAAAACTACCTAAAAATTATTGGTAGCTCCTACTAGGGTGTAATATTTGTGGTAATTTTATTGTGTTATTCTTCTTGTATTTTATATTATTAAAAAATCAAAACCCTTAAAAAGTGTCCTATTTGATTTATAAAAATCATGAAAATTTGAAAAGTGTCTTAAAATTTCCATAAAAATTTATGTATTTGTCTTTTGATGTGCTTTACTTCAGTATTAATTTTGTTTAAAAAATTCTTTCTAACCCCTAAAAATTACAAAACAACCAAAATTATATAAAATCATAAAAAATAAATGAAAAATCCAAAAATTATATTTAGTTCCTATGCGTATCTCTTTACTTCTAGTATATCATAACTTTATACCTAGGACATTTGGCCATTTTAAATATTTTTAATTTGCAAATTTGTCCAGGATGTGCAGTATTTTGTAGTTTTAGCACTATTTGGTTTTTAAAATTCACTTAAAAATCTAAAAAATCTATACAAATTACTGAAAACACCTTCTAACCTATAAAACCCAAAAACATTTTCTTTGTAATTTTCTGATCATTTTTGCTATTCTAAAAAATATAAAAATAATGTTATGTGTGTCTTGTATTTTTTCTTGTCTATATTTTATTCCAAAAATGAAAATTTTGAAAAATTAAAAACCACTAAAAATTTGTTTTCCTTTGATTTTTGATTACTTAGTTTTTAAATCATGCTCCTTGTGTTCGATCCCGATAGCTATACCATGTAAATAAAATAGCAAACTGCTTACATTGGTTGTCTTATTTTCATTAGTTATTGATTTTTCTCATTAATCAAGCCAAGTTATATGGGTCACAACAACCTTTGATTATTTTTTTACTTAACCCTAGTCATTGGTCGCTCAACATGTACATTCTACACCATTGTATATATTCAAAAAATGCAAAAATCAAGAACTCCAAAAAAGTGGACAAGCCTGATTGAAAATAAAATGTTTGCGAGAGCATGTATATTTGTATAGATAATAATCAAGCTTGATCTTCCAAGTTAGATATTTATGAGCCTGCAACTGTATGACTTAACTACACTGGCCCGACATCCTAGGATTGGTAGATACACTAGCTACTATCCATTCTTTTCCCGACCTCCACTTCTTGAGCTGCTTTCACTTGAACTTAGAAGGGAATAGCACACTTCTCGAGGAAGGAGTTATTGGATTGGGGAATTAGGTTCATAATGTTGTAGAAGATTGACTTTAACCACTTCAACCGCGGAGAGATACATATCACTTACACTATACAAGCAAGATTCATAGTCATAAGGGTTTGCGTATGAGTTGATCTATTCTGACCTGGCAAATGAGGAGACGAGCAAGAGTTGTGTGGTTTCTAGATGTTGTCAGGTGTCAAGTCCGTTTCATACTAAGGTTCATCCCAAACTAGTAATCTAAAGGTCTGACCGAGCTCCATACTTTGATTTTATGATGATAAGTTTAATACTCGATATCGTTCTAAGTTCCTTATTTTCAGTTATTCTTTTTCTTTTGGTCACTTATTCTTCAAAAAAGTGTTTGCTAAGGGAATCGCAAAGGCAAAACATTGGGGGTGAGGAATATGCATTTCATCATCTTTACTAATTTTTTTAGCTTAAAATCCCTTATAAAACACTTGTAAATAGCAATAAATCTATACTTTTACTAACTCCCATTCTTATGTAAATATTATATATTTATCACGATTTTAATCTAAAATATAAAAATAAACAAATAGAGGGAAAATAAAAAATTAAAGACTGTATATATGTCATATATACAGGCTAACTCGGACACAGAGAGACGGTCAAGACTTGACTTGATCGACAAGGAATAAAGTAGGGCAGATAGGGCCAAAAAAACCAAAATTTCATAAAATCAAATATTTCTTGTATATATTCATCACATGTATATATTGCACATTCTTTTCTATAATATATTCATATCAAAATTCATCTCTAAGAAAAATTATTTATTCTTGAAATTTTGCATAAAAATATTTCGTAAATAACAAAAAAAATTGCAATAAGAATAAGTGTATATTGTGTAAATTACAATAATCTGAAATATCCACAAAGCTCAACTTGCAAGATCAATATCCTCTCCATAAAAACTCCATATTCATTAAAGTCACTTTTATTTTACTCAAATAATCTTTAAAATGGAGGTGGTTTCATATAAATTAGAATTAAGCTGTGAAATGTGTTTACTTGGGGTGTTATTTTATATTATACCTATGTATACAATGTACATTATTTAATTATTTATTTTTTTTACATATTTGCATATATTTTATTTTTTTTAATTTCAATATAGTATTTGACTTATATGAAATAAAATAAAAATCATAAAATCGAAAATCAACAAAAAATAAAACCACGTAAATATTGTATAAGTATCACTATGTATATATTGTACATATACCTATTTATTTAACCTAATAAGTTAGTCCCTCAAATCTAAAAAAATACCATTAAAATCCTTGTAAAATACTGTAAATTCATAAAATATTATATTGTGTATATATTTGTATAATTAGATAGTTAAAAATCGGAGCATTGTATATATAGGTATACATACCTATAAATAACACCTTGTATTTATTCTAACCCATGTATATACCTTATTTAATTAGTTAAAAATCACCTAAATTAAGTATATTTAATCTTTAAAATTATTAATTTACATTATTTAATTTTTGATTAAAATCTTTTCGATTTTTTATCTAATTTATTGAGATTTTTCCTTGATTTTTATCCTCTAGCCTATTTTGTCTGCATTCTTTGTGTGTTCCCATTGCCCGACCTGATTATGTTGACCTGAGACATTTCTCAATACACGCCACTCATCTGCGTCCCTCGCACATCCCCCTTCCTTCATGTATTTTTCTTATGAGCGTCACTCATCAACCAACCTCGCATTCTTCTTCAATTTTCTATCCCTAATAACTAACATCACCACCATTATCTTGGATCAATTGATCATGTCTTCCATCACACACATTTTGAATTTGAAAACTCACTTGAGTCATTCATATTTATAACCTCAAGTCGTCCCCCCATTGCAAATTTGATCCATTTTTGGCCTCTTTTCTCCACGTGATTGGCTTCTAGAAGAAGCTTGTGGTGACATCTCGATTTTTTATGATTAGGAGCGTGAGATGAAGGTCAAAGACAGAATTCCACCTTCGCCAAACATCCGCCGGTGAGTATCCGACTCTCTGCCATTCATCGTTGATCGATGCCAATCCACCTCCACCTTCAATCGTAGGTCGATATAGATTATTTTCTAATCATTTATGTTTTAATTTTGTATCCTAATTTTCATATTTATTGTATATTTCACCTTTTGATCACCATCTCTGATCTGTAAGAATGGAGATCCATTTGATCACCTCTACCTTTTTCGATCCAACCATCATCTATTCACCTATCTTTTTCATCGCTTCCATTGTCTAACCCTCCTCATATCATCCTAGATTTGAGGATTGGCTCCCATATTCGACCAAAATTGCCGGAGCCCCCATTTCTCCACCATCTTCCGTGTATTTCACCTAATATTTTGGCCGGAGACTTTCTCTGAGCATGAGTGTTTTACTACATGGTCAAAGGACGTCGAAGGAGAAGTGAATTGAGTTCTGGAGGTTTATCTGAAGCCCCTACCTATGTGGCCTCCAGATCCTCGATTAGGAGTCATCGAGCTCGATTTTCTCCATCAGTCACCGTGGGGAGCCCACAGGCAGCCGTAGCACCTATCAGAAGACGACTCAGGTGTAGAACGGTCGAGATCTCCTCAATCGAACTTCGTCGGAGGGTACCTGCTTCCCAGTTCATCAAGATCCAATCGTGGCCCTCAGATAAAGAACAAGCTTCCAATTGTGATATCGACCATCCAAAAAGCCGTAATTCTTCACCATATATTGAGATTTAGAGCAGATTCGTGCCATTCATGTACACATCATTCTCTGCTACCCGATTTGTAGAACTACACCATCCAACTGCCCACCTAGCCAAGTTGGCAGGTGAAATTGTACCTTTACATCTACTTGGCTAGGTGAAATTGTACCTTTAAATCTACTTTTTTGATGTTTTTGTGATTCACTAAAAATAAAACAATGATAAATATAAAAATAGTGAATAAAAAGGTGTAATTTGCAAATTAAAAATAGATAATGCCCAGAACTGCTTAAAGTAATTTTTAAGATGGAATATAAGCAAAAATCTACAAATAGAGACTGGAATCACAATTTTTGGATTTTTCTATGATTTTATATAGTTTTTGTAAGGTTTCAAATGTTTTGTAATTTTTTGTTTTGACGATTTTTTTAGCAAACATGATATTTGAGCTTGAGGATAATAAAGACAACTACTCTATTTTTTAGAACTTTTGTATATATTTTCGAATTTTTATGAATTTTCTAAGTAAATAGGACACTTTTCAAGGGATTTTGAATTTTTTGTAATAGAAAATACAAGAAAATCAATAAGAAAAAATCACCATAATTCAAACATGCAATCATAGACTACATGTAGTTTTTATGCAATTTTTCGGGTTGATTTAATATTCATTACAATAAATAAAAGAAAAGTAAGCAAAATCAGTTTGTAGGGACCCAACTATAATTAATTTAAGTTGTAGCCCTCTAGAATAACAAAATTAGAAACTATAGGGGGTCGTTACGTAATTTGTCCACAAAATACACATGTATCATGTGAATCATGCTCATCGGGGTATATATACAATTTCCAAAACTATAGATTGATTCCATAAACACAAACAAAGTTTAGGATAAAAACTACAAATATCCTAGAAAAGTCATACAGATGCATGTGACTAGAACTCAAATGGACTAAATAGTAAGTATCAAAACTTTAGGGGCATTATGATGACTAAGAAATGACAAATCACTATCGGGCTTAGGTAAAAATCAATCCACGGTCGTTTTGACCCAAATAATGGGGATCACTCAATCAAGAAAAATTCAGACAACCAAAGAAGAGTAATCAGAAATAAAAATCCAAATAAGAGGTCTTGCTATTTATTTAACCTGTTATAGCGATCAGAGTCGAACACAAGGAGAACAGATTGGCTAAAAAAACTACGAAGTAGTCGAAAAATGGAAGGAAAAGGTAAAATATTTTTGGTGGATTTTATCTTTTAAATTTTTTTGTGTTTATAATTACAAAGGAAATATGAGAAGAAGGGTAAAGAGCACACCAACAATAATTTATTAAACGTCAAGAACAACTCAGAAAATTCAAATAAAATTCTTTTTATGTTTTATAGGTTCTTTAGTGTTTTGGTAATTTTCTAAAGATTTTCTGAAATTTTCGATGATTTTATAAAAATATAAAAATGCTGAAAATCAGAATCGATGTGCAGCCAGATTTGAAAGGCCAATTAAAAATGTGTAATTAGCCTATAAAAATCTGGAGACAATTTTTATAAAAACTAGATATAAAAACTAAGCTACAGAAAGAGAGTTACATTTTTTGTATTTTATAGAATTTTTAAGAATTAATATATTATTTTTAGGATTTTGTGCTTTTTAGGTGTTTTATAAATCCAAATTCAACCAAAATTGGACTGAAGCTAAAAGACACTAAAAGAAGCAGTAAATAATTTTTTTGTATTTTTTAGTTGATTGTTTTATATTTTTAATTGATTTTTCAATTCAAATAGTAATAAAAATGTGTGTTTGTGAATTTTCGAAAATATCAAAACAACTCAAAAATATGCCAAAACTTTAGTGAAATTTTACACAGTGGAAGGAGCCACATGTCCAAATTTCACTTGATTTGGAATTAATTTGATATTTTATTCAACCAATACAAGAGCCACAACACACAGGGGCCAAAATGCAAAGAAAACTAATTTCAGGGGCTTAACTGTAACACGTGTGAAAACTATAAGGTCTAAACCATAAAATTCGCACAAAAATGCGCACATGTTCCTGTTTCAGTACACATAGGGGTATATATGCAAATAATGAAACTAAAGATTCATTCCATAACATTCAGAAAACCCAAGCGCTAAACATGCAATTTGCCCACAAAATCACGTGTGGAAGCACGTGTCTTCACAAAGCAGTGACTAAAATGCAAATATAAGAAACTACAGGCCCATCTATGCAAATTATCCAAGTGTGCAACTTTATTTAATAGACTAAATAAAAACTAAAATAAACTGCAAGGGGTCGGGCACAAGTTACATAATAAAAGTGCGTGCGGGGCACGTGGGGTCAGGTGTCGGGCTGTGAATGGCTGATGGCATGCGGCTGTGATGACGCATCCTGGAATATCCAACGGTCCTAGCGCGAGGGTGAACATGGGGCGCACGTGGCCGTCAGATCATGGATCTAACGGCCTTACAGTGGCAGGCAACGGTCGGCTCGGATGATATCTGGAGGCGAACGACGATCCAACGACAGAGAGATGGGATGGAAGAACTCCTCCAAGGCAAGCTTCTCCGGCAAGCTAGGAGCGATTTGAGCGTCCGATGGAAGATCAGAGAGGGGGTTCTCCTCGCGCTGACGATCTGCGTCGGGTAGTGGCATTCTAGGGAACTTCCAACAGTCAGATCCTCCGACGAAGGAGGAGAGACCTAGGATGCTCCGACAATGGATGGAAGATGCGTCTAAGGGGGGTATCCTACGCTTATTAACCTACAATAGAAACCTCTTGCTCTAAGGAACACTCTGGCATGGGTTATTTGCGATATAACAAAGGGAAGAGGCGTGAATCGACGAAGGGAGGTTCCGGCGTAGGCGGCGGAGGGAACCAAACCCGATCTTATCTCGGATAGCCAAGATCGAGGTGATCAGATCGTGGAAGGAAGGTGACGATAGGTCGAGGGATCTATCGATACGGATGAGTTGGAGTGACGGGGCTCCGGCCACTAGGGAGGAGCTGGCGGAGCAAAGGGGAAACGATCAGATCTAAACGACGAAATGGAACCTAAGGGAAGTACCTGATGATCAGATTTGACTGTGGGGGAGATGCTGGATCTCCTACGGTCTTCGCCTCGATGGAGCGTCGCCTCCAGAGGCTCAGGCTACACTGACGGCGGAGCTCGAAGACGATGGTCGCCGGACCCAAGGTAAACGACTCCAAATCCTCACTGCAACACTCGCAATCACTCTCTATCAGTCAAGGATGTCGGTTGAGGTCCTGGGAGTCGAAGACGGGAGCCAAAGTTGCATGAAATGGCAGAAGAAGGCTGGCTTTATACTGCAGGGGTCCGACAAAAAAGGAGATCGGGCGCGCAATCCGATGCTCGGATCCCTAAAAACATAGCGAGTTTGAATTTGGGATGTGAGATCTGCAAATGGAACCCGGGGTTTAGGTAAATGGTTGGCGGATCAAGACGTGAAAAATCGGTGAAGTCGGGTCGGCGCCAAAATCCGTGGAACTGTGATCCTGTGGGAGAGTTGACTGGGGGTCAACATTCCCCCATGGACCAATCAGAATCCAGGATTTATTATTACTTGTAAATTCATTTAAAAATAGTAAATGATTTTATTTTGAAATTTTTCAAGATAAAAAATGTTTATTATTTTCAAATTATTTTTTTGCAATTGTTATTTATTTTTCTGAAATATAAATCAATATATATACATAGTATCTTATTATCTATAGGTAAAATACCAGGGTATTTTTTTATTTGTTTATTTTTGTACAGCTATTCCTATTTTATATTTTACTTATTTACAACATGAAATTTGGGATATCAACTAATTCTTATTTGATTTTATTACGTATTTACGAGGGAAAATAAATAGGTATATGTACATCTTTACATGGTATATACAAGAGTGGGAGAGAAAATTAATTTTTATTTTATTTTTCTCGTTTTTATTTTATTTTTATAAGTATATACAAATTAATCAAAAACACATTTTTATTTTTATTTTGAGAAAAATAAAATTATATATATAGGTGTTTGTACAATCATGATTGACCCTATCTCCCTCTACTTGGTTTCTTTTGCGGTCAGGCCAATGCTTGTCCCTCCCTTGGGATTAGGTCGCTCAATATTTATTCTAAATATTTCTCTGTTTTTCTGTGTCTCTTTATTCTTTTATTTGTGCACAAAAACATGCTTATTATTCAATATTAACAATGCATGCCTTTTGATAATTTATTATATTTACACATATATACATGGTGTTTTTGCAAAATAACTAGCTAAAATAAAAGAATAAAGAGCAATGACTTGGTATTCATCACCCTCCTATACTTGACTTTGCTAGTCCCTTAGCAAACACTTATTTGAAAAAGAAATAAAAAAGAGAAAAGAAAAAGAAAAAGATGGGAAATCAATGCTGAGTATTAAACTTGCCTTCATTAAATTGAAATATGGAGCTCAGTCAGACCTTTGGAATATTAATTTGTCTGAACCTTATTTGGTCTTAAGCTTAAAACTTAACAGCCTCTAAGTTCCACCAATCTGTGGTCAATACTCCTCAATAAACCAGATCGGAACAAGTCTACATACACAAACTCTAATGACCATGAATCTTTCCTTGTACTGTGTAAGTGATATGTAGCTCCCTACCTCAGAAGTGACAAAGAAACATCCTCCCTCAACCTGGTAACTCTAATGCCTCGGTCTAGCAACTCTTTCCTCAATGAGCGGGGTATTCCCTTCTAAGTTCAAGTGCAACCGGCTCAAGAAGAGGGGGAAGAAGAGAATGGACCATGACCCAGTGTAGTCATGTATCCTTGGGAGCTCTAACCGGTGTAGCTGAGTCTCCCGGTGCAAGCTTCATGAGATGGTCATGTGTAACATAAGCTTTGCTTTATTTGACTATATACACTCCGGTGGGATTATTAAATTTTCAATCCAACCCATCACTTTTTTGGAGTTTTTTCTTTCTTTGCACATTTTTTTCATGTGCATATGTACAACATATCTACATGATGCAACACTTATATACATAAGGCATTTTTCCTCTTGAGCCAGTAGAGTATCCCTCTTTTGAAGCTTTATTGCAACCCACAACTCCTGTCTTTAGACTTCGTAACCACCAGACCAAGTTGAGATGCACTTCCTTCACTATAAGAAGAAGAGAGGTTCCACCTAGAAGTAGTACCCTCATATGCTACCCCAAGCCAAAGGAAACTGCCTCCTCACCACCTCATCCGTGGAGAGCTAGGTGTAAAGTGCAGGTGCAAGTAAAGCCATTGTCTTTGAGAGTCATGTGTGTGTTGTTAAGTGCTCTCCTTAGGCTCATCAAGATGATATATGCTCGTAGCCTAGTGGACTCAAAGAATTAAGTCTCAATGGACCTGAAAAGTCTTAATCCTAAGCCCTATAAGGTTCCTCTTATAATTAGGTGGATTAAGGTCTTAACCAAGCTCCATTTTTCAGTTTAATTCCAGGCCAGTTTAAATGTCAACTATGATTTGGAAACTGTACAAATATTTACAAAGATGCAATTTTACAAATTCTTACAAATGTGCAAAATTTTTGAAAAATGTTTGAAGACATGGATGTATGCATGAATGCGATGTTTTGCAAAATATTCACAAAAAATTACACAAGCTTTTTGCAAACTTTTTGTTTTTCAAATTTTTTACAAAATTTTTTACTATATACATAATTTTGGTATGAAAATATTTACAAAATATTTACACAAATCATCTTTACAAACATTTGTACAAAAATAGTTTTTATAAATAGATAGGTATGTGCAAGAAGAATTTATGTACAAGAAAATTTTTTAAATTTTTATGGGTTTTTAGCCATTTTATTTATTAGCACACTCTCACAAAGTACGAGTTATGCCTAAAGTATATGTTAAATATATACGACACCCCCCTATACTTAGCTTGGACGATGTCCTCAGAGTGATCAAGAGCGATCAAGAAGACATAACTCATGCTTAGTATAGGGAAGTGAAAAGGAATGGTATATACAAAGACGAATCAAAGAATAGAATAAAGAAGAGTCGGTATTTCCCCCTATACTTAGGATCAAGTAATCCTAAGTATAGCAAGCTGTACGCGGAGAGAAATCCGAGTGGAAGGATGTACAGGGTCTACCCCCCTATACTTAGGGTAAAATATCCCTAAGTATAGGCAGCAAAACAGAGGTAGAAAGAATGAATAGAATACCGAGAGTCCTACACCCCCCTATACTTAGGGTAAAGTACACCCTAAGTATAACATAATCATAAGATGAGAAAGGGGTGTGGGACTAAAGAATAGAGTGATATGGACAACTGGATCTATACAAGTCCGAAGAACAATGATAATCAGGTGTGAGATGCAATAGATGTGAGTCAAGAGACCACATCTCATGCAAAGTGAATCGGGGCAACGTCAACGACCTGCGGCTCATGATCTAGATATGGCATGAGCCATCGGTCGTTAACACGAAAGGTAACATCAGAAGACAACTCAGATATATCAATCCTCCCATTGTCCTGTACTTTTCTAACCAAATAGGGTCCCTTCCATTTGCACTGTAGCTTCACTGGAAATAGACGTAGCCTAGCATCAAACAACCATACTCTCTGTCTTGGCTCAAACTGCTTGTGGCTGATATGAGAATCATGCCACTCCTTCACTCTCTCCATATACTGTAGGCTGTTCGAAAAGGCTATATCACGAAGCTCCTCCAGGGCTACTAACTCTGCCCTCCTCTAATCTCCTACACTCATTGGATCCATAAGTATATCAGTAACAGTCCAAAGTGACCTATGTCTCAGCTCAATAGGTAAATGGCAGGGCTTGCCATAAATGAGGCGAAAGGGAGATGTACCCAAAGGAGTCTTGAAAGATGTCCTATATGCCCACAAGACCGAGTCCAAAAGCTGTGACCAATCCTTTCGGTCAGGCCGGACGACTTTCTGCAATATAGTCTTGATCTCCCTATTCGACACTTCAACAAGACCATTCGTCTAATGGTGGTATGGAGTGGCTACTCGATGGTCTATGCTGAATTCGCTAGCAATGGCATTTACCTTGTCGTTGACGAAATGAGACCCCCCGTCAGAAATAAACACTCGAGGTACCCCGAACCGTGAAATGATATTTCTCCTCAAAAATCTGCAAACAGTCCTAGGATCTGCGGTTCGGTCGGGGATGGCCTCAACCCAATGACTAACATAATCAACGGATAACAGAATGTACTCAAATCCCTGATTCCTACGGAATGGACCCATGATACCGATGCCCCATGCGTCAAAAACCTCACAGAAGTGTATGGGTTGCAACGACATCATATCACATTGTACACAAGTGCCCATCCTCTGACAGTCAGTACACCTCTTCACGAACTCATCAGAGTCCTTGAAGAGAGTAGGCCACCATAGGCCGGATTGGAGCACTTTTGTGTCATTCTTCTCCCAGAGTGATGTCCTCCTTCCTCTAGCTTGTGGCAGTAAGTAAGAACGCTGTTGTGCTCCCCCCAAGGAATGCACCGACGCTAGATACTATCCCCTCCTTCATGATAAAGGACGGGATCCTCCCAATGGTAAAACTTGACCTTCGGGAGGAAGGTCTTAATTTTCTTCTTGGGCCAATCTTGTGGAACTTTCTTGGCGACAAGATAGTTCACAATATCGGCATACCATGGGAGAGAGGCGATAGCAAGGATCGCCTCATCTGGGAAGGTCTCACATATAGGCTCAGTATGCTCAGAATCCTCAAGATACTCTAATCGGGAGAGATGATCCGCCACCACATTCTTGACACCAGGCTTATCCTTAATCTCTATATCAAACTCCTGGAGTAGAAGGATCCATCTGGTCAATCTGGCTTTGGCATCCTTCTTTGCCATGAGGTATCTGATGGTGGTATGATCAGTATAGATGGTCACTCTAGATCAAATGATGTAAGATTTGAACTTATCTAGGGCAGAAACTACGGCTAGCAACCCTTCTCAGTGATGGTATAGTTCTGCTGCACGACATCCAATGTACGGCTAGCGTAGTGAATAGCAAATGGGACTCCATCCCTCCTCTGTCCCAACACGGCCCCCACGGTAAAATCGGAGGCATCCGTCATGATCTCGAATGGGAGAGACCAATCGGGCAACTTGAGAATGGGAGCCTCTACAACACGACTCTTGAGAGTCTCAAACGACGATAGACACTTATCATCGACAAGGAACTCGGTGTCTTTTGTCAGAAGATCAGTCAACGATCGTGCGATCCTGCTAAAATCATGAATGAAGCGATGGTAGAAACCGACGTGCCCCAGAAAAGACCGTAACTACCGCAAGTTGGACGGTGCATTGAGTTTTCTAATGACATCCACCTTGGCCGGATCAACCTCCATGCCCCTTTTGGAGATGATATGGCCAAGCACCATTCCTTGAGTCACCATGAAGTGACTCTTCTCCCAAGACAACACAAGGTGAACCTCTATGCATCGATGAAGGACTCGGTCTAGGCAGTCACGACAAGAATTGAATCCGTCTCCGTAGACCGAGAAATCATCCATGAAGACCTCCAAGCACTCCCCCACCATGTCCGAAAAGATGGACATCACGTATCTCTGGAATGTCGTTAGAGCGTTTCACAATACAAATGGCATGCATCTGCAAGCATTTGTCCGAAAGGGACAGGTGAAGGTGGTGGTGTCCTGGTCCTCGGGTGTAATGGCCACCTGATTATAGCCGGAGTACCCATCTAAGAAACAGTAATGGCTCTTCCCTACCAGCCTCTCAATAATCTGATCAATAAATGGCAGGGGGAAATGATCCTTCTTTGTGGCCTGGTTCAATTGCCTGTAGTCCACACAGACCCGCCAAGAAGTGGGTACCCAGGTAGAGATCTCCTCTCCAGACTCACTAACAACTGTGGTGATGCCCGTCTTCTTGGGAACCACATGCAATGCACTGGCCCATTTGGAGTCGGAGATGGGGTAGATAAAATCGGTGCTCCACCATTTCGAGATTTCCTTCATGACAACATCGTGAAGATTCGGTTTCAACCGCCGCTGGAACTCACGCGATGGCTCAGCGTCTTCCTCGAGATAGATATGGTGGGAGCACATGGCTGGACTTATCACATGGAGATCGGCTACACTCCATCATATCGCCTTACGGTTCTTTTCAAGAACCCCCATCAGACGGGATTTCTGCTCTCTAGTCAAATCGACGGAGATAATGACTGGGTACACCTTATGCCCACCCGCAAGGAACCTATACTACAGCGACGACGGTAGTGGCTTCAGCTCTGGACAAGTAGGTGCTAGCGGATCTGGCCTCTGAAAAGTCTGAGTGAATGCTGTCAAATCTGCATGGGAGAATGAGAACTCTCGCTCGCAATCTGAATCTGGTGGAGGCTGCTCTATTGGACTGTCTCTGTTTTGTATGGGATCTGCCTCCTCCCTAGTTGTAGTCTTAGTAGAAGTCAGACACGGTATCAAATCATCAAACTCTGCTCAATCAATATCTGACTCCGAGGGATCTGTATCAGACTCAAAAAAATATGTCTCGCGATCGGGAACTGAATCTGCCACCTGAGATGTATCCTTGATCAGGAATGCGCTCTACAAGCTCTCCTCTGCTAGCGTCTCTGCATCAGCAAACTCTGAAGGCGAGAGGATGGCCTGTGCGACTGGATCTGCCCAAACTGCCTCGTTATCTTTGATCACAAAATTGCAGCCCTGGTGGATGTCTCGCCCTGCCTCTATCATCTGCTCTGAATCGGAAGTCGGCTCTGAGCAAGCTGAATCTCTGTCTCTAGTCTCCTCGACCATCTCTATTTGTATACTCTCTCCCTCGAAGCGAAAGTATACCTTCCCGCTATCATGGTCAGACACTGCCTTGGCTGTGGCCAAGAACGGGCATCCTAGAATGATCGGGGTATCGGTCACGGACTTAGGGATCTCCATGTCCAACACAACGAAGTCCACGGGGAATTTCAGGACCTGAATCATGATGACAACGTCCCTCAGCAACCCCTTCGACCTCTTGAAAGATCGATCAGCAAACTGAAGGACCGTCCTGCTCTGTCGGAGAGGGCCCAGCTCGAAGCGATCGAGAAGGGCTGTCGGAAGTAGGTTGATCGAAGAACCGTTGTCTAATAGAGTGCGGTCGAACCTCTGCTCATGGATGTGGCATCTGACGTACGGGGCTCCTGCATTTGGCCTCTTGGCTGGCAGACAGTTCTGAATCGTGAAACACGTGGTGCGAATAAGCACATGGATCTCTGTCTGATGGTTCCGCCTCTTCCTCCTAACTGTGGTCCTATCTCTTAGTGATCTCTGGAGTAGAGGTATGTGCTCCAAGGCCTCCTGTAGAGTCAGTTGTATGTGAAATCTATCTATCATCTGCTGGTTGAACTCTATCTGATGGTTCTTTTTGGAATTTTCTTTTTTCTGCCCCTTAGACAAATGGAGTGCTCTGGGAAAGGGGACTACAGGGTCCTTCTCAGGTGAAGGACTAGGAGAGGGTCTGGAATGCTCATGAATAACAGAATCCACACAAACATCATCAAACAACACATGTGTATCCGGAAACAACAAACCCTTTCCTTTATTTGCATAAATGTCCTGGGATGCATGTACGAAAGGAAAAACAACAGGACTAGCAGAACTGGAAATGGTGGCCTTAGTACCACCCTCGGCATCTAGACTTGTGGCATCAGTACCGCGCTCTGGCTCAGCAACTGTAATGGTGGTGTCAGTACCACCTCCTCCAACTGGTAAAGCGACGGCCTCAGTACCGTCGGTGTGATCAACATCCATGGTGGTGTCAACACCACCGTCATCATCTCTCGCGGCATCAACACCGCTCTCCTCCTCGCCTGGCGCTCCTGAAGTGGTGTGGGATCGTCGCTCAGACGAGACACCGCCTGTTGGCATCCTATCGCTCCTATGTGTAACAAAATCAACATCAAACATGTATGCAGACATATCACCAAGTGAAGCACTAGGAGTGGTAATCTCAGCAAAATCTACCTGCTCAGATTTCCTCTTGAAGTTGTTAGGGTTCGGCTCGATCTGAGCAGGGATGGCGGCCTTCCCTCTCACAATCTCTTGCTTCTCCTAGTTGAACTCATCCATCTCCCGTCGAAAAGTAGCATGCTGCTCGGTCATGAGGCGGGCTAGATCATCCAAGGCGGGGTTCTCATAGGTCGGCCCATGAGAACATGACGGGTGACCTCGCTGGTAGTGAGGTTGCTGTTGCTGGTGCAGGTGAGAAGGGTATTGCTTGTGATACTGCTGCTGCTGAGGCTGCTCTCGCCTCCAAGATTATCCCTGCTGATAGGAACAAGGACATACTGCTGGTGCTGGGATGGCTGCTGCTGCTGGTGTACTGAGGCTGGGGCTGCTAGTGCTGCTCATGCTGCTGGTCGTACTAGCCACCCTAAACTAGAGGCTACTGTTGGGAACTGGTGCCTCTGGCCGACCAGTGGAATCTGGGATAGTCTCATCGAATACTGGGCTGGGGTCAGTCATACCAAATCCTGTTGACATCCATCAACGGCTCCTGCTTGAAGGCGGGTGGAGGGAGTACTGCCAGGGGCTGATCCAGTTGATACACCACTATCTAAGTTTCCTGGGATGGTGGTGGCTAGTAAAACTGCAGTGGCTATTGGTATGACTCTGCCTATACAAGGTGAACCTGTCTAGGCTGACTGGAGTGTTGGGATGAGCAACCACTTCTGCTCGGATCTCCTCGTGACCGAAGACCGGGCCGAGAAGCTATCTGTGCCTCCTAGAGACACATGAGTTGTGTCTTTAGGTCACTAAACGTCTGCGCCATCTGATCCATCTATGATATGCCCTGGCACTGCTTCTTCTCGATCAACTCGATCCGATCTAGCTTCTCGCTGATGATGCCCATGTCTGCGGTTGTAGACTCGGCCTGTGCGGATGCGACGGATGAAGTAGAAGGACCAGCATCAACTCGTGCTATCCTCTGGTACTGCACGGGGTGTGGCTGGGGACGTCCCTGAGTGTAGAGGCAGGTCTGGGACATCACTGTATAGTTCTCAGCCATCTCCTCATAGATGGCCCAGACCTGATCCTCATCCTTGACGAAGTAGGAATCACCACAAGAAGCATTCACCAGGCCCTTCAGCTCTGGTGTCAGTTCGCAAAAGAAGCTCTGAACTAGGTTCGGCTTCATGATGTCGTGGTGCGGGGATCTATCGGTGAGCTCTCGAAACCTCTCCCATGCCTCATGAAACTGCTCATTGGGGAGCATGGAGAAGTTGCTGATCAGGGCCCTTGCTGCATTGGTCCGCCCAAGTGGATAGTACTTGTTCAAGTACTCGGTGGGGAGCTGCTCCCAGGTGTATACAAATCTCCCAAATGCTTCAGCCAGTTGGTTGCTCTGTCATCAAGGGAGAAGGGGAAGGCAATCGTTCGAATAGTGTCCTCGTCTACCTGCCGAACGTGGACGGTGCTGCAGATCATCTCAAACTCCTGAGATGCAGATGGGGCTCCTCAGTGGCGAGCCCATGGAAGAGGGGAAGAATCTGAAGTGTCTGTATGGGGAGTTTGAAGTCCCCCACGATTGTCGGAAGTACCACCCACCAGTGTGTAAGTGTCGATCCGGGGTTGTACAACTCTCGCATCGGTCTCGGCTGCTCCGCCTGCTGGGCTGGCTCCTCTGGCTAAGCTGGATCCCTTTCTCCTACAGCTCTCGGCTGGTCTCGTGTTGTCCTTAGCCTCTCCATCTCTCTCCTCATCTCCATCATGAAGGCTCCCCGATCCCGTATATGGCGGTGCATGGTCTCGAGGGAAGCCAATAGGGTGTTGTTGATCGCACCCTGGTCCAATATGTATGTCATCGTCTAAGATCGCTGACCTTCGGTGTGCTCCTCACTGCTGGCCATGAGCTATGCAAAGGCAAAAGACCCAAACTCAGGTGCCAATAAATCATTTGTCTGTTGTCTCTCATCTGGCACTAGTATCTCTGGACTGGTAGAAGGGTGGTCAAGGGGGAACAGGGCAGAATCGAAATCGGGTTCGGAGAGCGGGTCTCGGCTCTCACGAACCAACCTAGATGGACGGGCTGAAGAGATAAAAAGCGGTGCAGGCAGATGCTGCCTAAAAGACCTCCTTCCCATCATCTTAATCTGGAGAGTCGGGCGGATGAGATCTAGAAACACACAAGATGAGCAAACAAACCCCAGGTTCACCTACTAAACACAAATATGAAGACCGTAAAGGTTCGGTCAATTATCTTGTCAATTTTTATTTAGGTGATAATGTCAGTCTATCATAGCGGTTACGCGAGCTGATGGGAATCCAATCCTCCTAACAGACTATCTGGTATAAAAGGCCGGTAGTCTGATCGGAGATTGGATATGGCTCTATCCTAGTGTGTGGGTCGCTCTCTCGCTCATCCAAACCAGACAATGAGGGGGTTGCTCTCCACAAGACAAATTTTTAAGGGAGGTGTCTTTTAGGGTCAAGTGTGTTTAGCAGTCCCAATTTTATAGTTTTTCTTTTTATGTATTTTCCAAGCAAACGACACCTAACGAAATTTTCAGTTCTCCTGATTATTTAAGTTCGAAAACAGGGGGGAGAAGAAGAAAAAGCCGATGCGTGATAAAATCAATGATGCATGCAGAGTAAGTAATGTGTACCTGACTCCAATAGTCTACATGCAAAATGATCCGCGCATAAATGTAAAAACTAAAAATAAACTACCTATATGATGCACGAGAATCTGGCCTTAAATAGAGCAATTTCTACACGATAAGAACAATAGCCGGGTACTCAGACCTAAGTCCGTTGTCCTATCTTGGGAGCCACTCAGTGTCCGCCACAATAGATCCTACACGCGCTGTATGTGACTCCTCAAGGCACGTGGACTAGAGTCTATGTAATCCGGCTTTTTATTGTGATTTAATTAATTAGGTCCAAGTACGATCTAATAGGTGCAGGTAGATAATTAGGCTTTGGATCCAAATCAATTACGTCACAATCAGAAGGAAATCCTAAGCTAAGGCCAAAACCACTTAAATCAGATAAGCATTTATAATAAAATGCGACAAAAATCGAAAACCAACGAAAAACGCGGTCAGGTCCCCCGAGCACACCGGTACTCGGCGAAACAGACCCCGGTAGTTACCGATAGAGTCCAAGTTTGTCTGTGTATTATTACAATTAAAAGTCTGCTGAAAATAAATCTCAACTATTCTAATTTCGTGGCTCCTGCACTCATGCTTGGCTCCTCGCACTCTCATGTGGTTCTATGCAGAAAAGAGCCGCCTCTGACTCCCACGGTTGCTTCAGCTTCCGAAGAAGCCACCTCGGTCCTCGAGCCCTCGCACGAAAATAAGACAGAAATGTGTCAGACCAGATTATTATAAAAATAAGCAAATAATATCAGACAAAAAATATCTACAAGTATCTACAGAAAAACCGCGAAAATGAAAACCGTGAAAAATCAAAAATGACTACTAAGACGTGCTCCCCAGCAATGGCGCCATTCTGATGACCTAGAAATGACCACTCACTATCGGGCTATGGTAAAAATCAATCCATGGTCGTTGTGACCCGAATAATGAGGCTCATCCAGTCAAGAAAAATTCAGACCACCAAAGAAGAGTAATCAGAAACAAAAATCCAAATAAGCGATATTGCTATTTATTTAACCGTGTATAGCGACCAGGGTCGAACTCAAGGAGCACGGATTGGTTCAAAAAGAAGCCTACCAAGTAGTCGAAAATGGAAGGAAAGAGTAAAATATTTTTCATGTATTTTATCTTTTAAATTTTTTTGTGTTTTTAATTACAAAGGAAATATGAGAAAAAGGGTAAAGCGCACACCAACAATAATTTATTAAACACTCAAAAACAACTCAGAAAAATAAAATAAATTTTTTTTTGTATTTATAGGTTTTTAAGTGTTTTCGGTAATTTTCTCAAGATTTTCTGAATTTTCTGTTGATTTTATAAAAATAGAAAAAGCTGAAAATCAGAATCAATGTTCAGCCAGATTTGAAGGGCTAATTAAAAATGTGTTATTAGCCTCTAAAAATCTGGAGATAAATTTTATGAAAACTAGATATAAAAACTAAGCTACAGAAAGAGAGTTTGCATTTTTAATTTTTTATAGAATTTTTCAAAATTTTTTATAAGATTTTTAGGTTTTTGTGCTTTTTAGGTGTTTTATAAATCCAAATTCAACTAAAATTGGATTGAAGCTAAAAGAAACTAAAAGAAGCAGTAAATAAATTTTTTTTGTAATTTTTAAATGATTTTTTTATATTATTAATTGATTTTTCAATTCAAACAGTAACAAAAATGTGTTCTTGTGACTTTCTAAAAATATCAAAACAACTCAAAAATGTCCCAAAAATTTAGTGAAATTTTTACACAGTGGCAGGAGCCACGTGTCAAAATTTGACTTGATTTGGAATTAATTTGATATTTTATTCAACCAATACAAGAGCCACAGCACAAAGGGACCAAAATGCAAAGAAAACCAATTCCAAGGGCTTAAATGTACACGTGCAAAAATTGTAAGGGCTAAACCACAAAATTTGTACAAAATCCGCACATATTCCTATTTCAGTACGCGAAGGGGTATATATGCAAATAATGAAACTAAAGATTCATTCCATAACATTCAGAAAACCCAAGCCCTAGACTTGCAATTTGCCCACAAAATCACGTGTCGAAGCACGTGTCTCCACGAAGCAGGGACTAAAATGCAAATATAAGAAACTACAGGTACATCTATGTAAATTATCCAAGTATGCATGTTTATTTAACAGACTAAATAAAAACTAAAATAAACTACAGGGGGTCGGGCGCAAGTTACCCAGCCAAAGTGCGTGCGGGGCACATGAGGGCTAGGTGTCGGGCTGTGAATGGCTGATGGCATGCTGCTGTGATGACACCTTCTGGAAGATACAACGGTCTTGGCGTGAGGGTGAACATGGGGCGCACGTGGCCGTCACATCATGGATCTAACAGCTTGAGAGTGGCAGGCAACAGTCTGCTCGGATGATACCTGGAGGCGAACGACGATCCAACGACAGAGAGATGGGTTGGAAGAACTGCTCCTGGGCGAGCTTCTCCGGCAAGCTAGGAGCGATCCGAGCGTCCGATAGAAGATCGGAGTGGGGGGTTCTCCTTGCGCTGACAATCCGCATCGGGTAGTGGCGTTTGATGGAACTTCCAACGATCAGATCCTCCGGCGAAGGAGGAGAGACCTGGGCTGCTCCGGCGAAGGATGGAAGACGCGTCTAAGGGGGGTATCCTACGCTTATTAACCTGCAATAGAAAGCTCTTGCTCGGAGGAACATTCCGGCATAGGTTACTGCCCAATAACAAAGGGAAGCGGCGTGTAGATGACGCAGGGAAGCAAACCTGATCTTGGCTCGGATAGCCAAGATCGAGGTGATCAGATTGTGGAAAGAAGGTGACGATGGGTCGAGGGATCTATTGATACGAATAAGATGGAGTGACGGGGCTCCGGCCACTAGGTCGGAGCTGGCGGAGCAAGGGGGAAACGATCGGATCTAAACGACGAAATGGAACCTAAGGGAAGTACCTGATGATCGGAGTCGACTGTGGGGGAGATGCTGGATCTCCTACGGTCTTCACCTCGATGGAGCGTCACCTCTAGAGGCTCGGGCTACGCTGACGATGGAGCTCGACGACGATGGTCGCCGAACCTAAGGCAAATACCTCCAAATCCTCAATGCAACACTCGCAATCACTCGCTATCACTCAAGGATGACGGTGGATGTCCTGGGAGTCGAATACGGGAGCTAAAGGTGCGTGAAATGGCTGAAGGAGGCGAGGCTTTATACTACAGGGGTCCGAGAAAGAAGGAGATCAGGCACGTAATCCGATGCTCGGATCCCTAAAAACATGGCGAGCGTGAATCTCTGATGTGATACCTGCAAATGGAACCCAAGGTTTAGTAAAATGGTTGGAGGATCAGACGCAAAAAATCGGCGAAGTTGGGTCAGCACCAAGATTCGCGGAACTATGGTCCTAGGGGGAGAGTTGACCAGGGGTCAACATTCCCCCGTGGACCAATCAGAATCGAGGATTTATTAATTATTTGTAAATTCATTTAAAAATAGTAAATGATTTTATTCTGAGAAAAATTCAACATAAATAATGTTTTTTTCCAAATTATTTTTATGTGATTTTTATTTATTTTTTTGAAAAATAAATTAATATATATACATAGTATCTTATTATCTATAGGTAAAATGCCTGGTGTTTTTTAATTTTATTTATATTTTTATCTGTTTATTTTTGTATAATTATTCCTACTTTGTATTTTATTTATTTACAACATGAAATTTCGGTTATCAATTAATTTTTATTTGATGTTTATTATGTATTTACATGGGAAAATAAATAGGTATATGTACATCATTACATGGTATATACAAGAGTGAGAGAGAAAATTTAATTTTGTTTTTGTCTTATTTTTCTCATTTTTATTTTATTTTTATAACTATATACAAATTAATCAAAAACACATTTTTATTTTTATTTTGAGGAAAATAAAATTATATATATAGGTGTATGTACAATCATGATTGACCCTATCTCCCTGTACTTGGTTTCTTTTGCGGTCAGGCCAATGCTTGGCCTTCCCTTGGGATTAGGTCCCTCAATATTTATTATAAGTACTTCCCTCTTTTTCTGTGTCTCTTTATTCTTTTATTTATGCACAAAAACATGCTAATTATTCAATATTAACAAATGCAGGCCTTTTGATAATTTATCATATTTACACATATATACGTGGTGTTTTTGCCAAAATAACTAGCTGAAATAAAAGAATTAGAGTGATGAATTGGTATTCATCACCTTACTTTACTATAAATTTTTTCTAACTATAGTTTTTATTTATTAGACTAAAGCGAAATAAAAAAAAGACATGCAGGTGAAAAGAGGAAAATACCTTTGCGGGTGGGGGCGATGCATGCTTCGATCTTACGGCTCTGACTCTTGATGCAGTGTACGGTCCTGATGACTATTAGGACATGGATTTGATGGCTCTGATCACAAATAAGAATGCATGTCAGATTCGCCTGCAAATCTGACAAGATGCTTTTAAAAAGAGAATAAACGTGCGGCTCCAATCAAATCTAGCGATCATGTTCTGATATGATGAACATGAAGGATATCGGAAGAACTTACGGCTGGATACTTCGATCTATGATGGGAGGCAATCTGTTGGTCTAATCGATGATCTGAAAGACCCAGCACCTTCAAAGGGACGCTCTACGTCGATTGGCAAGCTCCGATGAGGTGGTGAACGATTAGATCTACATTGTGATGCTAAACCACCTAGAGCTGCTCCACCTGAGCAGTTGGAGGTTAGATAGGGATTCCTCACGTGATCAGGTACCTGGAAAGGGTAGATAGACTCGAAGGCATTGCTTCGATCATGTTATTGCATACAAAGATGAAGGAAGCTATGGGTGAATGGAGTTCTACATCTAATGAAACAGAGGAAGGGCTTCTAGACCTTAATCTCAATTGAAATGTCGAGCCTAAGGTAATCAGGACATGTGGAAAGGTTGAAGGTGTTGTCTCAGTGTGGTGAGGTGTGTAATATAGAGCTCATACCCGATGGCCAAAGTTGATGAACTACAGTGGAGGCGAAAGATCAAATTAGGACAAAATTGGAAGTGTAGGAGAAATGGAGGGTATCTGGGAGTTCTGATGTACTCAACGATGCAAGGCGGAGTGGACAGCGGTGTTCTGGCCTCAACTGAGCCGCGAAAGGTGTAGGTGCCTGCACACGGAGGATCTCTGGCCACATACTTGAGATACCACCAAAGAGACATCAAACATAACTCCAAAGGGATCTCCTACAGCCTGTCACTTTATTGGAGTGACTAGGGAGGAAGGAAGCGAAGAGTCACTAGCTACCGAGCCGAAGAGGTGGAGGAGATACTTTATAGGGGATCTCCAGGGTCTAAAAGGATCGAGTGTTCACATAAAACCTTAAGAAGATCCGGTTGCACCTAAGGATCCGTGAGGATCAGAGATCCTAGGAGAAGATTTGAGCATTGAAAACTAAGCAATATGGGGTGGAATTCGTCCGGGGAAATGTGAAGTAATCGTTTTCGGCGACAGGTCTGACTGGTCGGATCTAAAGAGGGGGAGGTTAACCACGGTCAGCATTCCTAAGCGGACCAATAGGAAATTAGGATTTTACAAAATGAAAGAATATCGAATAAAAAATAACATATTATGTTAAAATAATAAATGAATAAAATGAAAATTGTTTATTATTTTATAAATGATTTTTCTATTAATTTTAATTATTTTTATGAAATAAATAACTCTAGTATATATAGTATAATGTATATTACAATTATAATAGACATATATATATTATATATGTACTTTATTTTATTATTTTTACAAAAAGCGTATGCTATATTTTTTATTTTACCAATTTACAAAATAATTTGAGGAAGATAAAATGATTTTTATTCAATTTTTATAGAATAAGTAGACATATTAATTAAATAAATGTTCTATACATTATATACATATGTGTCTTTTGTATAATGACTTTTGGATTTTGCTTATATTTTATTTTATGTTTTCTAAATTTTCTTTTATTTTTATCTTATTATTAAGGGTATTGCACAAATTTTAACAATATAGTATGTACAAAGTGTAAATTAAATATATAATTATCATGTGGCTATACAAGGACCCTATCTCACCCTACTTTATTCCTTGATGAGGTCGCTTATGGACCTTCACTTGGGGTTTGGGTCAGTCTCTTCTTCTTTTCATAATTACATCCTTCTTTATTTTTCTTTTCTCTTTATTCTTTTATTTTTGGAAATTCTGTGTTAATTATGCAATATTAACAAGGACATGTACAATGTTAATTTACTGTATTTATAGATATTTATAGGTGTTTCTGCTAAAAGTTAAAGCTAAAATAAAAGAGTAAAAAACAAGAATAATCAATTCATCATACCCTTGAACTTTACCTTTGTTATTCCCTTAGAAAACACTTATTTGAAGGAGAAAGCATCAAAGTTGATTACTAAATTTATCTTCATTATATTGGACTCTGGAGCTCATTCAGACATTTGGATTATTAGTTTGGCGGAACCTTGTTGGGACAAAGGTTTAAGAATCAACAACTCCAAGTTCCACAGTTTATGGTCATGTCTTCTCAATAACCAAGTCAGAACAAGTCTATATACGAAAACTCTCATGATTATGAATCTTTCCTTGTACTGTGTAACTGATATGTAACTCCTTACCTCATAAACGATAAAGAAACATGCTCCCTTAATAAGGTAACTCTACTTCCTAAGTCTAGCAACAATTTCCTCGAGGAGCAGGGTATTCCCTTCTAAGTTCAAGTACAACCACCTCAAGAAGAGGGAAAAAGAAGAGAATGGACCACGACCAATATAGCCACGTATCCCTTGGAGCTTAACCAGTGTAGATAAGTCTCCAATTGCAAGCTTCCTTGAGATGAAACAGTGGAATACATGAGCTATGCTTATTTACTATATACACTTCAGCATGCATTTTATTTTCAATGAGGTCTGTCCCCTTTTTGAGTTTTGGGATTTTTTTTTCATTTTTTGACATATATACAACATATCTGCAAGGTGAAACATATACATAAGGAGTTTTTCTTCTTGAGCTAATAGACTATATATCTTTTGAAGCATTATTGCAACCCACATACTCATGTTTTTATACCTCAATGCTCCTAGACCAAGTTGAGGTGCACATCCCTCTCTAGAGGAGGACGGGAGGTTCCAGCTAGCTATATTGCCCCTGTATGACACTCCAAGAAAAGGATTCTGCCTCCTCACCACCTCATATGTGTTGAGCTACTTGTACAGTCTTTGTCCAAGTAAAGCCATTGTCCTTAAGAATCATGCATGTGTTGTTAAGCGTTCTACTTAGGCTACTAATCAACATGACATGTGAGCATAGCCTAGTGGACTCAAAGAATTAAATCGCTATATACCTGAAAAGACTTAACCCCAAATCCTATAAGGTTCCTTTGAAGTAAAGTGGACTAAGGTCGTAATCAAGCTCCATTCTTCAATTTAATTCTAGACAAGTTTAAATGTCAACCATGATATAGAAGAATGCACATACAAGTATTTACAAAAACTCTATTTATTGGAAAAATTTCAAACTATACCAAACTTTTTATGGAAATTTTTTATTTTCAAGTTTTTAGGTATTTTTGGTGAAAGAAAAAATCTCCACAAAATATGTACATATTTACAAAGGGGTTTATATTAGAGGTGTAATATATATATATATATATGGATTCATTTACAAGATATTGTATCAGCTTTATTAAGAATACTTATGTAAAAAGAATTTTAGGGTAGATTATGGTTTTTAATGTACACATCTATATAAGTATTTTTTATATCCAAAACTTATTTCCTTATGTGACAAAATAATTTTGCAAAACGTTTGCAAAACTAATTTTCCCAACTCTTTTTGCAAACTTTATATTTTCACAAAATTTTCAAAAATTTTGTAAACCGTGCCTAATTTTTATACAAAAAATAATTTTACAATTCATTTTACAAACAACATATTTTTCACTAATAATTTTACAAAATGTGTACAAAAAAATTTGCAAAGTATCTGAAAATGTTTTCAAATTATTGTTATTCATGTTTTATAAGTAATGCCACGTTATTAGCATCTAAAGTACAAGTTATGTCTAAAGTATATATACAATATAGAAGACACACCCCTATACTTTGCTCGAACGATATCCTCATCGTGATCAGAGAGACATGATAGAAAACGTAACTCGTGCTCAATCGAAGGAATTGAAAAGAATACTATACTAAAAGGACGAATGAAAGAATAGAAATCGGTTGTCCCCTATACTTAGGATCAAGTAAACCTAAGTGTAGAAGACTATACAAAAAAGAAAAATCGAATAATAGAATGTATATATATTACCTCCCCTATACATAGGTTAAAATATCCCTAAGTATAGGCATCAAAAATAGAGGTAATAGAGTCAAATGAATAATCACAAGTTTAGCACTCCCCTATAGTTAGGGTAAAGTGTACCCTAAGTACAGCATAATCATATGATGAGGTTGGAGTGTTAAACAAAAAGAATGAATGATATAGGAACAATGGATCTATAAAACTACGGATTAGAAGTTAAAATCAGGTATGAGACGTGAGTGATTTGAGTCAAATATCACATCTCATACAAATGAATAGGGGCAACATCAACGATCAACAGATCATGATCAAAAGGTGGATTCGAAAACAATTCAGATATATCAATACTACCATTGTCATGCATCTTTCTGACCAAGTATAGTCCATTCCATTTACTCTGTAATCCCCTTGGAAATAATTTGAACCTATCATCGAATAGCCATACTCTCTGGTTTGGCTCAAACTGTTTACGGATGATATAAGGAGCATGCCATATCTTCAATTTATCTTTATATTATAGGCTACTCGAGAAGGTTGTGTCTCTCAATTCCTCCAGGTATGCCAATTCCGCTCTCCTCTGTTCTCCTACATTATTGGGGTCCGATAATAGCTCTGTAAATGCCCAAGTGACATATGCTTAAACTCCATGGGTAAGTGTCATGGATTGCCATAAACGAGTTGAAAGGGAGATGTTCCCAAAGGTGTCTTGAAGGAAGTCATATAGGCCTACAAGACCGAGTCCAGAAGCTTTGACCAATCCTTTCGGTATGGGCAGACAATCTTCTACAAAATAGTCTTAGTCTCCCTATTTGAAACCTCAACAAGACCATTATTCTATGGGTGATATGGCGTGGCAACTCTATGGTCAATGTTGAACTGGTCAGTAAGGGACCTTACCTTGTCGATGATTAAATGAGTCCCCACATTAGAAATCAAGACTCTAGGTACCCCAAACCATGAAATGATATTCTTCCTAAAAAATTTGCAAGTAGCCTTTGCATCTATGGCTCGAGCGGGGATGGCCTCAACCCAACATCTCACATAATCCACAATTAACATAATGTACTCAAATCCCTGACTCTTGGGGTATGGACCTATGAAATTGATGCCCCATGCGTCAAAAACCTCACAAAGTGAATGGGATGCATCGAAATCATATCACTCTATCCACAAGTGCCCATGCAATGATAGTCAGTACATCTCATCACGAATTCATCTGAAACCTTTATGAGGGTAGGGTACTAAAGGCCAGATTGGAGAACCTTCTGCGTTGTCCCTCTCCCAAAGTGATGTCCTCCTGCCTCAAGCTTCTAGTAATAGGTGAGGATGCTATGGTGATCCTCTGAGGAATACACTGACACAAGATACTACTCCCTCCTTCATGGTAAAGGTTGGGATCCTCCAAATAGTACAACTTCGCCATCATGAGGAAGGTCTCGACTCTCTACCTGGGCCAACATCATCGAACATTGTTGGCAATGAGATAGTTCACAATGTTAACGTGTCATGGAAGCGATGTGATAGCAAGAATCGCCTCGTCTAGGAATGTCTCTATAATTGGTGTGGTTTGATCAGAATCCGCAAGGTTCTCTAATCAGAAAAGGTGATCCACCACCACATTCTTATATACAGGTTTATCCTTGATGTCTATATCAAATTCCTGGAGTAGAAGGATCCATCTGGTCAACCTAGATTTGGCATCTTCTTTTCCATGATATATCAGATGGTGGTGTACTCAATGTAAATAGTCACTTTGGATCCTAGAATGTATGATATGAACTTATCAAACGTGAATACTATGACTAGCATATCCTTCTCTATCACAGTGTAATTCCGTTGAGCGGAATCCAAAGTCTAGCAAGTGTAGTGAATGGAAAATGGCAAGTTATCCCTCCTTTGTCCGAGCACAGCCCCTACAACAAAATTAGAGGTGCTTGTGATGATCTCGAATGGGAGAGACCAGACGGGTGGTTGATGGACAGGAGCCTGCATAACTAATCCCTTGAGAGTCTCAAATGAGAAAAGACACTTATCATCAATAAGAAACTCCATGTCTTTTGTCAACAAATCTGTAAGCGGTCAAACAATTCGGCTGAAGTCCTGTATGAACCACTAGTAGAAAATGACATGCCCAGAAAAGACCGCAACTATCTCAAATTAGACGGTGGATTGAGCTTGTTGATGATATCCACCTTAACTAGATCAACCTCCATGCCCCTATTTGAGATGATGTGACCAAGGGTCCCTCGAGTCATCATGAAATGAATCTTCTCTGAAGATAAAACAAAGTTGACCTTGATATAATGCTAAAGTACTCAGTCAAGGCAGGCAAGATAAGCATCAAACTCGTTGTTATAGATCGAAAAGTCATCTAAGAAAGACCTCTAAACATTCACCCACCATGTCTGAGAAGATGGAAAACATGCACCTTTGGAATGTAATAGGGAATAACATAAATCAAAGGGTATCCGTCTAAAAGTATACATTCCAAAAGGACAGGTGAACGTCATTTTCTCCTAGTTTTTGGGTGGTATGGCCACCTTATTATACCATGAGTACTCGTCAAAAAAATAGTAATGACTCTTCCTAGCTAACCTCTCAATAATCTGATCAATAAATGGTAACCGAAAATGATCCTTCTTGGTGGCCTGATTTGAATGTCTATAGTCCATGTAGACCCTCCAAGAAGTAGGTACTTGGGTATCTATCTCCTCTCCAGACTCATTGACAACTGTGGTGATATCTATTATCTTAGGTACCGCATGTAAATGACTTACCAATTTGCAATCGTATATGGGGTACATAAAATCGACGCTCCATCACTTAGATATTTCCTTCATGACTACATCTTGAAGATTCGGGTTCATCATCTGTTGAAACTAACGTGATGGCTTGGTGTCCTCTTTGAGATAAATGCGAGGAGAGTACAGGGCCGAACTTATCTCATGGAGATCAGCTACACTCAATCTGATTGACTTGTGGTTTCTTTGAAGAACCTCTATAAAGCGAGATTATTGGTCTTCAATAAAATCTATTGTGATTATGATTGGGAACATGTGAGGCTCACCCACAAGGAATCTATACTTCATACTCGACTGTAAGGTCTTAAATTCAGGACATATGGGAGCTGGAAGATCTGGTCCCTGGAAGGTCTGAGTGAATGCTACCAAATCTCAATTGAAAGATCGGTGTCTATATCCTAGGGATCTTAATAACAAGAAATATACTTTTCTTTGCTACCTAGATCACAATCGTCATCATTTAAAGTATCATGTATCATGAGTGTTCTCTGTGAACTCTCATCAGCTATCATCATAACCCAACAGTCCCGGAAGGTGTGACAAGAGCTCATGAAATCGAATTTGTCCAAATGGATTCATCACCTGTAATCACAAAATCACACTCATGGTGGACGTCTAGCTCTGTATATGTCATATGCTATGAACTCTGCTCGGAGCAAGGTAAGTCTCTTGCTCTGATATTCTCAATCATCTCTATTTGTATACTCTTTCCCTTGACGTGAATGTATACCTTCCAACTATCATGATTGGATATTGCCTTGGATGTGGCCAAGAATGGTCGTCTTAAAATGATGGGGCTGTTGATCACGGATTAGGTACCTCCATGTCCAACACAATGAAGTTCACTAGGAATTTCAGGCCCTGAATTGTGACGACAATGTCCTTTAATAACCTCTTCGTTCTCTAAACTGATTGATCTGCAAACTGAAGGACTGTCATGCTCTATTTAAGAGAGCCAAACTTGAAACAGGCAAGTAAGGCAACTGAGAAGAGGTTAATTGAGGAGTTGTTGTCTAATAGAGTCTGATCAAACTGCTGCTCAAGAATATGACATCTAACATAAGGAGCTCCTGCATCGGGCCTCTTGGCTGGCAATCGGTTCTGGATGGTGGTCTTCTCTCTAAGATTTATGCATTGTGATTCCTCTTCTTCATACGGATGGTGCTCTTCTCTCTAAGATTTATGCATTGTGATTCCTCTTCTTCATACGGATGGTGGTCTTCTCTCTAAGATTTTTCTGGAGTAGAGGGATATTCTCAAGTTCCTCTTGAAGAGTCAGCTGGATCTGAAATCTATCTATCATCTGCTCGTTGAACTCTAACTATTGTCTCTTTTTGGGAGTTTCTGATTTAGGGCCCTTCCCTAAGTGGAGTGCTTGAGGCAAGGGGATAGAGGGACCCTAGAAGAACAATGTTCAGGATGAGGTTCCTAAGCATTCAAAAGGCTAGAATCAATACATAAATCATCAAGCATAAGATAATGACACACATCAGATGAAGAAACCTCTCCTTTGTTCATATTTTTTATTTTTGAAGTTTTCCATTTTTTTATTTTTCCATATGGATCCTCATGTACTGATGAATATCTGTTTCATCAACTTTATTCTATCATTTTGGCCTTAAAAACCATAGTAAATGCGTCTAAATACCCTTAATTTAGGCATTTTAGCATTCATGCATCATTGTGTAAATAGTGTATAAAATACGGTTTTTAAAGCTACAATTATTGAATAAAGAAAAGAAAAGAAAAAGAAAAAAAATACTGGTGATATTTTATAATCTAAAACCCCGAGACCTAGTCATCGTGATGATTAGGTTGGCAAGGAATAAAGTAGGGGGAGATAAGTGCCAAAATACTAATTAAATCTTATTTATTTTATTCATTTTTGTACCTATTTTTAGTCCCACTTTTTATACTTCAAATAAAGAAACTTTGAAATGAAAGTTGTAGATAATTAAAGAAAAATATAAAATTGAGTTTATAAAAAATAATACACAGAGAAAAAGTTACAGTCTAAATAAGAATCCTAAATCCTAACTTCCCAAACCCATGTCTCCTAAATAAAAACTTAAAATATATAAAAATCACCTTTAATTATAAATAACTTTTAATAAGCTTTTTAATGAAGGTGGTTTCATATTTTTTGGAGTTACAGTGCAAAAGTTAGGTTTTGGTCCCCTGATCTACAATAGTTGCAGTTTTTCCTTTCTTTTGTATAAATTTCATTTTAACTCCTTTCCTTTTGATTTCAATCTTGTTTTGTTAGTTGTATATTCTACTTTCTATGAAAATATAAAATCGACTAAAAAATATAAAATACAAAAAATAGGTCGTTTCCATACAAATCAACTTGACTTGTATTTTATCTTTAGGACTTCTATTAAAAATTTAAAAAATATCTTCAAGTATCTAATATTATATAAAACATAATATGATAGCATTATTAACAAGAAAACAAACTAAAAATCATTAAAATCCAAAGTGGGTATTTTATACCTAAAAAAATAGTTTTTTTACATCTTTTGCAAAACTTTCTTCTGCAATGATTTTTATGACATTATTTTGAGAAAGTTTTATGATTTGAGTTTTTATTTTTGAGGTATCCTATTATTTATTTCAATTATATTTCATTTGGAAAACTTATCTTTTTGTGATTGATCCATATGATCCATGAAGATTACCATTAAGTCCAAAATTTTTAATTAGCCTATTCCCATTAGTTGAAACAATTTCATCTCATGTCTCCTTTGTTTTGGACTCAACCTTTTCACCTTCATCTTGTCTCTTCCTTTTTCATGCAAAAACCCACCAACTCTCTTACACCTTCTTTCACCTATATTAGACCACCACCAATAGTCGTCATCTCTTCCATTCATCCGCCAAATAAAAGATCTTCAACTCCCATTTTTTGAAATCATCCACCATTGGAGCCTTCATTCTGTCTCCCATTTCCTTTTTGATAGAGAGGTTGTGGGCATGAACCACTTTCCATTGGTGTGTTCCCTTGGTGTTCTTGCTCCATTGTATCAAAAGCTCTTAGCTTGTCAAGCCTTTTCTGCGCCGGAATCGAGGCCATGACCAGTCATTCTCATCGGAGAATCGATCACCATAGTAGACTACCTTCACATGCTACCTTTTCCTCCTTGCAAGTAACTTTTAGATTTAGTTTTTCTTCTTGTTGTAGTGTAATAACCTGTCATCTTCAACTTTCATTCATCCTCCTCGACGTGGCTCACATCTCTATCCACCTTACCAGACCAACACAACCAGATCCATGATTAGTAATTTCACCATGATCCCGAACGAACAATTACATGAAGCTTGGTATCACTTTAGGAGCTCATCGATAGGTGTCCCCACCATGAGATCAGCAAGCCCAACTTCGAACTGAGTTTCTTCAGTGGGTTGACACCTGAGATGTAGGGGCTAGTGAATGCCTCGTGTGGAGATTCCTACTTCTCCAAAGACGATGATCGGGTATGGGCCATCTTTGAGGAGATGATCAAAACCTATATAGTGATGTTCCAAACTCGCCTATACGCTCAAGGGAAGTCTCTCCCATAGGCGACTTCATACTAGAGGATTGCATGCATTGGTCTCAATCCTTCTTATTTTTCTATAGTAGCCCCACATGTTGAATCTTCAACTATCGACATGGGTATCAATCAGAAGTTGGACCGAACTGCGATCATTGATAAGAAGGTGTGCCAATGCCTGGACAATATAAATAAGATTGATGAGATGGCCCAAACATTGAGTGACCTGAAGACCCAGATCATTTGTCTCCAAGAGGCGTATATGGATTCTTATCCCCATTCCAGGTCACAAGCTGATCCATGGAGTAGTTCTTCTCATCCTTCTACCTCATATCGCCAAGCTCAACACATTTAGGGGGAATCGATTTAGCCACTCCCGCATTTCCATTTGCCACCACCATCTTCCTCAAAAACTTAGTTGGTTGTATATAATCCAGATCAACCCTTGGTATCCCTCCAACAGTACTCCCAATAACAACAACACAATCCTTGTACCCACTATTAGGGCCAATAGGGAGGCAGCAACAACCTCACCAGTTGTACTCTCAACCTGCCTCTCACTCATATCAGTATCATCCTCAGCCTCATTTCCAAAGAGAGAACTTGTCCAATTCTCATACTCACTCATATGAGAACCCAACCCTTGATGATCTTTCCCGTATGTTGACATAGCAGCAGGTTACCTTCCGGTGAGAGATGAACCCGTTTAGCAGGAGATGAGAGAAATAATCAAGGGTATGTCTTCCATACCAGCTTAGATTGAACCCAAGCAAAACAATCTTAAGACAAAATCTGAGAAGCTACAATCTACAAAGACCACCTCTCATAGTGATATTCTGGATAACACCTCTTCTATTTTTGATGTTGATATTGTGACCCTTAGGAGTGGTAGGAAGCTAGTCAACGACAACTCATCTAGCTGACATGCCACTGTAAATGCTAGGGCATCATGTAAAGTCTGGAGCGATACTGATGCCACTCACCATGATGATGACGGTGCTGAAGCTACCAAGGATGTTGATCCCAACGATGGTGTTGAGACCGTCGAATATCTAGTTGCACACGGTACTATTAAAGCCACCATAATTCCAACTGATAAGATAGAGTGCGGTACTGATGCCATGAGTTCAGATGTTGTCAGTGGTGCTGATGCCACCAAGATTCATTAGTTGTTTTGTCCTCTCATTTACCTGTTTAACCCAAAAATCTAGTGGTCTTATGTTCCACACAAGAATTGAACACAATTATCGAATCGACCACACAAAATCCAAATTAAAACAACAATTAACCCATAATTCGAAATCAAACAATGAAAGTAAATGTACGGAGTTAAAATTCATTGTTACTCTACAACAAGGATGTGTATATGTACAAGTATGTGTAGAGTGTCGAACATAGAGAACATGCAGGATAGATTGGGGCAAAAATGCTCAAAAATGTTAATGTGAAGTATTTATCTATAAGTGTGCTCTTTTTTGTGGGTTTTTAATTATATATATTGATATTATTTTTTTTATATTTCTTTATTTTGATTTCAATTTTATGATTTGTATTTTCTTTTTATATTTTCATACTTTCTTTTTCCTTTAAATAGATATAGAAAGCTATATAGATCATATATAAAATATATGTGAGAGAGAGATAATATATATATATATATATATCAATAGGTAAAAAGTCAAAATATAGGAAATAAATTCTTTTGGTGTTTTAAGATCTTTTTTACTATTTTGGTGATTTCTAATAAATTTTGATAATTTTTATATATTTTTAAAGTAAAAAATACCCAAAATCAGGGATTAAATATATAATTGAAATTAAAATGGGGATTAAAAATATAAAACAAAGTAAAAAATTCTCCAAATTAATTTTAAAATAAAGATAATTGAATAGATAAAAATATAAAATAGAGAAAAGGATTTTTAAGGCTTCTTGGGAATTTTATATATTTTATAGAGGTTTTCAGTGTTTTCTATTTTTATGAGTTTTCCTTTATGATTTTTAGTGATTTCTCTTATAGAGTTGTAAAATACTTAAATAAATATAAAATGTATTTTTAAAAAAAATGAAAAGGGTTTTATAATTTTTATGTATCTTCTTTTGTAAATGGGGACAAAAAGTAATGTTTTTAAATTTTAAAAATAAAAAATGCTTCAAAATGCAAAACAAAAATTATGGTTTGGAAGAGCCATAGAACATGAAGATATATCTTTTTTTTTGGATTTTTTTATAACAATATAGATGTATGAAAGAAATAGAGACAACAATGAGAAACTACTTAACTAGTAAGGGTATAAATGCAAATAGCCAGAAATACTGGAACCAAAGTGTTATTTCTACAAAAATATTATAACTGAAATCCAAACTTACAGGATCAATGAGAAATATACAAAGCTTCAAGAGCCCGCATGCAAAATGCGCAAACTCACATGTATCCACATGTGAGCCACGTGCGGGGGTCAAAATGTAATTAAAAAAACATTAAGGGCATGTTTGCATCTTTCTTAAAAACATTACAACATTACTAAATAGTTTCTAGATCGAACTGCAATAAGAGAAAAGCCAGTGGCCTAGCCGCAAAATTGCTACTCACATGAAGCGTCACGTGAGGTGACGCAGCTCGGACCAAAAAGAAATTATAATAAAGTTTGGGGGCCTTTTTTCAAAAATTACAAATATAAATAAACAGTAAATAAAATATTATCTACTATTTAGCAAATAGAAAAATCACTGGGTTAAAAATGCAAATACCCAGACGTAGACGTGGGCCGATGGACCTGATGGATTCACTTTAACACGTGTCAGCTTCTTAGTACGTGATATCACTTCGCTGTTGATGGCCCAGATTAGATGATCGACGATGATCTGAAGGTGAGAATCAGGTGGATCAAACGACACCTGTAGCAACTGGGAAGAGGATCTTGATCTAACGGCTAGAGGGTTGCTCGGAAGAACCAACCAAGAAACGGATGAGAACGAACTTTGATTGGGCCTAGTGTTCTCCCTACATCACCTCTGAAGCTGCTAGAATGCTTCTGAGCCTCCTGACATCCTCCTCCAGCTGCGGACCTCCTAAAAATGGTCGGGTACCTCTCAAGCGCTCGGACAAAGCCTCGGACATGGAGGTCCTATTCTATCCCCAACGACCCTGCATAAATGATCCTTCCTTGTTGTGTCCTGCAGGAAAGAGACTAGAAAAAAAATGAGGAGCTGAGGAGAGCTCCTGGGGTGGAATGGAGTGGAATGGCTCACGAGCTTGGTTCTTTAACGAATGGCAACAGAAGGAGAGCGAGGGCCTCGATCTTGTGGAAATGAAGAGGAGACGAAGGTGGACAAATGTGAAGAAGGCAATTGGCAATGAAGGCAAGGTGGTTTGGTGCGTCGAGGCAACAATGGCACATGGTGGAGGGTTCATTGGAGTAGAGCACCGGCAAACTACGGGTGAATGATGCCAAGCTAAAAACCTGATTTAAAATGCAAGAAATGACACCATGATTACATGTAAGCTAATAATTAAATGAAAAAGGAAAGAAAAGAGGACCTCAGTGGCCAGAACCACGAGATAGTACCTCATGGAGAAGGTGATCGCAAGAGATGATGGAAGCATGCCAATGACTCGTTTTATGCCACCCCAATCGACTGGAGGTGGTGTTGTCACTACCACTGGTCCGGAGTGCGAGAAAAGAGAAGCAAAACAGGTCAACATGGTTTTCCAGAAATAATTCAATCGCTCAAAATATTGTAGAAATTCTACAGGACACAAATCACAATATCTTTTAATGAAATTTGAATATAAATTTGGCCCTACTAACTCCTACAACATATACAAAAATGAGAAAGTGATATCAAGTAATTAAAGAGTTATTAAAAAAGGCCAAATCGGTACTCTGAATTCAAATATTCACCACTAATAGTTCGTACAACAGAATCTTTGGAAATTTACGCATGTTGCAGACTTTAAAAAAACTTTGTTACAGAAAAATCTTACAAAAAATGTAGTTTAGATGAATGATTTATGAACCTTTGAGTGCTGGGGTACAAATGAAAACATAAGAACAAAACTGCAGTTCAAAAGATACTTGAAAATCTCCTGAAATATGCCAAAAATGCAGGGGTATGGATGCAAAATTTTCCACTAGATCATGTGGCGTTTAGAGGATCTTGGATGGTTGGAACAAATGCGTAAAATACTAGAAATAAAGGGGTGTGTGCATTAAATGTCTACCGTTGGATGGATGGCCGAGATTAGAAGGAGAGGGGCGAATCGAATGGTTGCTGCTATTCACTCCCTCCCTTCTTCTTCCTTTGGACAGCAACAACAATAACGTCGATTCGAGGTCTGATAGCGTACGACAGTGTAAAGGTGCTTCAATGTGCCTGCGATTAGAAGAAGGTCTCAAGTATAAAACTCGACCAAGATGTTAGGTACATAAAAAATGGGGTATGAATGGGTTTTCCTTCGATTTGGTGAGGGAAGAAGGAGATGCTCCGGCCACTGTATGTGATTAAAGATGGAGGGGGTGTGTGGGAGGATACGTAGAATAGCGGAGGATTGCGAGTACTAAGTCCAAAGTTGTTCCCAAATAGTGATAACCTTCCCCATATGCTTCAACCAGTATGTTGCTTTGTCAACTAAATAGAAAGTAAAGTCTCTAAACTTGATTGTGTCCTCATCCACCAGTCTATCATGGAAAGTGCTGCAAATCATCTTGAATTCCTATATATGGAGATGGGGCTCTTCGGTGGCTAGCCCATGTAATTTGGGCAGTAACTAAATGGTCAAGGTATGGAGCTCAAAATCTCTCAAGATAGCGGGCAGCCGGATCCATCAGTATGTGAGGGTTGCACCAGGGTGTGCAATTGCTTCATGGTGTGGGATGGTCAGGCTGGGTCCTATGGCTCATCCTAGTGTCTGTCCCACCCTCAGATATTTGTATTTCTCCACCGACAGGCTGTCTCATTTGCTCTTCTCATCCATCTCACATCTGTGTGAGTTCCCTCCTCACTTCGACCATGAATATTCCCTGGTCTCGGATCTTTCGTTGCATTGTCTCCAGGGAAGCTAGCAGTGTGTTATTCATGGATTCCTGATCTAATACAAATGAGGATTTCCGTAGCTTCTCATCAGTTCTTCCTTCACTACTAAACATCTCACCTATCTCTGCAAAGGCAAAGGACCCTAACTCAGGTCATGTCAAATGGATGTATAGTTGTTCTAGCATGTTTGGTTATAGCTTAGGAATGGAAGAAGGGTGGTTGAGGGGGAATAGGGTGAAAGAAAATTTGGGTTCAATGAGTAAGTCTGATCTCTCTGAGGCTGCCCTAGATGAACGAGCATGGGTTCTGGAAGCGGTGCTTCTAGAGGCAGCCTAAGGGACCTCCCACCCATCATCGTGATGTGGGGATTTATGAAGATTAGATCTGGACTACAAGCAAGATGAGAAAACAAACGCCCGGTTCACCCACTCAACATAATATGATGACCATGAAAACTCAGTCGTTTATGTTGTCAAATTTTATTATGTGCCAATCCAATCTTTCAGAGTAAGTTACCGAGCTATTAGGAGCCTGATTCTCTCTAGAGACTAGCTAAGATTCTTATGACTAATTGCGCCCATTTCCAGTTAGTATGGGTGTAAGTTAAACCATTTCCAACTACCTGATTTTACTTGACGACGAAGCCTTACACAAGGTCATCTAAACCACCCACTCTGCTAAGGAAGTATGGACTGTTTGTCAGCTACCCGAAAAATCATCACTAGAGAATAGCTAATTGTTTTTAGAACCAGTAGTCTGAAGAAAGTTCAGGTGTGGCTCTGTCCTAGTGTGTGTGTTGCTCAACTCCCAACAGAAAAATCAGACAATGAAGGGGGGTACTCTCCTCAAAATAATTTTTTGAGTGAAATATAGTTTTAGGTCATGTGTGCTTTAGCAATCCTAGAATTTATTTGGATATGTCTTTTTAGGTATTATTCTGAATAAAGAAAATGTCTAACGAATTTTCTAATTTCCCTTTTTTTATTTAAGTCCAATAAAACTAGAGGAGGAAAGTGGAAAAGTTGGTGCACGATCAAAGAAAATGATGCATGCAGAGTAAGAAATGCGTACCTTGCTCCAACACTCTACATGTAGGGTGATTCGTGCATAAATGTAATGATTGTATTAAAACTAATATATATGATGCATGTGGAAATTGTCCTAATCTATATGATAGCTACTATTACGGCAAGTACTGGTGTTAATTAACTAGAAAATAGTTCTGAGTCTGGTCTTGAAAGTCGCTCAGTGCCTACCAGAACAGGTCCTACTAGCGTTGTGTGCGACTTCTCACGTCCCATTGGTTTCTAATTTAATTAATTCCGTTTTTTATTTGACTACATCCAAAACGTGATCTATAGGAATAGATATTCTGTTACTATGTTTGTATCTTAGTTCTATCGGGCTAAATAAGAAAAAAAACCTAAGTCTAAGGGTAAAACCTCGAAAATCAAATAAAAATCAAAGTCTAAAGACCACGAAAAACACGATGAGGTCCCTCAAGTGCACCGACACTCAGCGAAACAGATCCGAATAAGGTTCAAGTCCAAGAGTGTCCAAATGTCTAAGTTTTTACAAGAATATGTGCAAATAATAAAACTAAGGAAAATTCCTCGATTATAACTGCCCCTCCTCCCATGCTCCTCCTCAGGTGCAGGTCCCTCCAAGTAGACCGAATCATCCTCCAAGAGGTACTGATGAATCTCCATTTCATCGCAGTTATTCAATCATTTTGGCCTTAAAACTCCTAGCCAGTGCATGTAAATTGCATCAATTTATACAGAATAGCATTCATAATTTATTGCAATTATTATGTAAATAATATTGTTTTTAATGCAAATTATAAAATAAATAAAAGAAAAGAAAAAAGAATAAAATATCGAAAATATTTTATGACCCTATACCTCGATACCAACTCAAGACCTGAGATGGCCGACAAGGAATAAAGTTGGGGGAGATAAGGGCCAAAATGGAATAAAAATCCAAATCTTTTATTCATTATTTTGGATTTTTGACATTTACTGATTAAATAAAGAAATTTTGTACATGAAAGTTGCAGATAATAATGTAAATAAAAATACAAAATTGAGTTTGTACAAAAATAATAGATAGTGTTCATTTTATACACAGAATAAAAAGTCAAAAATCAAACTTCATAGACCCATATCTTTCAAATAAAAAACCAAAACATACCAAAATCACTCTAATGTATATAACTTTTCACAAGGTACTTAATGGTAATGATTTTATACTTTTTGAAGTTACTATTTGAAAGTTAGGTGTTTGACCCTCATCGTATATTATACCCGATTCAAATATTCAATGTATTCATCCCTTATTATTTTTATGAATTTATATTTTTGTAATTACTATTTAAAACATATGTGTATATTAAAATTTAAATAAAATCAAAAGAAAAAGGCTAAATAAACTAAGTCTATAAATACATAAATAAAATACCTATGTTATACATGTACATAAATAAAAATGGATTATATGCTTTTTTTATTTATTCTTTGAATTTTTCTAATATTTTAAATATTTTTCTACATTATATTAAAAAGGCAAAACTAAAATAAAACTGAATAAAATACATTATAATAAAAAGATGTATATAAAATATATGTAAAATACATACAAATATACCTATAAAATATACATATCTATATATTTTAGTGTACAAAATACATAATAAAATTAAAATAAAAATATATGTATACTCGTAAAGATAAGTTATAAATAGATAAAATAAATGACTAAAATAATAATAGAAAATATACAAAATAAAAATAAAATTGTACAATATATAGACAAATATACCTATAAAAACACCCCTAATAAATAACTTGTAATGAAATACCTCGAAAAATAATTAAAAATCATAGTAAAATACTACATTAAATAATAAACATTTTTTATTTTATAATCGAACATTAATAAAATCATTAACTATTTTAAAATAATTATTTTTGATTTAATAAGCCTTCTTTGTCGTGTAGTGTGCTGACCTGGACCAATAGCCGCCTCCCAACTGTTGACCTAGGTCAACTACCCTGCCTCCAGCTTCCCTGCGTGTCAAACGCCATTAACCCATCTTCTCCAAATTTCCTCTTCCAGTCTATTGATCTTCTTTTCTAGCTTCCTTCACGAAAGCACTCTGCAATCCATCCCAATTACGTTGGCTCCTTTTCATGGTTAAAAATAAATTATCATTTTGCAAATAGGCCCCTGGAATTCTATAAATTTCATTTGGGTCCAGTCCATGCCATCTCACATGTCGTCCCACGTGAGCTAATGAAATTGCACGGACACCCCTGCATGTTTTTGCATTCATATTTAGTCCAACAAATTATGGATAACGTTGTATATTTTTGTGAAAATTGTTGGAAGACCCATGAACTTTCTGATATCTACACTTTGTTCCTTCCCAGGCTCAATCACATATAGTCCCACGTGATGGGCACTTTCCAAGTATAATCCAGGCATTTCTGTATTTATGAAAAATATCAATAAAATGGAATTCACGTTGTATATTTCTGGTACTTTTGCACGGTAGCCCCTGTCTTATATTATATTTTCCAAAATGCCCCTACTAGGGCTTTAAATTTTGTGTGTTTTACCTTTTTATTAAATATAGTTAATGCGCTCCTAAAAATCCACAAAAATAGGACTAGATGCTTCATGCCTTGCACTTTCACGCCCATATTTCATTTGGAAATTTTTGCAATTAATCTATTTATCAAAAATGAAATGGAGTTTAATTATGTATTTTTTAACTTAAAAAATACCATGAAAATAGGAAAAAACATCCATAAAAATTCCAAAAATATATATAATATATTTTGTCTTATTTTAATATCAGACCAAAAATCACTAAAAATTGAAAAACAAAAAGCCTAAAAATTGAAAAAAATCCCAAAATGTTTTCTAAAAATCTAAAATCCCTTAAAAATACAAAATTATGTTTTTATATTTTATAATTCTATTTATATAAATATTTATATATTAAAATTGATTTGGGTTATTTTGGTACTTATTTCAATATTTTATATCCAAATCAATTTCAGATATTTAATTAATCCCCTACTTGTGATTTTTTTACTTTAAAAACATAAAAATTAGCAAAAATATTTGGAAAATTCCAAAATCATAAGAAAAATATGAAAAACACAAAATACTCTTTTTAATGTGCTTTGACTATTTTTACATATTCATATTTACATAGTATCTATAGCTATCTTACATTGTATTTATACATATACATATATACATATATTATATTTAAACAAAAAGAAATATAAAAATTGAAAAAAAAATATACGGTGAAAATACAAAATTATAAAACCAAAAAATGAAACAAAAAAATATAAAATTAAAACCCACAAAAATAATAAATGTATATACATGGTGAATGACTTGGTTGTTCATAAATAACCATAGGCTACCTATATTGCTCTGTTGTTAGACATCTACATGCTTGCTTGCTATAAATTTTATGATAGAAAAAATAATTTAACCTCATTTATGTTATTATATTGCCTTTAATTGATATTTTTGGTTAATTGCTGCTTAACAGGGAATCATTGAGTGGTCAATTAATCGAGCGCGGCTTCGCCTTATGAAACCATACGACCCTAACATCTTTTACTTATTATCATATGGTGCCATCGTCGGGGAGCAATGAACGTAGCCTAATTGTATGTCATTTTTGTATAGTCATTTATTTGATTGGTTGCTTATTTTGATTATTCGTTGATGTATTTTCATTCAATTAATTCTTTATTTATTGTTGTAAATAATTGATCTGTTAAGATAATTTGATTATATATGATAATGCAATCGTTTTGCATCTTTGATGCAAGGGCCTACTAAGCGAGGATGGTTTTTTCAAAGGCCAATGTAGCTAAGCCTGGAGGAGTCTGGTCTTCTCTCTGTGACCAACTGGAGAGGGTGTCAAGGAAGAAAAGTGATGAAATTAGAGTAAAAAAATCATTTGTGTAATTTTTTGTGAGAGAGACAATTTTGGCATGTAAAATAACTTGGACTCTACTCTTCACAACAAGGTCCAGTGCTCGGGTGTCTATTCACCCGGGGGTCTTGTCCCAGTTTTTCCCGTTTTCTCACCTTCTTTGATTTTATTTTCCGTTGTTTTGATCTTTTCGCCTTATTTTACTTTTGTTTTGTGTTTATGAAGCCCCTAGATTTTGTTTGCTTGGCTCGGTAACCAGGTCCACACCTTAATAAGAATGCTTGTTCCTATATTCTCTTACATATCAATCTAGTCAAATTAATAAAGGTTAGTTGTTTTAATTCAAACTCGCACGCCGTGAGAGACATCATACAACGCTAGCAGCACCCGTTGTGGTAGGCACCGAGATGTCTCCAAGATCGGACTCTAGGGTTTTTCTTTAGATCGTTATCATATAATTCTTCACGATTAATAATAGCTACTATTTAGGACAATTTTGTCGATGGCACACCACCATGGAGATAGGTTTAAAAATTCTACTTTGCATACCGCACGAAGAGAGCTGGGACGCACTATAAGACCTCTAACTCTGCATGTATCATTAGATTCAATGGTGAGATCTCCATCATTGACTCGACTTTCATGGCTTTTTTGCTATCTCGCTTTGATTTTAAGCACCTAGGACTTAAATGAAAATCTACAAAAGCCTTAGGCGCTTGTATGAAACAAATCCAAAAAAGTGAAAACCCAAAAAGTACAACAAGGGGACTGCTAAATAAACTTTGTCCTCAAATAGAATCTGTAATGGATTATCATTGTTCTAGGTTAATAAAGCCCTCATTGTTTTCAAGTACCTTAGGATGGGACCAAAACCCCTCCCATGAGCGAGGCATGACCCACTAAGGATTAGATCCCAAATCCCAGTCTGTAACTGCTTTGTGTATCGTCTGGATTTCCAAAGTATTAGTGCTTCTATCATACATGATTGAGTTGGTCCTTGTTAGCGATGGTAGTTCCCGCCTTTTTTGGAACACCGACATGGTCCGAAGTACTGAGCCTAGGCCACATCTTTATGGGAGTGTCTGTCTCATCAGTTTGTGTCTGAGTAGGTTCTTGCACGCTCATAGGTGATTCCGTTCCGAGCGAGAATTGAAGTATTGATTTTTCTTATTGGCTTCCTCTCTCCATTTCTTTGGTTGAGTAGGGATCCAAGAAGGATTACAAGGACCACAGAAAGTGCATAGTACATGTTACAAAGGAGGAGGACAAGTATGGGATACTCTTCTTGCAGTACTCTCTCTCCTATTAGGTTAGCATGCTAAGGACTTGTTATAAGATATGCCTGAAATAACAACTCTAAAACTAAAAAGATAATAAGTAGCCGAACCTTTATGGCTTCACATGGCATGAGTTGGTGAACCAAATTTTGTATTGTGTTTGTATGGATCTAGATTAAGGTTCAAAGATCAAGTCTCGCATACTTGAGCAAATTTTGTCATGTGTTTCTCTCTTTGACCCACGCTTAGTTTGGACCTTTCTACTATTTTTTTCTCCAATTTATTCCTCGTTGATCATTGTATCTTTCTTCCTGCATTGATCGTCCTTTTGCTTCACGAAGTCGATCCATGGATGGTTTAGTTAGGACCCTGTCGACACTTACATCGATTCCATGTACTCGATGTCATCAATAATTTGAGGCAATTCCCGAGAATCCAATCTGGACCTTATGGGTCGATCTCCAGACTCCTCGTCTTCTACCCTTCTACTTGACCACCCAATAAACCGGGACCACTCTTGTCCCACTTTCGTTGAGGATGAAAGTTGATTATAGTCCATATCCTTTTTCATTGACAACAATCTGGGATTGACCTTAATTCTAGAATTCATCTTGGCAGCTGGACCCGATTAACAAGTCCGTAAATGTAGCGTTTAAGAAGTTGTTTTTATTTATCCTTCGTGTTAAAAAAATAGTCGTGCGTTGTAGGCGGCGATCGGAATCGATCAAGAAATAACCACAAAAATTATTCGTCAATTTTAATGAAGTGGTTTTATGTTTATTTTACTTGGGCAAGTCCCAAGGTCGATCACAAGGAGGCAAAGGAACAACCTAGAGTGATGTCTATCAAAATTCGTACACGATTTTTGAGGCAGTCTTTTTTTGGACTTGTCAATGTATTAAGGGATGCAAAATGCACTTTGGGCCTATTTTAGGGACTAAAATATCAATCACGTACAAATGATGTCCGAAAGATACGAAATTTGGTCATAATGTAAAATATGATGAAATGAATTCACTGTAATTTTTTTTGGAATTTTTGGATGCAATATGAATTTTTTTATGAATTTTTAAATACAAACAAAATGAATTTCAATATTTAATTGTGATAAATATTAAACCTACTTATTTTCAAGGATCAAAATTATCTAAGATCTATCACAAGGTGATTGATCTCAGAAAAATCCTAAACCTCGAAAATGTGAGATCTAATACCTATTAAAAATTAAACACTGAAATATGCAAAATGATTTTTACAGGGAAAATTATGCATGTAAATGCAATTCTTTTTGGGCAAAATGTCAAGCACAATTAACTCTACAATTTGATTTTTCGGGGATTTTTATAGCAACGGTTAATCAACTAAGAGTTTCAGAGCAAGAAATGGGCAAAATATGCAAATTTCTACCAAAAAATTAATTATTAATTAATCATTGATCAAAAAAATGTCCACAAGGTGTCAAAATGTAGAGAATTGATTAACAAACATCATGCTATTTTTGAATTAATAAAATAATGACAAGATGAGGTTCAAAACTGAAGGGGAAGACAGGGGTATGAATGCAATAAATATAAATAAATAGGCAAGGGGGGACCTACTTGCAATTACCAAGAATCTGGGGGGTGCTTAAGCAATTTTGTCAGAGGGGCACGTGCGTTGCATGTGCCCTCTGGTCGATGGACTGGAGCGCAAATAATGGAACCTCTGGGGGGCTTCTGCAAATTTCTCACGTGGTCACGTGCTAGGCACGTGACACGTGACCCTTAGGGTGGCTGACGTAGGTGTTTCCTCCTGTCATGTGCCACGCACGTGAGGAGGACCTCTGGACCACCGCCCGGCCGGTCGAGGCGGAGGGGCGGAAGGCATTGGCGGTGTCCCGACGAAGGTGGCTTGCGAGTGAAGTTGGCCGGCTGTCGAAGTTCATGCGTAGCGGAGGGGGTCGATGTCGGAGGTCGCTTGGAGCGCTATCGGAGAAGATGATGTCGAGGTGGAGGCGAGGCGTCTGGGCTCGATGAAGAGCGTCGATGTTGCTGGCGTAGGCGGTGTAGGTTGTCGTTGGGTTGGAGTTATGGACGTGGGCGGAGTTGAAGACCGGAGAGCGGAGTTGAAGGCGGTGGTCGTTGATGAAGATCACGTGGTTGTCGATGAAGCGGTGGCTCTACAATCAGAGTCGGAGCGGAGCAGCAAGGAGGCGAAGAGGCAAATCTGCAACGAAGGTTGTGGGGACCATCAGATCTTGTCGGAGGAGAGCGGAGCTCCGGGATGTCACCACCGGGGCTCTGTTCTCGTGCAATCGACGGATGGGTCTTGAGGTCGGGTGGCGGTGCTTCTTAAATACGATAGAGGGAGAGGCTCGTTGATGGAAGGTCGGCTGGGATGGTGATCCGATGGAGCGATGCGCGATTCGCAGGAGAATGGAGATTTGGCGGCGGAAAAAATGGCGGCGAGGAGGGGTGATCATGGGGCGGCATGAGATTTGGGGGATAGGAGGATCGTATTTTGGAAGACGATGGATGTGGGTCGTTCGATCGGCCGAGATCGGACGGCCCAGGATAGGCCACGTGGCCGTGGGAGGCGTTGGGGCGGGCACGTGCGGAGCACGTGCCTAGGAGGCACGTGCGACGCACGTGCACCAATTTTATTTTTTTATTTTTTTAATTTTTTTTATAAAACGAATAATAAATATGCGAAAAATAGCTGACACGTGGCGACACCAGGTGCGGTCACGTGTCAGCACCACAAAATTCGAAAATATAAGATTTTATAAAATCGATAAAAATTAGTAAATGACATCGGATCAAAAACGTTTCTTCACGAAAATTGCTCGTCTCAATGAGATATACAATTGTCATTAAGACATCAAAACCAAAATCGATCATTTGCACAAAGTGGTATTTTTGGGGAATCCCATGTACATAGAACACCTTGATTTTGGGGTTTTGTAATTTTTATGTCATTATTAGAACCAGATAAAAATCCAGAAAAAATATGATAAATCAGAGATAAATAATTACACATTAATCTTATTTTTTTGGATTTTTATTAATTGATAAAAAAGTATATAAAATAATAGGTCAAAAACCGCTAAAATAAAATATACAAAAGAGGTCCAAAACCCAACTTTCACATATGAGCTCCGATTCACTTATTTATTTTGGTTTGGGTTTTTGGTCCACTTATTTTGATTAGTTATTTTTTGTATTTTTCATTTATTCTTGTTAGTGATATGTACACAGTGGAAGTGGTTTTGGGTCATTCGGAGTTATCAGGAATGAGTTAAAAATCGGGGAAGTTAGTCTATTTACAAGTCACTTTTGGCTTGGATTTTTGGCTTCTTATTTTATGCAGAATTTTGTGCTAAAATGCAATTCTTATGAAATCATGCACTAATGCTAATTATGCACAATAGATGCAGGGATGCTATTGATTTTAAGAGATTTGAGCTTAATAAATGAGATTTAGAGTGATGATTTCAAGATTCAACACCAATTTAAAGTGGTCTGATTGGGATTCTCTCATCTTATAGATAGAATCTAAATCAAGCCCTAGATCCCAATCTAGAATTCATTTCCTCTGATTTAGATCCTGAGATGGCTCCGGAAGGAAAGGACAATGGTCAGCAGCCCCCTCACCTAGAGCAAGGACATATGCCTGATCAAAATCAGGTGAATGCAAAGTTGTTAGCTTCTATCCAAGCTATCCAGCAGTAGCTGACCGGACATGCCCTAGCATAGACTGCTTTCTAGGACATGCTGAATGATGTTATGAATAGGCAAGCAGGAGGAGGAGGACTAGGAGGAGGTGTTGGACCTCGTGATGATAATCTAGACGAGGAAGAGCCTCAACAAGGGAGGCCCAAACCCACATTGAAGGAAACATACAATCCTCGAGACATCCAAAGGACTGAGTGGATCCTCATACCACCGGTACATGCTCACTTTGTGTTGAAGCCTCAGTTCCTTTCTCTTCTCCCTTCTTTCCACGGGAATACCAATGAAGAGCCTTACATTCACCTACAACGATTTTCATGCATATGTCGTACTACTTACTATACTAATGTCCCCTTGGATGTTGTAAAGATGATGGCATTTCCCTTCAGTCTATAGGACAAATCCCTCAAGTGGGTTAACCATTTGGGAATGGTTGTAACGACATGGAAGGAATTGAAGTGCTCCTTCATGCACAAGTTTTATCCTCTCTGTCATCTCATTCAGATGCAATCTAGAATTAGCAACTTCTCTCAGGGTGTCCACGAATCAATGAAGCTTGTTAGAGAGTCATAGATTTGCAGGAGAAGTGCCCCCATCTTGAAATCTTAAGGACCATCTTGCTCCAACACTTCCTCAGGGGACTTAATATAGAAAGTCAAAGGCTCGTCGACGTAGCCAGCGGTGGATCACACTTCAACAAGGATGAAGATGTAGTTTGGTAGAATTTTGAGAAAATGGCCAAAGGAGAGGCCACACTCTCTTCGTCCAAGGAGTACCAGAAGAAGCCCCAGATCCTCCAGAAACAAGGCCATATGGTAGCGTCTCATGAGGCGGAGAGAGATGAGAGCTCCAACCTCAACATCATTGGCCTCCATCTCTCGAAGGTTGATATCATTGAAAAGAGATCAGAATACCTCAAGAAACTCACTGTGGTCGAGAAGAGGAGCATAATCTCGATAAGTTGGACCAGATCACCAAGCAGTTGGAACTGTTGGTGGGCACCATCAGTTCAGTCTAGTTGGTAACACCATCTCTAGATGCTTCAGCTGAGAAGAAGGACGATCTAAGTCAATGGTGTTTGGACCAATGATGCACCACTGACTCATCCTACCGAACACCCCTAGGGCTATCAACAAGCCAACCAGCAGTACCACCAACCACAAGGTGGTCTATTTGGTCTGTCCTCATAGCCTCTGCCGCGGTATCACCAGCCTCTCTAGTATGCCAACCAATGGAGGCAGAATCAACACTACCAGCAGCCACAGTTCCGACAGCTGCAACCAAATCACCAGTATGTCGCTGCCGCACCTCCACAGTATCGAAAGTATCCTCCTCCCTCCTATCATCAGTGTTAGCTTCCTCCAACACCTCTACACCACCAATAGTCATCACCTCAACTCCCAAACACACAGCAACAATGTAGTCTGCACACTGAAACTTCTTAGGCAAATCCTTTGAACCCAATCCTAAATTGCTTAGCCCATCTTGTCAAAGGGCTAGCAGAAATGACAAGGAAGTTAGATGACCTGACCGCCACAAAAACCACCATTCTGGCGTAGCTCAAAGCCAACCCCAACATCTTCAAGAAGAGAGAGCATGTAGAATGTCATGTATTGTCTATGTCTATAGAGTCAGATGATTGTGGTATCGTTTTATATAATGCAGTCACACTCAAGAGCGGTAGGGCCTTGCCTCCGCTTGCCATCAACAAGGGGAATAATAAAAGTTCAGGTGAATCATCATCTTCTGCATCAACCGTGCCAGCTACAGGGACGGGTGAGGAAGAAGAAGAAGGAAAATCTAGTCCAGCAGCCATCCACCATCATATCTGTCAGCAAAAATAAAAAAGTAAGAAGAAATAAAAAAAAGAAGATCGTCGCCAAAGTGATGTAGTGCTAGCCTTAGAGGAGCTGCCAACATAAGCCGAGCCTATGCTAGCCGACGAAGTGGAGGCCCCACTTTTTGCCTGTCCAACAGCACTTGCATCTCAGCTTCTATATTATACTCCATTTTGTGACCCAGATGTACATCACAACGTGGACAAGGATTTTGTTGTAAATAAGAACTTTGTTTCCGATTCCAGCAATGAATATATTACTTTTCCCGATGTAATAGAAAAGTCCAAAAAATGCAAAAAGAAAAAGTGTATTATCTAATCCTAGAGTTGTGTATATTATTAGAAACTTGATTGTTGAGATTCCTTTGATGAAGGTCATGGAGTACATGTCTGCTGTGAAGAAAGGTTTGAAAGGGCATGTAGGATCAAGTGTTGCCCATCACAAAATAACATACGCAGACAGGTTGTGAAGCACGTTCTCACTATGGCCACTGTAATAGCCATCAGCAACCTCCCACAGAAGAAGCAGTACAAAGGAGCACCTCTTATCAGTTGCGAACTTTTTTATCAAGTCTTCGATCACACTCTACTTGACAATGATTCTTCAATCAACCTTCTGCCTTCGTCATTATTGCAAGAATTTGGGCTACATCCTCTCAAGCAGGCACGTATGATCCTTCAGTTCACTGATCGATCTATCAAGTGACCTAAAGGTATTTTGGAAGACGTTGTAGCAAAGGTACGTGAAATGCAGTTTGTAGTTGATTTTGTAGTCCTTGATATGGACTCCCCCGCACCCTTACTCCAGACCCCTATCATCCTTGGTCGGCCATTCCTACGTATATCAGAAGCCATGGTTGACTATAAGTTTGGCAAGATCACATTCAGCTTGCGAAACAAAAGAATCATCGTAGACATGGTCAGTATGTCCAAGATCCTGACTGATGAGGGAAACACAACATTGCTTGAAGTAGACTATGACTTCATTGTGGAAATCAGAGACATACTACTTTCTTTGAATGATCCATGGACACTAGAAATCCTCTCCCTAGAGGAGGACCTGGAAAGCTCAGTCTACACAAGCTTCGAAGACATTTGGGAGATAGAGTCCGGTGTGCTCATGCATCTTTTTGAATCCAACGATTCACTCCAGCCTGAACACAATGATCCTAGTGCAGAACCGTTCGTCCCATTATGAGAATCTCAGCAGAGCAACGAGGTCAGAAACCCTGAAAACATCAAGGCAGCACATCCACCCACTAGTACAATTTTCGATGTGACTGATAAGTTGGCTAGATCAGAACCGGAACTCAAGCCACTTCTAGTAGGACTAAAGTATGCTTTCCTTGTAGGTGTAGAAAAATGTATCCGGTCATGATCAGTAGCAGGATGACCTCGAAGCAAGAATCTCGACTTCTTGAGGTTCTAGAGAAAAATCGCAAGGAACTTGGTTGGCATGTATCAGATCTCTGTAGGATAAATCCTGCATTGTGTTCACACCATATTTACTTGGAAGAAGATGCCAAGTCGTTTCGCGAATTTCAAAGAAGACTGAATCTAAATCTCCGGGATGTTGTCATGAAAGAAATCACAAAATGGTGTGATGCATGCTTCATTTATCCCATCTCTGGTTCAAAATGTATGAGCCCCTTGTAGTAGTTTCAAAGAAGTCTGGGCTTATTGTGGTTACAAATTATAGAGGATAGGAGATATCTACTTGGGTATTGACATCCTGTCACGTATATGCCCACTACCACCGTCTTAATGCAGCAACGAAGAAGGTCGAGGTGGTGAGTACGACGGTAAGCACATTGAAACTGGAAGGATAGCATGTCCTTTTGACCTTGAGGTCATTATTGCACAATATTCCATGCCTCGCGAACCTGAGAACTCATAACTCGAAAAGCAATCGCCCATAAAGAAAGAACTAGTGAATCCCTTCGTCTATCGTCGTCGCAGGGCTTATGCCTCCCCTTCGTCTATCGTTCCCTTGACATTCATTGATCAAGTTTTGGAATGACTAGCTGGCAAGGAGTTCTTCTGCTTCTTGGATGGGTACTTAGGTATAACCATGTGGCAATCGCCTCTAGGAACCAAGAGAAGACTACGTTTACTTTCTCGTTCGGTACCTGTGCTTTCACGAGAATGCCCTTTGGATTGTGCAATGCACCAACAATATTCAAGAGATGCATGCTTGCAGAATTCATCGAGATGGTAGGTAGTTTTCTTGAGGTATTTATGGACGACTTCTTCGTCTATGGTTAAAATTTCGATTCTTGTCTTAAGCACTTGGACAGAGTATTTCACAAATGTTGAGAAGTGATTCTAGTGTTATCATGGGAAAAGAGACACTTCATGGTTACAAAAGAGATTTTGTTGGGTCAAGTCATTTCCAAATGTGGCATGGAAATCGACCCGGCAAAGGTGCATGTGATAGCAAATCTTGAGCCACCTCAGACAGTGAATAATATGAGGTCATTCCTAAGACATGTGCGATTTTACAGATGATTCATTCGAGATTTCAGTCGCATTACCAGACCTCTAACATAACTTCCATGCAATGAGACTGATTTTAATGTTGATCAGCATGTTCTCCTTTCATTAAATCAGCTGAAGGAGCTAATCACTCAAGTTCGAGTCCTACAATCGTCGGATTGGTCTCTTCCTTTTGAGATCATGACGGATGCGTCAGACTTTGCAGTTGGGGTTGTTCTAGGATAGAGGAAAGACAAGGTGCCTTATGCCATTCATTATGCCAACAAAACATCAGATGAAGCTCAGAGAAATTACATGATAATAGGGAATGAGTTGCTAGTTGTGGTATTCACCTTGGAGAAGTTCAGATCTTATTTGCTTGGATTGAAAGTTACCATCTTCGCCGACCACTATGCTTTCCGATATTTACAACAGAAGAAGGATGCCAAACCCAGACTGAATAGATGGATCCTTATCCTCCAAAAATTTGATTTGGACGTCAAGGACAAGCTTGGAGTTTATAATGTAGTAGCAGATCATCTCTCCAAAATTGAGCAGCAAGAGCCTCCGCTGAGCAGTACACCCATCATAGAAACCTTCCCTAACAAGTTGATTTTAGCCTCGGATTCACTCCCTTGGTATGCTCAAATTTTCAACTACCACATTTTGGGGGTAGTATCAAAGGATTGGACAAATATTCGGAAGGCCAAATTCTTATCGACGATCCATTTATACCAATAGAAAAATCCTCTCATATTCCGGGAAGGAGCATATTGCATTTGGTGTAGGTGTATCCCTCAGGAGGAGCATCATAGTGTCCTCGAGCATTGTCACTCACTCAAATCTGGTGAACACCATTCTGGGGACATAACGACAACAAAAGTACTTCAATGTGGCTTCTGGTGGCCTACACTATTTAAGGATGCAATAGCTTTCGTCAAACGATGCACTGATTGCCAAAGATTGAAAGGCACCCTCACATCAAAATATTTAATGCCCCTAAAAGTCATTCAGATAGCATATGTATTCGATGTTTGGGGCATCGATTTCATGGAACATTTTCCCAATAGTCAGATATATGAGCACATCCTTCTTGCCGTTGATTATGTGAGTCGCTGGGTTGAAGTTATCCCTACACAAGCCGCAGACAATCCAACAGTGTGCCGTTTTTTGAGAGAGAATATCATTTCACTATTCAAGATTCTAAAGACTCTGATATCAGAGGGGGGTAGCCACCTCAAAAATAAAGAGATCAAGAAAATAATGAAGGAATACGACATCGACCATCGAGTTGCATCTCCTTATCATACCCAAACTAATGGTATGGCAGAACTATAGAATAGAGAAATCAAGACGATCCTTTAGAAACTTGTGAGGCTGGACAGAAAGAATTGGTCCCAACTTTTGGACTCCATCCTCTAGGCATACAAAACTACTTACAAGTCTCCCTTGGGCATGTTGCCCTGTCTTGTATATGGGAAACCATGCCATCTTCCTGTGAATTAATTCACAAATCCCTATGGGCATTCAATATGTGCAATTTGGACTCACAGAGTATTGGTCAGAAAAGAAAAGATGATCTAAACAGACTCCTGAAATTCCGATACTATGCATACGATAACACATTCATGTATAAGGAGAAGGAGAAATGCTGGCATGATCGGCACATCAGAAAAAAGACCTTCGAAGCCGGGTAGAAAGTGTGGTTATTTGATGCAAAGTTAAAGATGTTCCCGGGCAAACTAAAAAGCAAATGGACAGGGCCATTTCAAGTTCGAGAAGTGCATGACAATGGCATCATTGCAATATCAGAATTGCCTCCTGACGCACAACCATTTGTTGTCAACGGTCAGCTATTGAATCCTTACCTTGAGACGGACACTTTCTTGGTTGTTGTCGACTCGATCCCAGAATTGTGCTCAGATAATACAACCTCAGCACCAGTGACATCAAAAGATTCAGATAATGCAACTCAAAAACATTTCCTCTAATCTCTTTTCTTTTCTTCTTTTCTTCTTTCTGATTCCCTCTTTGGTTCTACATACATAATAAAAAAATCATCAGGTGTATCTCCCCTTTTGGTCATTTTGCTATACTTAGAGTGCACTTTGCTCCAATTATGGGGGGAGTTCACCCCGTTTACCTTCATTCATGGATCCTCTCCATCGTCTCCTCTTTTTGCCTATCCTTAGGGATCTCTCACCCTAAGTATAGGGGGAGACAATTTGAGTATGATATGTTCATTCTTATCCTTGACCATCCCTGCCATGTGTACAGTTTGCTATACTTAGGATTACTTGATCCTAAGTATAGGGGGGATGGTCAACTTCCCATTCATTTGTTTATCTCCTCATTCCTTCCTTATTTAGACTTTTCTATATTCAATCTGAGTTATGTCTTCCCTTTTTCACATTGATCAATGAGGACATAGATCAAGCTAAGTATAAGATGGTCGTATATACTATGTATATACCTTAAGCCATAACTCATACTTTTGTATTTCAAATAAAATGTATAGCTAAAAATAATGTTAAATTCATCACAGTCTTCTCATAAAAAGATATTTATAGCAACTCAAACTCTTTTTGTACATTCTGATTAATATCAGGCAAAAATACTTTTGCAAAATGTTTGCAAAATAGTTTGAAACTCTTTTGAAAAATCTTTTGAGAAACTTTTTGGAAAATATTTTGTAAAATGTGCAAAACTTTATTTTTATTTGCGTGAAATAAAAATGTTTGAAAAATGATTTGCAAATGGTTGGAAAAATGGTTGCAAAAATATTTAAAATTTCTATATTATTGTTTGAAAAAACCATTGCAAAGTGATTTTCAAATACGTGTAAATGTTTGTAAAAATCGTTTGAGAAAATTATGTTGGACTATAGTTTTCAAAACTATTGACAAATGATTTTCAAATACGTTTGACGAGTATACACATCATACTCAAAATTCTCTACATATTTAACCGTTGGAAGTCCTTTAAGAACCAAAAACCTTGTAAATATAAGATATATCTCTGTGTAAAGATATATACCTATTCTCTTAGCCTAAACCTTCAGCTTTCAAATATCACAAAAACATTTGCAAAACTAAAAATTCCAAAATTATTTTGTATTTACATATTTACTAATAAATGGCATTTTTTTCCTCAAAATTGTTTTTGCATATACTGATTAATAAATTAGATTAAAAATATTTTTGTAAAATGATTTGAAAAATGGTGTGACCCATTTGGAAAACTTTCTGTGAAATGTTTTCAACCTTTTAAAGATATTTTGATTCAAAATTTCTTTTCTTTGTGTGTGATAAAAGTTTTGAAATTATATTTGCAAATTATTTTCAAAAATACATATAAAAATATTTAGACAAGTCTATATATATATATATATATATATATTGTTTGAAAATTCTTTGCAAAATAGCGTTCGATTGTTTGTAAATACATACAGCAATTATTTCGTACTATAGTTTTCAAAATTGTTTTCAAATGAATTTGAAATTGAGGTTTTAAATGCACCATCAAAATAGAAATAAAAGGTGTATTTAAATAAAAATAAAATTCTTTATCAAGTGTACATATATGCCTATAAAAATAACTCGTTAAAACAAATAAATTCTTTTAAATTCTTAACTCTTGAAGTAAATGAAAAGAAGCATGCCCGTGTAAATAGCTGTAAATATTTTATACTTTGTGTGCCAAAGTCTTTTAATTTTCACAAAATTTTTTATAAAAATTCTTTTTAAATTCTTTGAAAATTTTCACCATTCTTTGGATCGTTGAACATAGCATTTGCATAGCATTCATATTCTTTCGAATTGAACTAGATGATTGAACAAGTCCAAATAAAGCCGAAGATTGGAGCTTGGTTGGACCTTACTGCACCTAACTGCACTAGAACCTTATGGGAACTAGGTTTAAGGTACTTTAGGACCATTGGGACTTAATTATTTAAGACTTAGAGCTGGGTTCAAGTCACCTCAACTGAATAACTAGAACTTTTTGGGATGCACGCATGACTCTTGTTGGTTGTGACCTAACTTGGACACATTCACCTTTCACTTGGCTCAACTCAGTTGGAGTGGTAAGGGGTTGGATTTGATGGTATGAGATGCATACAGGTGGAAAGATTCCTCCTCGTCTAGGGAGGGAAGTGCACCCTAACCTGGTCCAGTTGCAATGATGTCGAATGATAGGAGAGTGTGGGTTGTAATAAAGCTTCAAAAGAGAGATAGTCTTCTGGCTCAAAAGGAAAAATGCCTTACGTAAATGCTGCTATAAATATTGTTTCAAAAAAAAGATAAAGAAAGAAAAACTCCAAAAAATGGGCAGGCCTGAAAAGAAAATAAAACGCATGTCGGAGTATGTATATATGTTGCATAGAAAATAAGCAAGCTAGAGCATCAAAGTTATACCATGTGAGCTTGCATCTAGATGACTTGACTACACTGGTCATGCATCCCGGGATAGGGAGCTGTACTGGCTACCTTCCATTCTTTTCTTCACCTCCAACTCTTGAGTTGGATGCCACTTGAACTTGGAAAAGAATACCCCGATCCTTGGACAAAGTGCTAGATTGGGGAATCATTGGATTGTCATTCTGGAGAAGTCGGTTCCTTTATCATTTTGGTTGGGGAGAGCCACTATCACTTACATTTTACAAGTCAACTTCATAGTCATAAGGGCTTGCGTATGATGTAGGCTAGTTCTGACCTGGCAATTGAGGTGGTTTGAACCAAGTTCTGTGACTCTCGAAGGCTGTTGTGTTCTAAATTTTGTTCCCGACCAGGTTCCACAAATATTTTCACAACAAGGTCTAACCAGATCCCCAAACTTTGATTTTTTAAAGACAAGATTAACAACTAAAAGCAATGCTATGTATTCTTCCTTTTTCTTGTCTTCTTTATTCTTTTTGTAACTATTCCATAAGTGTTTGCTAAGGACTGGCAAAGGAAAGTATAGGGGGATGATGAATCTCCATTTCATTGCCTTTATTCTATCATTTTGGACTTGAAAACCCTAGCTAATGCATGAAAATAGCATCAATTTGTACAAAATAGAATTCATAGTTTATTGCAATTATTGTGTAAATAATACTGTTTTTATTGCCAAAATTATATAATAAAGAAAAGAAATGAAAAAGAATAAAATATCGAAGATAGTTTATGACCCCAAACCCTGAAACCAAGTCAAGAATTGAGTTCATCAACAAGGAATAAAGTAGGGGGAGATATGGGCCAAAAATGGAATAAAATCCAATTCTTTTATTCATTAGTTATGTATTTTTAACATCTATTTTATTCATTAATATTTTTCATCAAATAAAGAAACTTTTTACATGAAAGTTGTATATAATAATGTAAATAAAAATACAAAATTGAGTTTGTACAAAAATAATAGTCAGCGTTCATTTTATACAAAAAATAAAAAGCTAAAAACAAAACATCAAAGACCCATATCTTTCAAATAAAATTTAAAAACATATCAAAATCACCAATAAATGTATATAACTTTTTACAAGCTATTTAATGGTGGTGGTTTTATATGTTTTGGAGTTACTATATGAAATTTAGGTTTTTAACCCTCATTGTATATTACACAGATTAAAATATTCAATGTATTCATCCCTTATTACTTTACAAATTTATATTTTTATATTTTGTAATTATTATTTATAACATATATGCATATTGAAATTAAAATAAAACCAAAAGAAAAAGGAAAATAAAATAAGTCCATAAATACATAGATAAAATACCCATGTTATACATGTACATAAATAAAAATGGATTCTATTCTTTTATTAGTATTTATTTCTATTTTGTAATATTGTAAATATCTTTATATTATAAGAAAAATACAAAACTAAAATAAACCTCAATAAAATACATTAAAATAAAAAGATACATATAAAATATAGGTAAAATACCTAAAAATATACAAATAAAATTTACATATTTATTTATTTAGGTGTACAAAATACACCATAAAATGAAATAAAAATATATGAGTACTCATAAAAATAATTTATAAATTTATAAAATAAAATAATAAAATAATAAAACAAAATATACAAAATAAAAATAAAAATGTACGAAATATTCGTAAATATACCTAAAATTACCCCCTAAAAAATAACTTGTCGTAAAATACCTCGAAAAAATAATTAAAAATCATAATAAAATAATACATTAAATATTAAATATTTTTTATTTATAATTGAAAATAAATAGAATCGTTTACTATTTAAAACCATTATTTTTTATTTAATAAACATGCTTTATCGTGTAACCTGGACCAAAATTCGCCGCGAACAGTTGACCTTGGTCGACTACCCTGCCTTAGTCGCCCTACGTGTCATACGCCAATCACCCCATCTTCTCCGAATTTCTTCCAATCTATTAATCTTCTCTTCTTGCTTCCTTCACGAAAGACCTTCTACAACCCATCCTCAATCATGTTGGCTCCTTTTCGTGGTCAAGTGCTCCTCGATTCGATCAGAAACCCTAACCAAATAAGCCCTCATCATGCTTGTCTATTAATAATCCTATCCTCCTTCCTTTCGAGTTTGATCCCCTTTCGATCTTTGTTGAGCGTTCTTGTGTGAGTCAATGTCTAGGTAACAACTATGAGCCACCTCGCACCTAGAGAAGGTATGGCTAGGACAAGGCAGCGGTCCACAGTTGTTCTCTAACCACCTTTCTCCCTATGCTCGAGCAAGTATAAGAGTTGTTTTCTTATCCTTTCTTTTGCATGCAATTAGACTTAGATTTATTTTCCAGTTTGCTGATTATATTATAGTTAATTAGATTAGCGTAATCCATAAATCACATACTTCGTCGAACTTGAGCTCGGACGATCTCCTCTGCGCGTCACATCCTCTATCCACTTCTCCATCCACTTCCATTTCACTCGTGTCCCCTTATGATCATGTCGCACATCTCCATTCCCCAGATCCCTAGTGGATCTTGATATCCGCTCTCCAAGTGCCGTCATTTGCGGGAGATCACCTCCCACTCCACCTCTCGCCCCATTCCAAGCCTAACTGGGTCGAGGCACTTTGCCCACGACCCATGAGTTTATTTTTGCAGGTTCTGAGAGCCAAGGAAGCACTTGGAGATAAAATCACACTCACTAGAGGTACCTGGAGCACCTCTCCATCCCAGACCTCGTGGGGGTGCTCTGATGATCCTCTACCCATCCTGAGACCTCCAACCAGTAGAGGACCTCTCTGGGCATCTATCTGGCCCCCTTGGAATAGCACGACCCGTCAGAGGAAGGAGATTTTACCGGAGGAAGCTTGCCCAGTCGAACCTTCCTCCCCGTTCTTCGTCTTCATCTCTCCACCGTTGGATCAGGAACGATGGCCCAGCTGGATCCCCAGCTGTTGGATGAAACCAAGCCAACACCGTCAGATCAGCCCCATTGATCTAATCGAGGTCGTCCAATGGCGAGGCGGTACCGACCAAATAGATGCATGCCACGTGGATAAGTGAGATAGCCAATGCCATCGGATTGCGCAATAAAGGGGTAAATTTCATATTCACCCCCGCCTTTTTGTAATTATATTTAGCATTGTAAATAAAATTTAGTGTTTAAAAATAAATGGAAATTTTGGAAATAAGCACCTAGATATCTGTAAATTGCATTTGGGTCCAGTCTGCGTCACCTCAGTCCAACATATTATGTATAACATTGTATATTTTTGCGAAAATTACTGGAAGTCCCCTGAACTTTTTGATATTTGTACTCTGGTACTTCCCAGGATTAGTCACGTGTAGGCGCATGTGATGTGAATTTTTCATGTATAACCCTGGCATTTTTGTATTTTTGAAAAAGTTCACTAAAATGGAATTCATAATGTATATTTCTAGCACTTTTGCGCTATATCCCATGTCTTATATTTTTTTGCAAAAACTCCCCTATCAGGACTTTGAATTTGATGTGTTTTATCTATTTATTAAATATAGTTAATATGCTCCTAAAAATCCTAAATATAGGATTACATGCTTCATGCCTTGCACTTTCATGCTCATATTTCATTTGGCGATTTTTGCATTTAATCTATTTATTAAAATTGAAACGGAGTCTATTTATGTACTGTTTAACTTAGAAAATACCAAAAAATCGAAAAACAACCCTAAAATTCTAAATAAATATATATATATAATATTCTGACCTATTTTAATTTCAGACCAAAAATCACGAAACATTGAAAAATAAAAAGGCTAAAAAAAATCCAAAAATCTTTTATAAAAATCCAAAAATCTGTTTTTCTATTTTATAATATTATTTATATAATTATTTATATATTAAAATGGATTTGGGTAACTTTGGGACTTATTTACTATTTTCAATATCCAAATCAGTTTTGGGTATTTACTTAATTCCTTATTTGGGATATTTTTTACTTTAAAACATATAAAAATTAGCACTTTTTTTTGGAAAATTCCAAAATCATTAGAAAAACTGAAGACCAACAAATACTCTTTTTAATGTGTTTTGACTATTTTTACATATTTATATATATGTAGTATATATATAGGGGTTGATGAGGCTGCCCCTTGAGGGTAGCCAACATGGCTGCCCCGCCCCATTTTTTGGCAAATGTTTTCATTTTTTTGAAAAAAATTGACATGTATATTCATTCACGTATCCCTCCTATATGCCATTCGAATTTCGTCAGAAACAGAGACTCCTACGGCCTCCATCCAGACAGGGTCGATTTAAAAATCCTATGACCGTTAAAAAAATCACATATAGATGGAGACCGTAGGAATCTCTGTTTCTGACGAAATTCGAATGGTATGTAGGAGGGATATAGGGATGAATATATATGACTTTATTTTTTCAAAAAAATAAAAAAAATCAAAAAATTGGGTGGGGGCAGCCATGTTGGCTACCCCTGGGGGGCAGCTCCATTTTTCCCATATATATATATATATATATCATATATTATATTTATACATATACATATATACATATTCATACATATATTATATTTAATAAAAAATAGAAAAATAGAAATATAGATAATTTAAAGAGAAAATACAAAATTATAAAAGAAAAAATATTTAAAATAAAACCCATGAAAACAATAAATATATATATATGATGAATGACTTGGTTGTCCATAAATAACCATAGGCTACCTGTATTTCTCTTTTTGGTTCGACCTCTACATGCCTGCTTGCTTTGCATTTTATGGTAAAGAAAATAAATTTTAACCTCACTTGTGCTATTTATTGTCTTTAATTGATATTGTTGGTTAATTGTTGCTTAATAGGAAATCATTGAGTGGCCAATTCATCGACCATAGTTTCGCCTTGTGAAACCGTGCGACCCTCACATATTTTCCTTGTTATCAGATACCTTGTACAAAAAGCAAAACATAATATTAGTTACAAATAGTTATAAAAGAGAGAAGCATGGATAGACAAAAACAGATGAAATCTAAATACTTAGTTGTGCTCCCCAGCAACCGTACCATTCTGATGAGCGATCGATCAACCAGGGTTAAGTTACTAATTAAGATGTGTCCTTGTGACCCTAATCAATCCAACGATCAATGAGAATATAAACCACTTTAAATATCAAACAATGAATTTAAGCGATTTGCTACTTTTATTTACCTGGTATAGCGACCAGGGTCTAACACAAGGAGCACAATTATACACTAAGTAGAAGGATTCCAGATATAAAAGGTTTCTATTATTTTTAGCGGTTTTTAATTTTTCAATTTTTTAATTTTTCAATACAAGCAAACAAGTAAATTGCACATTTGAGCACTCCTTTTGTAAATTTCAAAGAAGTCCTAAATGCTCGGAAAATTACAATATAAGTATTTTTGGATATTATATGTTTAAAGTATTTTTAGTAATTATATATATATATATATATTCAGATTTTTTATTTTCTAAAAGTCAAACAGTGATAAAATAGACAAACAGTGAACATCCAGGACTAATTTGCAATTTAGAAAGAGATAAATTGTCGAAAACTCCCTAAAGTAGTTTTTATGATGGAATATAAGCAAAAATCTGCAAACATATACTGGAATCACATTTTTTCTATGATTTTATATAAATTTTTGTAATTGTTTTTCAATTTTTTGTTTTTATGATATGTTTTTGAACAAAAAATAAATTGAAGCTTAAGGATAATAAAAGATAACTGCTCTTATTTTTTAGAGTTTCTTGATATATTTTCGAATTTTTATGATTTTTCCAAGGCAAACAAGACAGATTTTATAGGTTTTTGAATTTTTATTGATATAAAATACAAGAAAACTAACAAGCAAGTATCACCATAATTCAAACATGCAATCAGAGACAACATGTAGTTTTTAGGTAACTTTTGGGGTTGTTATAATATTTATTGCATTAAATAAGATATAATTAAACAAAAGCAGCTTGTAGGGACCCAATTGTAATTAATTTAAGTTTGTAGCCATCTAGAATAACAAAATCAGAAACTATAGGTGGTCACTATGCAATATGTCCATAAATACTTGATGAATCTGTAATCCTCACTCTTTACTCTTTTATTTTAACTATATATCTTTGCAAAATAGCATGTAAACACCTGTAAATACAATAGCATAGCAATTAGCAGGAATGCGTTAATATTGCATAATTAGCATGTATTTGTGCAAAAATAAAAGAATAAAAGGAAGAGAAAAAGGAAGGAGGTATTTAGAATAAATACAAAGTAGCCCTAACCCCAAGATAAGGTCAAGCATTGACCTGATCACCAAATAATATAAGTAGAGAGAGACAGGGCCTACTTTGTATTGTACATATTACCTATATTTGTAAATATGAATTTTTGATAAAATAAAATTAATTCATTATTTTTACCTCCTTGTATATATTCCTTGAAATAATATAAAAACAAAAAAAATGATAAAAATTAAATAACAACAAGAATCAAATTCTCCTATTATTGTAGAAAACACATATATATACTTAATATGCGCTATTTATTATATACATATACATAAAGCCTAAAAAAAAATAAAAATTGTTTTGTTCTCCTAAAATTATGTTGAAAATAAATAAAATATAAAGCTGATGGTATTTGTATAAAATAATAAAATAAAAATATTTATGCAAATACATAGGCATATTATACACGTATATAGAACTATATATTATATATACACTAATTTATTTTTCGTAAAAATATTAAAAATCATAGAAAATTTCCTTGAAGATAATAAACATATTTCATTTTATTCATCTTTTCATTTAATTTCATTTATTAATTTTAATGTAATTATCTTTATTTTTCTCTTTTATTTTGTCCTATAGTGTATTTTGTCCCATTCCAGACCCCTCCTGATCAGGCCACGTCATTTTGTTGACCACAAGTCAATGTCTCCTTCCAGGCTGACTCGACCCAATTCACTTCGTTAGAGCTTTTTCTCCCATTTTTCCTGATCGGGTCAGGCCTGTTTCGATACGATTTTTAGCCCGAGCGTTCTCATAGGATCCACACCCCATGTGGATTCCTAGGAAAGTATGGATCTTCCTAAGGTTGCACGCTATCGTTCGAACATTCCAACCTCCTGGGAACCCTGTAAAGTATATCCTCTACCTCTAAAGTCCTACAGCTCGTTCCTCGCGACTCTTTCGACCCCTAGCCATCTCCAGTTGAGTGACAGTTGCCTTGAGCTACCTCCAGAGCTCGGATTGGTGTTGAATCGATGCAGCTCAACCTACGTGGTCGATCCTCCATCATGTTTAGCCTCCTTGGCCAGTCATAGCACGATTGAGGCCATCACCTCGACACTCGCCACAGCCTGAAGCTCGGGAAAACATCCGGACCCTTAGGTGGCCATCTTATCCTCCACATTTTCCCTTTCCAGCCACATGTTTCAGTTACCCTCTGTTGCAGTTCAGCTACTCCGAACACCCTGGTCGGAGCCCCATTTCATCTCCACATCCGCATTGATCGACCTATCTACGAACGCCCCACCGTGCATCGTAGTCTTATACCCCTTAGCCCTGACCTTCAGGATGGGATTAAGGTCGCGACTCACATCTCCACAGGAAGTCAAACTCTATTCTCCCTCACTTCTTGTATATATCTTTGCAATAATGTCGACCGGAGCCATGCCACGAGTCTCCTCTATCCTCTACAGGTCCTAATTTGCGTGAAAGAATCCCTTTGAGTCCTTGGTTGTTTAAGAGGAGCTCCTTCAGGTTGAAGTTCACCGTTACGACCATCTAACTGTTGTATCTCCCTTTGAACACTCCATCAGACGCGGAGCACCTCCACGATGCTACAGACCCCTCCAGTGGGATCATCGGACCAGTGGATCACCTCCAGTTGTCGATTGATGTTTTCCCAGAGGCTATTCTTCCATCATCCTCATCTGTCGTTGGATTGATCCCCGTCCTGCTAGATCACATCATAACCACCCAACAAGAAGGTTGTTGGGGCCATTAGATCAGCACAGTACCATCAGATCCATTCATATGTCTGCGACAGCCTCTGCATCGTCAAATCAGCAGGCGATAGTGATCAGAGCACTACGACCACGACATCTCCAGCGTGTGCCGCGTGCCCTTGTAGGGCTATATTGCTCTTTTGCCCTTGCACTTTTATGCGTAGTTATTTAGTCTAATAAAATAAAGTTATAGTTTAAATATTTTACAGTTTAGACCTTAAATTTTCAGTATTTGTAGTTTGTCCTTCCGAACCTGAGACACGTGCATGTTCATGTGATTTTGTGGGTTATTTGCATGCTTTCTCCTGAACTTCATGAATGTTATCCTTGAAGTAGAAATTTTTTGATAATTACATTAATACTCCTATGCATAAGTTTTTGAGCATGTGTGTGAATTCCTTAGGCTTTTTGCATTATTTGCCCTAAGCTTTTTATATATATTATCAATTGGCCTAGAGCTTTAGTATAATTGTAAATAGGTCCCTACAAGTTGTGTGTGTTGTTTTTAATTAAATAATTATCAAATTAACTCCAAAATTCCATAAAGAATATTGTTAGCTCCTGCTAATACGTAATATTTATAGTAATTTTTGTGAATTAATTTGGTTTACTTTGATATTTTCTAAAAATCAAAATTCAAAAAAAGTGTAATGTCCTTATTATAAAATAAATAAAAAAATATAAAAATTGTCCTTTAAATTATAAAAAAATTCATGTGTGCTTGTTTTTGTGTGCTTTGTCTCCAGTACCTGGTTCGTTTCAGGAATCACCATCAAAATCCTAAAAATAATAAAACCATTAAAACATATAAAAATCATTAAAAATTCAAAAAAATTCAAAAAAGGATTTTAGTTTCTGTTTGTAGATATTTTTATGTAGTTTTTCTTAAAAATTACAACGAGGATATTAAGGTACTTTTAGTATTTTTAAGTTGCCTTCTTGTCTCGGTTATACATTGTTTTCTATTTTTGCATTTCCTTGATTTTTATCAAATCACATAAAAATTGGAAAAACTCCATAAAATTACCAAAAACATATGACTATTTGAAAAACATAAAAATATTTTTATTTCTGGTTTTTTAGCATTTTTAATCTTAATAAAAATTATTAAGTCTTGCTTTAATGCTTTATATCTCTTGCTTGCCTTTACTTATTTTTTGAAAATATAAAAATTTGAAAATTTAAAAATTACCCAAAAATATGCTCTTATTTGTCTGAAAACCGACTACCTCGATGGATTTCCTGTGTTCCTTGAGTTCGACCTTGGTCGCTATTCTAGGTTAAATATTTTGTGCTTTGATAGATTGTTTCGAGTGGTTTCAATTTTTCCTGTTGAGCCTAGACCTACTAATTGGGGTCGCAACGACCATGATTATTACTTAACACTTAACCCATGTTGGTAGGTCTCTCATCAATACTCATGCCACACGTGAATTAGAATCATAGGGGTATATACAAAATTTCCAAAACTAAAGATTCATTTCATAATACAAATAATGTTTGGGATAAAAACTGCAAATATTCCAGAAAACATGTGCAGACATACATTACTACGACTTAAATGGACTAATAACAAATAACAAAAACTACAGTGGCCTTACTACAAATCTTTTTAGCTACTATTTTTTATTTAATGGACTAAAGTGAAATAAAAAGACGTGCAAAGGAAAAGAGCAAAATACCCTCGCGAGAGGGGCGAAGCATGGCCCGATCTGACGGCTCTGACTCCTTTTGCACGCACGGTCCTAATGATTGTTTGGGTGTGGATCTGACGTCTCTGATTGCAGATGAGCATGCATATCAGATTCACCTACAATAATGATCAAACGCTTCTGAAAAGGGAATGATCATGCGGTTGCGATCGAATCTGGAAATTATCTTCTGATCTGATGAATGAGAAGGATGCCAGAATAAATGGTGGCTTGTAGACTTCGATCTACGATGGGTGGCGATCTGCTAGTCTGATCGATGCTTTGAAAGACCCAACACCTTCGGAGGGGTGCTTTGTGTCAATTGGCAAGCTCCAATTAGGAGGTGAACGGTCGGATTTGCCTGGTAATGCTAAACCACCTAGAGTTGCTCCACCTGAGCAGTCGAAGCTAATATAGGTATTCCCCGCGTGCTTGTGTACCCACAAAGGGTAGATAGACTAGAAGGCATTACTCTTGTCATGTTATTGCCTACAAAAAGGAAGGAAGCGATGGGGTAATGAAGTTCGACATCCCACGAAATGGAGGAAGGGCGTCTAGAACTTAATCTCAATCGAAATATCGAGCCTAAGGTGATAAGATCATGATGGAAGGTGGAAGGTGTAGTCGTGCACGAATAGGTGCGGCGACGTGTGTAATATGGTGCTCTGACATGATGGTCGTAAGTAGTGAACTGTTATGGAGGCTAAAGATTAAATCGATATGAAAATGGAAGTGTATGAGAAATGGAGGGTATGTGGGAGTGCTGATGTGCTCAAAGACATAAGACAGAGTGGATGGTGTGGTCCTGGCCTCAACTGAGCTGTAGAAGTTGCAGGAGGCTACATGGGACGGAGCTCCGGCCACGTTCTTGAACAAACGCCAAATTGCCATTAAACTGCGCTCTAAAGGGATCTCCGACAGCCTTTCACTCTACTGGAGTTGTCTAAGGAGGAAGGAGGCGGTGAGGCACATGCTACTGAGCTCATAAGGTAGAGGATATAATTTATAGGGGATTGCTAGGGTCTAGAAGGATCGAGGGCTCACGAAAACCCTAGGAAGATCTGGTTGCATCTAGGGATCCACGAGGATCGTGAATCCTAGGAGAAGATTTGAGCACCAAAAACCAAGTAATAAGAGGTATAACCCGTCCTTGAAAATTTGAAGAAAACAGGTCCGACGACGGGTTTGACGGGTCGTGTCTGAAGAGGGGGAGGTTTACCGTGGTCAACATTACCAAGTTGACCAAAAGGAAATTAGGATTTTACAAAATGAAAGAATATTGAATAAAAAAGAGAAAATGATGTTAAATAAAATAAATAAATAAAATGAAAAGTTTTTATATTTTACAAACAATTTTTCTGTGAATTTTAATTATTTTTATGAAATATATAAATCCGGTGTATACATTACAATGTAATATGTACATGTATAATATACCTACTTATTATATTCATGTATTTTAATTATCTTATTTTTACAAAAAAAAATTATTTTTTATATTTTATCCTTTTACAAAAAAATTTGAGGAAGATAAAATAATTTTTATTTGATTTTTCTAAAATAAGTAGATATATTAATTAATTAGATGTTATATACAATATCTACACTTGTGTCTTTTGTACAATGACTTTTGGATTTTTTTGTTTTATTTTGTGTTTTCTAATTTTTATTATATTTTTCGATTATTATTAAGGGTATTGTACAAATGTTAAAAATATAATATGTACAAAGTGTAAAATAAATATAAATATCAAGTGGTTATACAAGGAAGTTATCTCCCCCCTACTTTCTTCCTTGTCGATCGGGTCACTTATGGACCTTCACTCGGGGTTTGGGTTGGTCAATATGTTCTTATTTTCATAATTACATCCATCTTTCTTTCTTTTTTTCTTTATTCTTTTTTTGGAAAATCTGTTTTAATTATGCAATATTAAAAAGGACAAGTACAATGTTAATTTATTATTTTACATATATTTATAGGAGTTTCTACTATAGATAAAGCTAAAATTAGAGAATAAAGAGTGAGAATTATAGGTCCATCACCTTGCACGTGATTTTGTGGAAAAATTGCAATAAAATTCACATTTCCTTTGTAAGTGTTTGTCCCGTGGAACTAAATTATTTGTAACTAGGTCAAGTCCAGCCGGGCTCACGTATGCCTGCACGCACTTTTTGGACATTTTGAAAATCTCACCCAGAATTTTTTACCAATGTTATCATTTAGACCATAAATATTATTCATTAGCATCCGTACCCATGTCCATTTGCATTTATTTTTGCATGATTAAAAGCAAATAAAAATAGAAAAACATCATTAAAAAATCCACAAAAATCATGTTACTTCATGTTAATTAGATCATTCATCTTCAAATTTTATTTTGCATTTTCATAAGATTTATTATTTTTCAAAATTTAAATACTTCGTAAAAATTCCATGTTTAAGTTTAAAAATAAATAAAAAAATTCCAACTTATTTTTTCGTCTCTTCTAATTTCTATACCATTTATGCATTTTTATTCCGCATAAAAACTAAAGAAATCATAAAATACCCAAAAACATAAAAAGGCATAGAAATTCATAGAAAATATCACGAAATTAAAAAAAACTCTCTAGAAAATATAAAAATCATCTTCATTTATTTGTATATTTCATAAACAATTGATTTTATTTGCTACTTTAAAAGCCAAAAACAATGACATATTTTTATATTTACCATTATTTATATTTTGATTTATTTAAAAGCTTTGAAAATTCATAAAATTCTAAAAAATATAAAACATTAGAAATTTGTCAGAAACCAAAAATAATTTTATTTGAATCATATATTAATTTTATCTCTTTGTAAAAATCCAAATAGTTGCATTCTTTCTTTTTTGCTTAATTTTTTTTCTTCATTTTAATTTTCTTTAAAAAAACAAAAATATTTTTAAAAGTTAAAAATCTTAAAAAAAATACATAATCAAAAAATTAAATAGAAAATATACAAGTAAAACTCCAAAAGATACAAAAACCAAAAGTAGTGTTCATAAAATTCCCGTTCTCTTTTCATTGATTTTCCTAGAATTCCACCCATTTATTTTTTCATTTTTTGAAAAAAAGATTTCATGAAAAATTCATCACTATATCCTTATATTATGTCATTCAACTTTGTGAAAAACAAAGGAACATGTGACCTCCATCTAGACAATCATTTCTTAACGATCATTGAATTGTTGAAATCAACTACGTTTGGATGGAGGTCGTAGGAGTTCAATTTCATATTAATTTTGAATGACATAATATAGGGACATAATGATAAAAATTAACAAATTCAAATATTTTTAAAAGAAAAATAACGAAGGAAAAAATGCGAGTGGGGAGCCAAGTTAGCTCCCCCTAGGGGGCAGCCCCATTTTACCCTTAATATATATATATATATAATGGTGTAAAATTGGGATGGACTCTAGGGGAGCTTACTTAGCTTCATCCCCCTATTTTCCCCATATCTTTGTTTTTTAAAAAAATTCTTCAATGGAAATTCATCACAATCCCTATATTATGGCATTCAAACTTCAAGCCCCAAGGTCAACTCAAGGAGGTAAAGGAACAACTCAGGATCAGATTAGATGAATTAGATTGTTGTCTTCCAAGTGGTATTTTTGTAATGTTTCATGCAATAAAAATGCATATGGACCACTGCGGGGGAACTAGGTTATTAAGAAAATACAACTTAGCAAAAATAACGTTAATATGAATCCAAATTGTCCAAATTATATTTTTCTATAAACCCAATCCAATGATTAATGTAAAATGGATTTTTTCGTAATTTTTCGATTTAAATGCAACGATGAAAAATACAACTTTTCAGGGTTTTTATGCAATTTTTCGTGCAAATGAAATGCAAAAATTATGAAAATTTTATTGCAAGTTAAATATGATGAAATGAAGTTACGCTATTTTTTTTAGAATTTTGTGACAGTTTACGATTTTTTATGAATTTTTTACAGAAAATAGAGTGACTGTGAGTATTAAATTTCTATATAATCCACGAATAAAATCATATAGAAGAAAAATTATCTCAAGTAAATATTTTAATAAGGAATAAGAGAGAGTTGAAATTTTTCAAAAATAATCTTCGTGGATTTAATTAAAAATCAATTACAGAATTCACTCTATAATTTATTTTTATGCAAAAGACAACTCCAATTTCGATGAAACTTTGATAGTTATTAAAGAGCACTTGGATGCATCATCTACAATTCTTTCATAATTTTTAGAGCAAGAAATATGTCTATGCGAAATTTCAAAGCTTAAATGGGCAAAATATGACTGATTTTCAATCTCTGATTTTTAATAAATAATCGATGCTCATAAAAATGCAAATACATAGCACTAGATAAAGATTTAGTATCTCTACAAAATGATATTCTTGATTGAATAAAATGCTACTTCAAGGTCCAAATTATCTTGCGAAAGTCAGGGGTATCAATGCAATACAGAATTTAAACAATAAACAAACAACTGTGCCTAGGGGCATCTTTGAAATTGAGGATAAAAATAGTGAGATGAAAATACCATTATGATAAATGAAATAAAATAAAAAAATAGAACTTCCTTCCCTTGGAAATTTAGGGCATGAGTCCTCGAGGGAGTGGATGGTGTTGGTGGTGGTCGCTGCGCGAGGCAGTGCGGTGGGATGGCGTGCGACCTTGCAGAGTGCGTATGAGCGGCGTGAGCTCCGTGCGCAAGCGGGTGGTGTGATGGCGGGCGACCTGCGCGTAGTGCGGGCGAGGTGGATGGCCCGAGGCAGGTAGCGGAGCTATGACCTAGAGAATGCCTGGTGGCTACGTCTGGCGATGGAGAAGCACGTACAGGCATGAACACAGTGGGTCTGCAGGAGTGCAGGCCCGACGTCAGAAATGGCTGCGAGCTGCGCTGGATGGAGCGTGCAACATTCACCACGTGAGGGAGGAGGGCCTGGAGGTGTTGTTGTGGCAGCGCTAGGCTAGTCGGCACGCAGACTGGTGCAGGAGAGGCTGGTGGGCTGGGCGCGACTGGTGCATGGTTGCAGTGGGGGCATGCATCGATAGCAGGGATACACGTTGAGTTCCAGCAGTGGTCACAGGGTGGAGCATGGTGAATGGCAACGTTGGGAGCGGCACGTCGTGCTCTCGTGGAGGTGGAGGTTGGTGACAGGGGCGGGGCTGCGTTGGAAGGCGGCGTCAGAATCGGGGGGGGGGGCAACAACTGCTTCCCTGTTTCTTTTTTTTTTGATGTAATATTTTTTTAAACAATAGAAAAATGTAGAGGTGAAATGAAATAAAGATGTGATGAATGAAATGGTCATGATAATAGATGTAATTATATGGTGATGAAATGTTGAGGAAAAAATTTGTTTAGATAAAATAATAAAAGAAAAGAGAGGGCCATATACTTACATGTGATTTCATCGAAGGATGGAGCTACGGTGCGCGGCTCCTGTCATGGCCTCGATCATCTTGGCGAAAAGCCGAGAAGCTAGGCAATCCCCTTGTGGAGGAATGCTACGCAAACAAGGCTCGCAGATCTCTCCTGGACTCGTCATCGCTCAACACCAATGGATGAGATGTCACCTCAAAACCTTGGCGTAGCTGGAGCTCTTCTCACTCATAGAATGGAGGATGTAGAAAATGGATGATGAGATATGAATATAAAGAGTAGGAGGGAGTTAGAAAACAGGTGGCTAAGATGGAGGGATGGTGGAGGAAGTGGTGACTTGGAGTAGGGAATAAGAAAAGAAGAAGTAAAAGGGAGATAAAAAATATAATATAATATAAGTAAAATAAGTAGGCTACTAAAAATATAAATAACTAAAATAGTAATTATGATAATACTAAATCCGAAAATAACAAAAAAATCCGAAAATAAAAAAATGGGGTGACATGTGGTGGTTGCAGGAGCTGCCAAATGTGGCTCCAAGAAAATTCAAAAATTAATTTTAAAGAAAAATAAAAAAGAAATAACAAAAGGGATTAAATAAAAAAGTGATCAACACAAAAGATGCTCATCTCGCTGAGATCTACAAATTTTGTGAAGGTTTGAAAATCAAATGAAGTCATCTTTATAAAATGTATTTTTGGGTGGTACCTTATAAGTATAAAATACCACATTTTGTCTTTTGCATTTTTTGTCATTTTTAAAGAAGAGAAAATTTAAAAGAAAGTCAGAAAAAATATGAAAGAAGTATTTACAACTTAATCTAATTTTTTTAGTTTTTTAATAATTAAGAAAATAAAAGGATAAAATACTGGGGTAAAAAGGTCAATATGTACGATATACAATAAGGTCCCAAAACCCACGTTTTGCATACGAGCTCCGATTTTAATAAAATTGGTCTTGTTTTGAAGGTATTTCAATGTGTGTTACTTTAAAAGTGAGTAGTCCTAAATCGGACATTGTATGAGAGATATGTGCATTTTATGGCTCCAAGTTTCAAACTTGGATTGGGGTTTTAATGGTCAATTTTACAAGTTAGCATTTTTTTGATATTTTTCTTTAATTAGTTTAGTAATATATACACTATGGAGTTGATTTTATTGGATTTGGAGTTAGTATAAAATAATAAAAATAGGTGAAATATGGTGAATATACATGTGGATATTTACAAGTGAATTGGGCTTCTTATTTAATGCAAATATGAATGCTAAAATACAGATATTACTTATGCACGCATGAATGTAATTATGCAATATAAGTAGAAATATGCATCTAATTACTAAGGAAAAAAGCTCTATTTTCAACTTTTAGAGTGATGAATCACAGATTCATCAGGTCATCAAATGGATGCGCCTCGCTGTTCCACGTGGACCAACCAGGAAATTTCAAGGCAAATATGCCTTAAAAAATAGATAATAAATAGTAAATTGTTTTATTAATTTTAGTTTATCAAATAAAAAATGTTTCTAAATTTCTGTGATATTTTATGCATACTTTCATTTATTTTTAGAGGTGTTTATTTACAAGTTAATTTTTAGGGTATATATAGGTCTATTCTTCTATGTTTTGTGTATTTTAATTTTATGTTGAATTTTTATTCTATTATATTATTCTCTTATTTTATAAAATTCTAACTTATTTTTAGATGCTTAAATTTTTTTTATTTATTTTTTCTGATATAGTATACACACTTAAATAATTAGGTATACTTATTATATATGTATAGTTATTGAATTTTCCTATATGTATTTTATATACATATTTATTTTAATGTTTTATTAATGGTTTTAGTCTAATTTTAATTTATATATATACTATAAATAATATTTACAAATTATCAAAATATTTAAATATAAAAATAATAAGGAATAAATAAAATGATTATTTCAATTGGGTATATTATACAATAGGGGTCCAAAACTTGACTTTCACATCTTGACTCCAAAAACTATGAAACCTGCTTCATTAAATATCTTATTACAAGTTATATATAGTTAAAGTGATTTTTATTAAATTTGAGTTTTTGTTTGGGAGATATGGGTATGTGAAGTTTGGATTTTAGGATTTTATTCTCCATATAAAATTACTATTTTTGCATGAATTAAATTTTGTATTTTTATATAATTTTATTTACCATTTTCATGTACAAAGTTTATTATTTGAGATGTAAATAATAAAGATTATAATAGGTATAAAAAGATAATTATTGACCTATTTTGTAGAGTGATCCGTTCGTGTCTTCTATACAATTAGCCTCCGTATCTCCCCCTACTTTATTCCTTGTTGACTATGTCATCATGATGAATGAGTCTCGGGAGCAAGGGTAACTTCAATGTCCTTGATACATCTCTCTTTTTCTTTTCTTTCCTTTATCCTTTTATTTTAGTAATAAGTACTATAAACATATAGTAATATATACAACATTTTAGTACAAATTAATGAATGTTTATTTTTCTAAATTAATTAAATATATATACATGCATTCATCTAGGATTTAAAGGCAAAAATTAAAGAATAAAAGGATAAAATGGAGATTCATCACCGACCCATGGGTAAAACATCCATGCCATGATTGTGCTAAGTTGTACGAGCTTCCCAGTGTTGCTGCCCAAATACGAATTGAAGACCAGGTGCTCCAAGCGTCGCCCCCAAGCCACCGCCTTCATCTTGGTGACCCGATGAAAACCCATGCAACATAGGTCTTAGTTAGTCTTTATTCTTAGTTTCATTGATTTTTCAAGTTTGGTACATAGGTCTTCACTTAATGATTTCCATGTATCGACCTTCATCTTGTATCTAAAATGCACGCCCGAGGCTCCACTCACCAGTTTCCCTCCTACGAGACCCTCTCTACCTCTTTCCTTTCCTCTACTCTAGTTGTGGAGGAATCCTTTTGGTCACTATTTCTCCTCCACTATCATCCCACATCAATCACCACACACACACACACACACACACACACTCAAACACACACACACACATACACACACACACACACACACACTTCCCTTTGGCCTTGTCTTCACTTTGCTAACATTTACAGGTCAAATCATCTTAAATGGATGGAGTCTTCATGGTGCTAGCCGTTGACCCACCTTCTAAGAATCTCTACGAGCTTCCTATTGAGATCATTATCATTTCCAGGGCTCTGTGATGGTCCAACAACCTACATCTAAGAGAAATGAAGACAAAGGAGGAGATGCGTGTTCATCTGAGTCCCATTCTATCATCACCGTAAGTTGTGGTGTTCATCCAAGGAGAAGTTAGAGGTGATGCCGTATCATTCCAACTTGGGGATGATCTGGCAGTTGTTAGGTGGCCATGTCTCACTCCTTTCCTAGCCACAACCTCGGAGCCCGAGCCTTAACCCGGTGGATCTGACACACCCACTAAGCATGGACGTGCACCACGTATCCTCCCAACCTGTAGTCGGTCGATACCTACATCCGAGTTGCCAAGGTTAAACAAACATAAAACCATACATTAATTTCATTCGACGATTCATCGATCCATGCGGTTATTTTTTATCAATCCGGCTATCTGACTGCAACGAAATCGTCAATTTGACACTATTAAAAAGGTAGATCATGTACTAATCAAATGAAAACATTGTCGGGGAGGAAAACGACATAGGATCACTTTAGAAAAATTAGATTTACGTTTTCCATTCACTTTGGTAGTCTGACCCCCGAGCCACCTTGTAATTATCCATTTTTTTCTTAATTATTTCTCTAATCATTTCTATTTCATATCTCTCTGACATAATTTTTATCTTTTTGTGCGAGGGTCCGATGGACTTGGAGCGACCTTTTTGAAGTAGATGCATCTCGAAGTGCATGAGAGGCCGACGATTCGTGGATCAAGTCGGCTGTTGAGATGCCAAAAAAATTTCATTTTCGTTAATTCAAAAAAAAGGAGTTTGCATTTCCAGCAGTTCCCATTTGGGTTCTCGCGTATGTAAGTGAATAATAAAAACTTGTCCCAGTGTGTTGTGTGGATTGCTTTGCGTAGAATAGGACCTACAGTTGCGGCTCTTAGAGCTATTTTAGGACCTATTTCTGCTCATAAAATTCTAGGGCCACACTTCACACATAAAAGACGCACTTAGACCGTTGATCTTAGTCAAATCTAACATTTTCTTCACTCGCTAATAGAAATGCTTGTCTAGGAGCAGCTTTTTCTCGCTTGCATTCCATTTCGTGTAAAAATTCAATTCAGTATTGCATCCTGCATTGTAGAGAGCTGGAGGAACTTTAAGTCTTCTTACTCAAGCATTCATCATCATTTTCTCGATCGTATCGGCTTTTTTCGATTCTCTCTCTCGATTTTCTAACCTAGGATAAAGGAATCGAGACTGGATGGTAGACGTAATTATTTGTGTGGATTAATTACAGTGACAACTAATCTCTAAAGTCGGGACTGATAGTTGAATTTTACCAAATAAAATTGACTAAAATTAACCCTTCTTTGCGGGAGAGTAACCCCGACCTTGTTTTTCGGTTGAGTTAGGGTACTTGAGTGTGTGTGCACACCCTAAGGCAAAGCCCAAATCCTTGCCTTCCATATCACGTACCAACTGATCCTAGAAAATGTCACGAGTTGAATTTTCTTGTGTTCACTAACTAGCACCAAGTAACCTCTGCCTGTTCGTAGGTAGATAGGGGTGAACTAGCGATGCTTCGCGACAAGTTGCTAGCAAACCCTCGGGGTGAAGTTCCTGGCTTGTCAGCCTCCGCCTGCTTGCAGGTAGATAGGGGTATGTCTTTGAACTCTTCAACATGGAATATTAGCAAAGAAAAGAAGGGCACAGGTATCTTAGGCGACAGGTTAAACAGGGAAGACGCATCCGGCTTTGAGCCGACTTCCCTATAGGTCACGTAACCTTTGCTACTTGCTTGAAAATTCACACTTAAAATCAACCAGACTAATTGGACTTGGTTTCGAGTCCTTCGTAATGTTGTATGTGAACTCAGGATTTGCTCTTACGTTTGTCTTTGTATGTGTCAGTGTGTGTTATCTTGTGTAATTGCGCGTTTTCTACCTCAATATGTTTACATTCATCCTTTCCTCTTCAAGATGTCGGGATATTGGTCCCTATACCCTGAAACCTCTAGTCATTCCTCCTCGACCATATATCGTTCATCTTTGCCTTCACTTTCCATGTATCCTCTGCCATCCACGGGAGACCTTTACCCATGGTAGATCCCACCTCGACCCGATTTTGAAGTCAGAACTTCGACTAACTTCTCCACTTCTTCGCATTTCTCGCCAACTTCATATTCTAACACTCCAGGTCAACTTCCGTCTTGGGCCAACTATCCTTATTATCGAGATCTTGCTAGAATCAATGAACCATACGAAGAGCAAGCCACTGATGAGAGAGACGACTGCAGAATTACTTGGATGATCGAATATACCGAATGGAAAGGCATGTACCTAATGATCTTCCTTACTTGATTGACTTTAGTGATCAAGCTTACATTGACCAACCCTCTTCCCGGCCATTTAGAGAGTCCATGCATTCACAGGATTGGACTCATGGATTCAATCTACGAACCCCCTCTTTATTGAATCCATCATGTGAGGCTCCGACTAGTGTTTGTCATTCAGATGGTCCATACTCGACCCAGCATTACATCCCAGAGTCTTGGTATGTTGAGTATGAGACCCCAAATTCTCGGTAGTATCCTTCTATTGAGCATAACTCTCCCATGATTTGTCATGAGAATTTTATGAAGGATGACATCTCTAGACTTATTAAGAAAAATGAATCAATTGGTAACGAGTTGAGATATGTCATGGAAATATTGCACTCAATTTCTGCCAGCCTGGGTATGAAAGTGGAAAAAGAAGTAGGTAGATTTGATGTTGAAAACCGAGCGAGCATCAGGGAACTTACATATTTGTACAGCTGGAGTCCATTCTACCTCTCTCTTCTACTAACCACTTACCCTCCAATCTAAAGTTTGGTCATTCATCCACCAAAAATACCAAAAAATTGAAAAATCAGAAAAACACATAAAAATTAAAAATGAAAAAGACCTTGAAAAATTGGATCCTACCCTAAGGGAAGCGCTCGATGAGGAATTGATTTTTAAACTTCCCTTAATAAAGGCTACAGATCACTTCCCCAACCTCAAGAGATTTGTAAAGAGTAAATTGATGCCCAAGAGGTTGGGTAGTAAGAGAACAAGGACTGAAATACACATAGTGTATATGGCCACTTCCTTGGTGATGGGGAGCAAGACCAAGAGCCGCAGAGTGAAGCGGTTGCCTTGGGTGGAATGTGAAATCAAAGACACTATATTTACCCATGCAAGAATCGATGATGACTCTCCGATAAATATCCTCCCGACCTCTGTGTGTGACAAGCTCAAACTCATGCCAATCAAAAAGTTGAGAGAGATCTTTCAGTTGGCTGATCGATCCATAAAACGGTCTAGAGGAAATATTTCAGTCATCGTTACTTTCCAAGGTGCTCTACTCCAGGTAGACTTCACAGTCATTGACATTGAGCACCGAGGAGAGTTCATCCAGTCTCCGATTATTCTCGGGAAGCCGTTCTTAGCCTCAACTAAGGCGACTATAGATTACGAGACTCGGAGATTGATTTTTCAACATTGTGAGCTCTCCGACCTCACCCATTCTTTGATACACTTTACTCTAAGGTGACCTGCACATCCGCTGACATTCGTGACCATCAAGAGGTAGATGAGTTCCACCTCTCTGCTACACCTGAGAGACCGACTATCCGAACGACCGTTGGTTATGAGACTCCCCTCACCTCCACTTCATCAACTGCTTGCGCCACCACCGTGACAATTTCTAAGAAGGATTCACGACCAGAAGCTGTCATTAAGTCGGACACGACCTTTGTTGATTGCCTTGACCATTTTGATGACCCGACACAAGAGCCCAATAATGCCAAGCCAACTGAGACCACTAGCACCTTCTCAAGACATGTGCTGACCAATCAGGAATATTACAAGGTATATGGTGACTTGTCTGATGAGGAACCCATGGTCAGCACCACACCACGTCCCATGCCTTGAAAGGAAACAACCAAGACTAAATTGACTCCACATAAAAAGACGGTTTCTCCCTCTTCTAGTCGGCTTTCTAGTGAGAGGAAGTCGATAAATGATTCCTCGAGGTGTTCCCCCGATCCTCTCAAGGCGTGTCGCTCTCATCTCCCTCTCAATGATTCAGGTTCTAGAAAATCGACTAAGAAAGTTTCCTTCAACATACCAGAGAAGGAATTTTTGGAGGAATACTCATCGGGTATGGATGAGGTGATTTATATGAGTGAGCTCAGTTCGGTTGTTCTTAAGTCATATCTGAGCAAGCAGCCGTGTATCGACCCTCATTGCACGATCCCTATACCTCACTATTATTCATCTGAGGACGATTCCGACAGCGACACATATGTATATTATCCACCTCCTCGCGTCTGCAAGAAGTTTTGTCACAAACCTTCTTAGTCCTTGTATATTCTCACTCTTTCTTGTATATAATTTCTCTCCCTCCCTCCCCAGTGATTCGAATCACTCGCCCCGGCTCCATATCGTTTCATTTTATGGATATACTTAGGATAACCAGATCCTAAGTATAAGGGGAGAGTGACCCGCGTCTATTCAACGTACATCCTCCTGATCACATCGGTCCTCATACTAACTCCTATCATATACTTAGGCTAACCAGATCCTAAGTATAGGGGGGACCAATGCCCGCCATGTATATACTCATTCATTTCCCCTCGACCTTGTCTGCCCCATTTTTGATCTTCTTCTACACTTAGGCTGCCAAAGACTAAGTATTTGGGGGCAGAGTGACTTCTATACTTTTTGATATTTTTGCTCTCCTACGCTTAGCACAAGCTATGTCTTTTTCATCGCTTTTCATGCTCTAAGGACATAGAACATGCTAAGTATAGGAGGGTGTGTATATATTACATATATACTTTACCCATAGCTCGTACTTCCGCGTATTTCCGCATATTTTTGTATATATTATGCAATAATTATGGGGTGGATAAAAATTGAAAAAATAATTTACATGTATACTTGCACTATATGTATAATATTTGTATAAAAAGTTGTAAAATTCTTGTAAAAACATACTCTTGTAAGATTGGTTGTAAAATAGGATGTAAACCAAGAAAAATTGCATACTATGTATATTATGTACAAATTCTATCAACTAAAAATTGTTGTAAATAATAAAAATTATTGTATACCAGAAAATAAAACAAAAATGTTTAAAATAAAGGCTTTTTATTTACTCTTGTATATCATCCTTGCATTTCAAATAAAAAATGTTTTGCTTTTCATTCATAACATGTCATCTGCACCTCATCTGCATGTGCAAAGTGGAAAGCTAGTGGGTTCTGAACCAAGTTATGAATAGATGTTGAGGATGGACTTGATTTACCTTAATCCACCTAATTTCAGAGGAACCTTATAGGAAATGGAGTTAAGATTTCTCAGGTCAAGTGACTTAATTGTTTGAGTCCGCAAGTCTATGTTCACATGTCATCTTGATAAGTCTAAGTAGAGTATTTGATGCACACGCAAGATTCTTTTAGATAGAGACCTAAATTGGACAAGCACCGTGCACTTAGCTCTTCATTGATGGGGTGGTAAGGAGGTAGAATCCTTTAGCTCGGAGTAGCACACAGGTGGAAAAAGAGGGATAGTCTACTGGCTCAAGAGGAAAAACTCATGATGTACTTGCTGCACCTTGTATATATTTCAAAAAAAAGAAAAAAAATGAAAGAACTCCAAAAAAAAGTAGACAGGCCAGATTGAAAATAAAATACATGTCGGAGTACGCATATTAGCAAGAAGTCTATAGCTGGATGGCTTGGCTACATCGGTATGGCATCCCGGGGTAGGTAGCAACACTGGCTACCGTCCATTCTTTTCTCCACCTCCTCTTATTGAGCCGGTTGCACTTGAACTTAGAAGGGAATACCCCGCTCCTTGAGGAAAGAGTTACTGGAGTGGGGAATTAGAGTTACCTTGTTAGAGTAGGCTGCTTTTTAGCCATTTCTGATGTGGAGAGCTATATTTCACTTATACGGTACAAGTAAGATTCATGGTCATTATAATTTACGTATGAGGATTTATTCTGACCTGACTATTGAGGAGTCTTGAATAGAATACTTGTGGAACTTGAAGTCTGTTAGGTTTTAAGATCTGATCCCAATAAGGTTCCGCCACACAATTATTCCAAAGGTCGAGTCAAGCTCTATTTTCAACTTTTGTTCATGTCCTTGGTATGGAACCCAATCTCATTTCACCTTTGCATTTAATTTTAGTTGCTCGGGGACGAGCAAGGTTTAAGTATAGGGGGTTGATGAATCTATGATTCATCACTCTAAAAGTTGAAAATAGAGCTTTGTTCCCGAGTAATTATATGCATATTTCTACTTATATTGCATAATTAGCATTCATGCATGCATGAGTAATATCTGCATTTTAGCATTCATATTTGCATTAAATAAGAAGGCCAATTCACTTGTAAATATTCATCTTTATATTCACCATATTTCACCTATTTATATATATTTTATACTAACTCTAAATCCAATAAAATCAACTCCATAGTGTATATATTACTAATACTAATTAAAGAAAAATATCAAAAAAACTTACTAGTAAAATTGACCAATAAAACCCAATCCAAGTTTGAAACTAGGAGTCGTAAAATGCATATCTCTCTCATACAGTGTCTGATTTAGGTATACTCATTTTAAAGTAATACACATTCAAAGACCTTCAAAACAAGACCAATTTCATTAAAATCGGAGCTCGTGAGCAAAACTTTGGTTTTGGGCCCCTATTGTAAATTGTACATATTGACCTTTTCGCCCCTATATTTTATCCTTTTATTTTCATAATTATTAAAAATCTAGAAAAAATTTATTAAGTTTTAAATATTTCTTTCATATTTTTCTAACTTTCTTTTAATTCTTCTCTTATTTAAAAATGACAAAAATGTAAAAGACAAAAATGTGGTATTTTATACATATAAGGTACCACCCAAAAATACATTTTGTACAGATGATTTCATTTGATTTTTGACCCTTCACAAAAGTTGTAGATCTCAGCGAGGCGAGCAATTTTTGTGGTGACCACTTTTTGATTTAATCCCTTTTGTTATTTCTTTTTTATTTTTTTCTTCATATAATTTTTGAATTTTCTAGGAGCGACAAGTGGCAGCTACTGGAGCCACCACTTGTCACCCCTTTTTTATTATTTTCGGATTTTTTTATTATTTTAAGATTTATTATTATTATTATTTAAATTATTTATATTTTTATTAGCCTACTTATTTTACTTATATTATATTTTTTATCTTCCTTTCACTTCTTCTTTTCTTATTCCCTACTCCAAGTCACCACTTCCTCCACCATCCCTCCATCTTCTCCACCTTTTTTCTAACTCCCTCATCCTGTTTATATTCACATTTCATCCTCCGTTTTTCTTCATCTGCCATTCTACGAGTGAGAAGAGCTCCATCTTCGCCAAGGTTCCGAGGTGACAACCTGTCCATTGGTGTTGAGCGACAATGAGTCCAGGAGAGATCTGCGAACCTTGTTCGCGTAGCACTCCTTCACAAGGGGGTTGCCTAGCTTCTCGACTTTTCGCCAAGCTGATCGAGGCCATGAAAGGAGCCGTGCACCACAGCTCCATCCATCGGTGAAATCACAGGTAAGTATAGCACTCTCTCTTTTCCTTTATTATTTTAACTAAACAAAATTTTCCTTAACATTTAATCACCATATAATCACAGCTATCATCATCACCATTTCATTCATCACATGTTTATTTCATTTCACCTCTACATTTTTCTACCGTTTATAAAAAATGACAAAAAAACTATTACATCAAAAAAAAGAAACAGGGGAAGCAGTTGTTGCCGTCCCCTACCTCGGACGCCGCCTTCAAACACAGCCCCGCACCTGTCACTAGCCTCCACCTCCACGGGAGCACGACATCCCGCTCCCAACGCTACCATCCACCGTTCTCCACCCTACGACCTCCGCGAGAACTCAACACGTGTTCCTACTACCCATGCGTACCCCCACGCTAACCGTGCACCGGTCGCGGCCGACCCCCCAGCCTCCCCTGCTCCAGTCCACATGACGACTAGCCTAGCGCCACCACACCAACACCTCCAGGCCCTCCTCCCTCACGTGGTGAATGTTGCGCGCTCCAACCAGTGTTGCTCATAGCCACCTCTAATGTCGCATCTTCACTCCAGCAGATACCCTGTGTTCATGCCTATACGCTCTTCTCCATGGCCAGACGCAACCACCAGGCATCTCTAGGTCGTAGCTCCGCTGCCCCCAGCCATCTGCCTCGCCCACACTCTGCCCAGGTCGCATGTTGTCCTGCCGCCCGCCTGTGCACGGAGCTCGCACCGCTTGTCCGCACTCCGCCCAGGTCACCTGCCATCCCGTACCGCCTCACGCAGCGTCCGTCGCCAACGCCATCCACTCCCTCGAGGACTCATGACCTAAATTTCCAAGGGAAGGGAAGGGCTATTTTTCTATTTTATTTCATTTGTCATAATTGCATTTGCATCTCATATTTTTATTTCAATTACAAAAGTGCCCATAGGTACAGTTGTTTGTTTATTGTTTAAATTCTGTATTGCATTGATACCCCTGACTTTGCATGATAATTTGGACCTCAAAATAGATCATTTTATTCAATCAAGAACAACATTGTGTAGAGCAACTAAATCTTTTTCTCGTGGCTATTTACTTGCATTTTTGTGAGCATCGGATTATTTATTAAAAATTAGAGATTGAAAATCAGTGATATTTTGCCCATTTAAGCTCTGAAATTCGCATAGACGTATTTTTTGCTCTAAAAATTGTAGCTGACGCATCTAAGTGCTCTTTAATAACTATCCAAGTTTCATCGAAATTGGAGTTGTCCTTTGCATGATATAAATTACAAAGTGATTTCTATTATTGATTTTTAATTAAATCCAAGAAGATTATTTTTGATAAATTTTAACTCTCGCGGATTCCTTATTAAAATATCTATTTCAGATAATTTTTCTTCTGGATGATTTTATTTCAAGGATTAATTGGAAATTAAATACTCTCAGTCACTCTGTTTTCAGTAAAAAAATCTTAAAAAATCATAAACTATCAGAAAATTCTAAAAATATTAGTAGCTTCATTTCATCATATTTAACTTCCAAAAAATTTTCATAATTTTTGCATTTCATTTGCATGAAAAATTACATAAAAACCCTAAAAAAGTTTGTATTTTTCATCATTGCATTTTCAATCAAAAAATTACAAAAAAAATCGATTTTACGTTAATCATTGGATTAGGTTTACAGGAAAATAAAATTTGGTCAATTTGGATTAATTTCATATTAACATTATTTTTGCCTAAGTTGTTGATTTTCTTAATAACCTAGTTCCTCCACATCGGTGCATCTGTATTTTTATTGCATAAAAAACTTAAAAAAAATCTCACTTGGAAAACAAAAATCCAATTCATCTAATCTGATCCCGAGTTGTTCCTTTGCCTCCTTTAGTCGACCCTGGGGCTTGCCTAGGTTAAAGAAACATAATACCACAAATTAATTTCATTCAATGATTCATCAATCCGTGCGGTTATTTTTTATCGATCCGGATTTATCTGACTGCAACAAAATCGTCAATTTGACACTATTAAAAAGGTAGATCCCGGACCAATCATGATCGTTTGTCAATTGTCCCGCCTTCTTTCTGATGCATATTAGAAGTCACATGAGCACCACTTCTCCATTTTCTCCATGCCTCCCTCTTCATCCATCTCCCTTGATCCTCCCACGACTTTGTAACTTCTTCGTCCCTCATCTTCACCCATCACTGAATTCTCACCAACCCTTGCTCCTTCTTATGCCATCTTTTTTCGAAAATCCTTGAAAACTCATCAATAAATAAAACCCCAAGGCTTGTTTTTGACTTTTGCTCCCTCTTCTTTGAGATGTAACCCTTAGGCCGTGCCCTAAGGCTCCGCCATGTCATAGCAAGTGGCAGCTGCCATCTGCATCAAGGAGAGCAGACGGAGAAGGCGCATCCACCACACTATCGGAGCTTCTCCGATTGGTTCTGCTCCATAGCCTCTTTTACGTCATTCCTAGGTAATTTTGTAGTGTAGATTTTATTTTCCATCATTAATTTGTAGTTCATTCAAGAGAGTATTGCTCAAATCAAAAAGCCCCAATTCCTGTAGCAAAGGCTCCATGTCAAAATCGCAGTGATCTAACCATTGATCCATCCCAACTCCCATACCATCTCACCCCCCCCCATCACGTTCTCCAATTATTTCCCTCAAAACCCCCATGAATCGAGATTTGATTGAAGAACTCGAAGCTCTATTTGATGCCCTCGCTAGAGATCCCCCATCCATTCCATATTCCTATCATTTCGATCTAGCCCTAGGTTGGGGTGATAGCCCTCGCACCCAGGAGGGTTTTGGTGTCAACTTGCAGGCCTAAGGAAGCGTTTAGCAATTGGAAGACTACCTGGAGTTGCTCCATGTACTCTCACTTTGCTAGAGCATCAGGAGTCCCCTCGCCTTCCGTGGACCTAGCCATTGCATGGAGAGGAAACCCAGATACAAATTGGGCATGTTGGATGAACGGCTAATCGCTCGAGCATCGTGGAACGATGGATCAAAGTTCATCGTCGTCAAGTCTTGGGTGTTCTTCCGGCACCCTTGATCACTGTTGGACCAAGAGCCCCTGCCATGTCTAATCCTAGTGATGAGATCAAATGAACTATCGCACCCTTTACATTCATAGGATCTAACACGTGGCTGAACAAGAACAGTTGGTCCTAGGTCCATAAGCGAGTAAATTTCATAGTCCCCCACTACGTTTTGTAATATCTTTGAAGTATTGTGCATACTTTATCTAGTTAAAATTTGTTGGTAAATTGCAGGTAAAACCTTGAACAGTTTATATATTGTAATTTAGTCCCTACCAGAGTCACGTGCATACGCACATTTTATCTTTGAAAATTGCATGTAAGCCCTCACAGGAGTAGGTACCTGGATGCAAGCTTAATTAAGCTACGAATTTATTAAAAATAGTCGTCGTGCATTAAAAATTACCAAAAAAATAGGAGTAGGTACTTAGGTGCATGCCTGGTCGAGCTATGAATTTACATTTGCATTATATGCCTTTTTCCAAATTTTTAAAAATCAAATAGTCCATGGTCAGTCCCAGTTTGCCAAAAAAATCCAAAAAAAATAAATTCGTTTCAAAAAATTCCCAAAAATTTTATATTATGCTTATTTCAGTTTTTTTAATCTTTGGACCAAAACTAACTAAAATTAAAATAAAAATGCTTAAAAATTAAAAAACCCTCAAAAACTTCATAAAAATCTATAAAATTCCCAAAAATTCCAAAAATATTAATTTCTATTGTGAATTTTTCTCTTTATTATTAACTATATATTAAAATTGACTTGGAAAATTTTGGACTTAATTTCCTATTTTTAATTTCCATTTCAATCTTGACTATTTAATTAAACCCTGATTTGAGGTATTTTCAACTTTAAAAATACATAAGAATTAGAAAAAAATCCTTGAAATCACTAAAATAGTAAAAAAATATTTAAAAACCCCAAAAGCATTTTATTTCTTGAATTTTGTCTATTTTTAGTGGTATTGATAATTATCCTAATCTATATAGTGCATATATGTATATATAGCATTATATAGTATTCTATCTCTTTAAAAAAAGAAATGAAAAATCTAAAAACTTCATATACAAAAAATAAAATAAAAAAAGAAAATAAAAAAATTATATCTAGAAGAGACCCATTTTATTTTACTAATATTCCGCATAGTTATGTATATATACATATACCATAATTATTTTTTTATAAATAATATTGAGTTCTACATCGTATGCTCCTTGTGTTCGACACCCTTCTCCGTTGTTGCTATACACATTTTATTGTAGGTTTTATAATAAATTTTCATTCACACATCTATTTAAGTGATTAATATCCTGTGCGGGTTGATTGTTGAGTTCAACGGTCTTCGTAAGAGGTCAGCACATCGAATGTGGTTTCGTTTTGTGAAACAGTACGACCGTCTAGGAGAATCATGTGTTTTCAAATGGAGCCACTACAGGGGAACAATGGATTTTAGCATATTTTGTATATATAACTGTTTATTATTTAATTACATTTTTCTGCTACTTATTCTTTAGTGATTATTTGCTTGTTCTATTCATATTTTCTTGTTAATCAATCTTGCGAGGGATCGCATGACGAGGGCTATCTTTTATGAGGTCAGTGCACCCGAGGCAAGCTGAGGTCGACCTTCTTTTTGTGAGCTGACTATGAGAGAGTAGGAGAGAAGAGTATGGAAGGAGGAGAAGAGCAGCCTTAACCTAAAACTTTTTATTCTTTATTGAGAGAGAGATTTAATTTTTGTTTATTTTGTCATACCAGATTTTTCAGGTTTTGTCACCTTTGTTTATTTTGTTTTCTGTTATTTGAGCTTCCAGCCTTTGTTTATATTTGTTTTCTATGAGTGATCCCTTAGATAATAGGTTGCTTGGCTTGATAGCTAGGTCCAAAGCCCTAACAACAATGCATGCACCTATAGATAGTTAAAAAAAACTAATTGCAAAATTACTTATATGTGGAACCACGAGTCGTGAGAGACCTCATATCACACTTGTAGGACTCGTGGTGGCAGACACCGAGAGGCCACCAGACCAGACATTAGGATCCATTTTGGAGTGATTAGTATAAATTCTTCCTGATAATAGTATCTATTGTTTATGATGTTTTATTTCTTTTGCAAAATGTCATATTGTGTAAATATTCCAATTCTGCCTTGCATCTCGCATGGAGAAAGATGGGAAGCACCGTAATAATTCTATCTTTGCATGTATCATTAGTCACTAAGGTAAGATTCCTATATTAGTGGTGATTTGCACGGCTTTTCCATCCCCTCCAACATGTGTTTATATCACTAAGGATATAAAGAAAAAATATACAAAAAATTAATCGTTAAGCGACTTGCTCTGAAAAATACTCAAAAAATTTATAACCCAAAAATTTAAAAAGGGACTGCTAAATAAACTTGACCTTAATTAAAATTCATAACGAACCATTCATTGTTTAGGGTTCATAAAGATCATATTGTTTTCAGGTGCATTCCAGATAGAGTGAGGCGCGTCCTGCTAAGGATAAGAGCCCAGATCCTGATCTGTGGCACTTTGATTATCATCTAGGTTAGTGAAGTATTACTGCTTCTCTAGGGCCTAGTCGAGCACGATGTTCCTGCCTTGTGTGAAGAATCCGACTTGGTTTGAAGTACTGAGATTAGGCCACACCCTCACGGGTGTGTCTGTCTCATAGGTTTGCATCCGATAGGTCCTTGAATGCTCACAGGTGATTCCATAGCGAGCAAGGTCCGAAGTATTAATTTCTCCTATTGGCTTCCTTTATTTATTTCTTTGGAAGAGTAGTCGTTCAAGCACAGGACCTTTCAGCGTGCAGAACATAGGTTACAATGGAGGTGGAACAAGAATGGGGCACATTCCTGGCAGTACACATGCTCCAATAGGGTTAGCGTAGGACTCATTATAAAGATTGCTTGACAAAGAACAATAAAATTGAAAATATAAAAAATAGTTGAACTTTTATGACTTCAAATGTGTTGAGTTGGTGAACCCATCCTTGTTTTGTGTTTGTTTGAATTATATTAGGTTCAAAGACCAGTCCTTTAAATTGTGTCCCTTTTTGCATTTATTTTGCTTCCCTGTTTGATCCTCTGGTCATTTGGAGCCGTATACTATTTTACACTCCCTTTATTTCTTGTTTGATCTTCGTATCATTCTTCCATTGTTGATCTCCTCTTGACCTCCGAGATGATGACACATGGATGACTTATTCGGGACCCTTCCGACACCAACATCCATTCCATATGCTCGTCTCCTCCAATAATTCAGGGCAATTCTCGAGAACCTGGTTCTGACTTCTCAAACTACTCTCTTAACTCCCCATCTTCTCCAATAATCCGGGATCACTCTTGACCTTAACTTTGCCAATTTTGGATGGATATTGATTTCACTCCTTAGACAATGCAATCATTAATGAAGTTCTGTGTTGACCATAACACAGACTGATTTGTTACATATAGTTCCTTCATACAGACTAATCGGTGCATTTTTCCATTTGCAGATCAAGAGACCAATCTAGAACGGAGAGAGTAATGGCTCCTGGAGGAAAATGGAAGGGCCCACAACCACAACCTCAGCCACATTAGAGTTTGCAGCTAGATCAGAATGTAGTGAATGGCCAAATCCTTACATTTATTCAAGCAATCTAAGAAGCACCTCAAGGATCAGACCTTAGCACAGGTCTCCTTCAAAGATATGCTCAATGACTTATGGAGAAGGGAAGAAAAATGAGATGGATATGAAGAACCCGAAGGTAGAGGTGGTGGAGGCTCAACAAGCGAGCCTAGAGTAGAGCGGCCCAAGCTGACTCTCTAAGAAACATACAATCCTAGGGTGGGACAAGTCACTGAATGGGTCCAGATTCCTGCAATCCATGCCCATTTAAACTGAAGTCTCAACTACCGGCGCCCCTACCCACCTTCCGAGGAAACATCAATGAAGAACCTTACATTCATCTACAATAGTTCAGGCGCATCTGTGGCTCAACTCACTACCTTGGTATACCTATGTGGGTAGTGAAGATGACGGCATTTCCCTTCAGCCTTTAGGATAAGGCCTTTCAATGGATCAACCACATGGAGAAGGTCGTCACCACCTAGGAAGAATTGAAGTCAGCCTTTTTGCATAATTACTATAATCTTGTACGACTTAATCAGATGTGTGCCTGTGTAGCAAACTTCACCCAAGCTACTTATGAATCCATCCACGAGTCTTGGGAGAGGTTTACTGAATTGCAAGAGAAAAGTCCCCATTATAAGATTCCTAGGACCAACCTGGTCCAATATTTCTTTGGGGACTTCTAACAGAAATTCAAATGCTTGTGGATGTTGCATGTGGTGGCTCACATTTCAACAAAGATGAGGACATCATCTAGTAAATCTTTGAAGAAATGGTCGAAGAAGAGTTTTCTTTATCCTAATCTCGTGGTTATCAATGCCAGCCATAGAATATTCAGAAATGTGTACATATGATAGCATCCCACGAGCAAGATAGAGATGAGAGCTCCATTCCGAGCATTATTGGGACCACCAGTCCAAAGTGGACATAATTGAAAAGCTATCACAGGCCCTAGAAAAATTTGTTGTGATTGAACAGAGGACACAACACCTAGAAAAGCTTGATAAAATCACCAAACATCTGTAGCTGCTTGTGAGAACAATCAGTTCCTGCAACTCCATGCCTGCATCGTCTCCTACTCCAGCTGAGATGAAGGAACAATCACTACCACAACCACCTCAGCTAGTCAGCATCAGCTAGTCGTTCAGCACGTTTACTATGTGCAGGCCCCAGATCCATACACTCTATAGTAGTCACATTATCAACTGGTTGTCTACAAACCAAATCCCGAGTATATTCTAGATCAATTCTACCCCCCCCCCCAACTTTCATTCAAGAGGTGAATGGTGTATGATCGAATGATGTGCAGCTACCCCGTCCAGGTGGACCTTAGCTGGGTTAAGATGCTAACTCGTGCCAATTCCATCAACAACCATGAGGGAGGCTTGTACAGAATAGTCGGCCTCAATACCAGCAATACCAACAGTCTCCACAATTCCATGGTAATTTGAAACAGAACCAGTACCAGCGACTGCAATACAGGCAATATCAACAGAACCAATAGTATGTGGTTGTACCTTATCATCACTACCCTCCTCAGCAATACCTTCAACATCACCCTTCTCCTCAGTATCATTCTCAGTACCTCAACCAGCATCCTCAAAACGATCAATAATATTAGTGTGTCCATCATGCTAAAGTGTTAGAGGTTGCGCCTCATGTGAACCAAGCCTTGGATACCCTGGCACAACTTGTCAAGGGCCATGCAGATCTTAGTCAGAAGTTGGACAATTTCACCGCAGCCAAGACCTCCATTCCTGCACAAGTGGAGGCAAATTCCAAAAATTTTAAGAAGAAAGATTAGGTAGTTTGTGATGTTCCCTCCGATCTTATAGAGTCAGATATGAATGAATTGTTTTTACCTAATGTTGTCACTCTCAGGAGCGATAGGACCTTTCAGCCATCAACGACTTTCAAGGGGAAGAATAAAGCAACCACATGGAATTCATCATCTTCTTCAACATCAGTCGGACCATCGGCCAGGCTGGGTGAGGAAGAAGAAGGATAAGCGCCACCAAAAATCCAAAATAATCAGCAAAACCAAAAATTCCAAAAAGATAGCACCAGTTGTAGCATACGAAGCACCAGCCAACCAGCCTTGGAGTGGATTACACCTCCAGTTGATCTGCCGCAAGCCGATGGAGCCTCATTTGAAGATTTTGGATACCCGCCTTTCATGGATGACCCTGCTCATTTTAATCATCCACATGTACAACATGATGTGGGAACATAATTTATTGTAAGTAAGAAAACTATTTCTACTGCTGATTTTGATTTTGTACGTATTTCATATCCTGATGTAATGAGAAAATCAAAAAAATTGAAAAATGCCTTGTCCAACTCTGATGTGGTGGGAATAATTCAGAATTCTATTCTTAAATTCCTCTTCTTGAAGCCATCAAGTACATGCCTAATATCAAGAAAGGTCTCAAGGAATCATGTATCTCGAAGAGAAAACCACATAATGCTCATTAAAGACATGTGAAGCACATTCTCACCGCAGCTATAGTAAATGCAATAAAAAATCTCCCAAAAAAGGAGAAGGATATGGGAGCTCCTTTAGTCATATGCCATATGTTTGATCAAGAGTTCGATCGGACTCTACTTGACAGTGGACTCTCAATCAATTTGATGCCCAATTCGCTCTCAAGAAATTTGGGTTGGGACCAATCATTTCTTCTAGAACGATTCTACAGTTTACAGACACATCCATTATTACCCTGAGGAATTCTTGAAAATGTCATTGTCACTATTAAAAGAATTCCTACGTACTTCATAGTTCAGGATATGGATACTTCAGCACCTCTTTTGCACACCCTGATAATCCTTGGACGATCGTTCTTTCGAACAGCCGAAGCAGTAGTAATCTATGGTGCCATGGAGATAACATTCCATTCAAACAATAATAAAGTGTCGATTGAGACGATCCAAGTGCATAAACCTTCAGCGTCCGCATCTGATGAGAGTGAGCCAAGAGAGCAATGAACAAAAGACTGTGACTTTTTAGACGAGATCTGTGATACAATATGTTCATGGATGATACCGAGACCCACGAATTAATCCCCACAGAGGCAGTCCTGGACAACATAGTCAAGTTCCCAGATATCTTTGAAGATGCGATTTTTGCTAATTTGCCTGATGACCACCAGTCTTTGGCAGAGTAAGAGGACATCATTATAGATTTTTGTGAACAAGATTCGATCATCGAAGAACTCTATGTAGCACTGCACTCAGAGCCTACAGTGCCAATGGTAGATACACTAAAGATGAAAGACCCAACACCCTCACCCTACATAGCAGCCGAAGTCACTACTGAGATGAATCAATCCGCACCTGAGCTCAAACCTCTTCCAGCAAACATGAAGTATGCCTTCCATTATGGGTGCACCAGCCATGTTCCTCGTAATCATCAATTCACTGCTAATCGAGGAATAATAATCTCATCTTCTTAAGGTTCTAGAAAGAAACCACAAGTCCATATGCTGGAAAATTTCAGATCTCCATGGGATAAACCCTTCGTTGTGCTTGCATCATAAAAACCTTGAAGAGGATAGCAAGCCTTCCCGCAAATTCTAATGTTGATAAAATCCAAACCTTCGGGAGTTTGTGATGAATGAGATCACAAAATGCTACGATGCAGGATTCATATATCATATTTACGATTCAAAATGGGTGAGTCCCCTGCATGTTGTGCCTAAGAAGTTGGGTATTACCTTGATCAAGAATGACAAAGGAGAAGAGATTACAACCAGAGTTCCAACATTCTGGCATATCTGTGTGGACTACTGGTGTCTGAATTTAGTGACCAAGAAAGATAATTTTCCACTTCCCTTCATCGACCAGATAGTAGAAAGACTGGCCATGGAGAAATATTTATGTTTCTTGGATGGGTAATGGTTATAACCAAGTAGCCATTACTCCTGAAGATAAAGAGAAGACATCCTTCACCTGTCCATTTGAGACATATGCCTTCAATAGAATGTCGTTTGGGTTATGTAATGCTCCATCAACGTTCTAGCGATATATGATGGCAATATTCACATACATGGTTGGAAATTTTCTCGAGGTTGTTATGGATGACTTTTCTATCTATGGAGACAACTTTGATCAGTTTTTATCTTATTTAGACTGAGTTCTGAAAAGATGTTATGAAGTGAACCTTGCACTCTTGTGGGAGGAGTCATTTTATGGTGATCGAAGGAATCATGCTTGACCATGTCATCCCGAAGCATGGCATGGAGGTATATTCGGTGAAGGTGGAAGTGATTTCAAAGATAGAGGAACCTACAAATCTAAAGCAGGTCAGATCATTCATAGGGCTTGTCAGTTTCTACCGATGATTTATCAAAGATTTCAGCTAAAGCTCCCAACCCCTGACCGAGCTTCTAGGCAAAGAGGCATATTTTATTTCAATGAAAGAGTATTTAGGACTTTACGTAGTTGAAAGAAATAATCACTCAGGACCCTATCCTTCAATTGCCAGATTGGTCTCTACTATTTGAGATCATGACAGATGCTTCTGATTATGCTATTGGGGTAGTTTTATGACAGTGGAGAGATCATATTACATTTGTTATTCACTATGCCAGTAGAACTCTCAATGAAGCTAAAAGAAACTACACTGTCACTGAAAAAGACTTGCTGGCAGCAGTAGTTTCCCTAGAAAAATTTAGATGCCACCTGCTTGGATCCAAGGTTATAATGTATAAAGATCACTCGACAATAAAGTATCTACAAACCAAGAAGGATGCCAACCCACGGGTAATCAGATGGATCCTTCTACTCCATGAATTTGACCTTGGAATTCGTGATGAACCTGGAGTCAAAACTGTGGTGGTCGATCACTTGTCAATATTGCTAGAGCCAAACACACCTGAGTAAAGCCCATTACCGATCACTGAGACTTTTCCAGATGAAGCCATCTTGTCAGTCACCACGCTCCCATAATCCCCAATATTATGAACTATCTTTTATCCAAGAAAACTCCACAAGGTTGGCATAAGTTGAAGAGAGACAACTTCTTATCAGAAACCCATTTCCACTAGTGGTAGGATCCATATCTCTTTCGAGAGGGAGCAAACGACATCTTGAGAAGATGCATTCCTCATGAGGAAGTCGTCAATGTCCTCGAGCATTGATATTCCCACGAATTAGGAGGACACCACTCTGGAAGAAAAATGACAACGAAAGTTTTATAATACGACCTTTGGTGGTCGACTTTATTCAAAGATGAAGAAGACTTTGTCAAGCATTGCACTGACTGTAAAAGACTGGGCGGTACCATTGGAATGAGAGACACAATGCCACTGAAATACATTTAAATTTTAGATGTGTTTGATGTGTGGGGCATTGATTTCATGGTCCCGTTCCCTGACAGTCAGAGTTTAAGTATATTGTGCTCACTCTCGACTACGTAAGTCATTGGGTGGAGTCTATCCCAACCCGAACTACCGATAGTTGTACCGTCTGCATGTTTCTAAAAGTTCACATCATTGTAAGGTTAGAGATCCCCAAAATCCAACTATTTGATTGTGGTAGCCACTTCATGAACAAAGAGGCGAAGAATAAAACACAAGAATTCCGAATTGAACAACATGTCACCTCACTGTACCACCCACAGTCCAATGGCATTGCCGAATGTTCAAACAATGAGATAAAGACAATCTTGCAGAAGCTCGTATGACCTGATAGGAAAAATTGGTCACAAATGCTTGATTTAGTATTTTAGGCTTATTGGATGGCGTACAAGTCACCATTGGGAATGTATCCCTATTGCATTTATACGACAAGTGATGAATCCACGATTCTCGCTCTTTATTATTTTATTTTAGCCCTTTTCTGGGAAATCACGTAAATTCCTATAAATACAATAATTTAGCAATTTGCATGTCTGAGTTAATATTGCATATTTTGCATGGATTTTTGGCAAAAATAAAAGAATAAAGGAAAAGAAAAAGAATGATGTATTTAAAATAAATACAAAGTGACCCAAATCCCAAGAGAAGGTCAAGCCTTTACCAGATCGCAAAATAAAATTAGTAGAGGGAGATATGGTTCACTTTGTGTTGTGTATACTACTTATATTTGTACATATTTATTTTTTTGACAAAATTAAATTAAATTATTATTATGTGGCCCTTGTATATATTTCAAGAAATAATATAAAATAGAATAAAAATCACAAAAAAAATTAAAAATAAAAATAAAATCCTCCATTCATTGCATAAAAGACGTGTATATATTACATGCTCTATTTATTATATACCCTTAATAATGTATAAAAATAAAATAAAAATTATTTGATACTACTAAAAATATTTTGTAAATAAATAAAAAATAAAGTTATTTGTTTAAAAAAATACTTGTACATAATACATAGGTGTATTGTTTTTGTATATAATACTATATATTGTATGTACATTAATTTATTTTTCATAAAAAATTAAAAATCACAAAGAATACTTTGAAAAATAATTAACATTTTTATATACTTGTTAATTTAAATTTATTTATTATTTTTATTTAATTATCTTTGATTCCTCCAATTTTGTCTGCATTCTCGCCCCCTTACGATCGGTCCACGCCAGCTTTGTTGACCTCAGTCAACTGGTCCCTCCCCTTCCTGCCCTTACTTCCTCGTCGGATCAGTTTGCTCCTCTTCGTCGAATTTTCCTGACCTGATCCGGTTGTGTTTTCTTTCGATTAAGAGCTCCTATTATCGGGCACAAATCCCTAATACATGCCCAGCCTTCATTCTCATAATATATGCCTTGGTTCGCGGGTGTCCCTCTCATCTTTTCAGACCGGTCACACCTATAACACCTCCACACCCCTCTCCTTTTAGAGTCGCTTCGGCTTCTCCACCACCTTCGTTAGACCAACTTTCCCTTTTTCAGAGTGACTCTCGAGAGAGGGAGCCATCAGGAGTATCTTTTGGAGCATTGCACCCCACATTTCCGGTGACACATCCTCTAAGCTCCGTCGTGAAGAGATCTAGCCTCTGGTCGTGCCGTCCATAAAGGCCATCATCATTGTGAACCCCGTCCACTAGACCAGGTATCTTCCTTCACTCGTAGGTACTCCATTTAGTATTTTTTCCATTCGATTAATCCATTAGCTGGCATTTACTCCTCACTCTAATGATCACATCAAACCCCCTTTCATCGCCTCACTCTGACACTCGCACACCACCAGATGACCCTTATCCAGTTCTGTGTTACACTCAACAACCTTTCCCTCGATTCCAACCATCGGGTTGGAGTCGATGATCAAACCCTGAAGATGACAGTGTAAAAGTGATCTATATCTTCAGGATGATCATGAGTCTTCCAATATGCAAGATGTACAGGTATTGGGAATACCTGAAGGGTGATTTGATCATAAACGATTGTATAACCATGACGCTTCCATTCCGTGGGAGTGATGAAATAGGTCTGGATTTTAGTGACTCCTCTCATTAGAGAAGTGACCTAATCTTAGTCCATATACTAGACATTGATCTGAATAAGATTCAGATGCACTGAGAAGATTAGGTTTACGGTCTTGATTTAATCAAGCATCTATGAGAGGACCATGGGATCTGGATTTGAGATGTGATCTCAATATTCAAGTCACTATACGTGGAACAATACAATCCCCCTATCCTTATGTCCAAGTATCTGAGGAGAAATAGCATTGTTTTTAAATGGTTTAAGAATAATTCCATAAGATCTAAGCAATGAGAAATTGATAACTAGATATGATTTAATTATCATGATGTATGAGGAATTATCCAATATAATTAAATGCGATTTAATTATTATGGATAAGAATAATGTTGATAGTAATATCCAATTATTCATGATATATTATAAATATGATTTATAATGCATCAGAGAGAGATAATTATAATTTATATTTGTAGATTAATTATTAATGTTTATTGGATACACATTGTCTAATTAATTGAAAATGTAATTTATATTTTGTTTTGGGTTGTGAATGTGATTCACAATTTTCCAATGTCAAGATTGCAATATTCCTAAAATAATTGAGAATTATTTTTGGTGAATAAAAATACCAACAAATAGTTGTTGGAAATAAGTTGAGAGAAAAACAAGGAGATGTGCAATCTCATGGGAATCCATGAGATTGCCCTCCCCATATGGGAAGGAGATGGCGGCACCAATTCCTTTATGGAATTGGTGGTCGTGCACTCCCTCTAATGGGGAAGGTGGATCTCATTTGTATTTTCACTCCTTATTTGTTTAGTTTAATTTGATATTAATATATATTTGATTTATCAAATATATTTAATCGAAATTAAATCACAAATTGTTGGTTTTTACCAACAACAATCTTGACCATTGGATGGGCATAAATCAATCTCATCCTTTGATTTTATATGTCCCATGGATTGAGATCCATGGATCCCAAAACCCTATAAATAGAGAGGCATACCATGCTCTCTCTTTACATGTTATTGTAGAACACATCTCTCTTTCTTTCTCCATACTCGACAGCCCTCTCTCCCTCTCTTCTTCGTGGCCGTCCACCATACCTTGGTGGAGAGAATTGTCGACGCCCGCGCCATCGTGTTGCCGCTTCGACGCTCTACGGTTCTCCGTCTACATGGAGTGCTTCACTCACGAAGGAGACGTTCGATCTCGTGCGACGAGATCAGAAGCAACCATGCTTGGATCATCTTGGATTGCGAGGACACCGCGACTCATCTCCGCGCTCGCAAGCCATTACTCTTACGATCGGACTTGAGACAGGAGGTCTCTTCTCTTAGAGACTTGATCAACCACGCTTCAAGAGGTATTTCATTATACTTGTTGTGGTTATAGATGAAACGATCTAAGAATGGTTCTCGGATCATGTGGTTTCATCGAATAAAATTTTTTAAATTCCGTTGCACAGAACAACTAGTGCGACTAGGTGTTCTTCGTCGTATCTGATACGACGATCACGCTTCCGTGATGCGGTTTAGGATTTTTCATATCCTTCAAGTGGTATCAGAGCCTTAGGTTGACGGTTTCAAATATGATTCGGAAAACCGAGGACGTTAAGGTCGCGAAAGTTTTTATCGCATTTATTTTCGCAGATCTGTTTGGTAAATAAATTCGGCACTGTTTAAATTGTTTAAACACGAATTTAATACTTAGATTTTGTTCCCCATTAAATAAGGAAATCATGGGATCTGAGTTTGCGTAAATCGGATTTCGTATGCTCAAGATATGGTTGTTTTATTTAACACGTATGCACTGTTGCGGGTACTGTAGATCTGAACGTGATTAAAATGTTAATTACTGTTTAGACTTTCCTTGAAATGCGTGAAACATCACTTGTCTTCTGTCCTAAATCAAGTTAACAATCTATGAAAATTGAGTTTGTCTAATTTGGATTTAAATTGATTGAGATATGTTAATTTTAGTGAGTAGGGGTCACTGCTGAAATTACAATCCTAATCTAGAACCAAGTGATTGTCAATTAGTGAAATTAATTGTTAATTTCGTGAAATAATCTTGAAGAATATTTGTGAAATATTGGAATATGATTATTTACCTAATTGACTTGGCCTCAACCAATTAATTGATTAAGATGTGATCTAAATCATAATTGGAAACCACAATCTTCAAACTTGATGCTTGAATAGGATTTGGGAATTTGTGTGGCAAATTTCCTTATAATCAAAAATGTTTTGATTATTACTATATGGTACAATTTTGGTTGAAGAACCAATGACCATCTCAAGTGCAAATTAATCAATTTGGCATTATCCTTTCCCGAGGTAGATATGGTGTCTAGTCGGGGATCGCTGGGGTAGCGGGTTGCAACTTATGTGGTCCGTCCCACTCTCGTCAGTACTGGCCATGACAGCGGATAGGGACGGGATAATGTCCGAGGGATTAAGTTGTATTTTTTTAATTATTAAAATTCGAATTAACACGTATTTTTAGATATTACCATATATATATATATATATATATATATATATTCAAGGAAAATAATCAAGTTTGATTGATTGAATTGGATTGATAATTAATTTAATATGATTAAATTGATTATGTCCAATTAAAATACTCTAATATGATTAGAGTTAATAATTCCCTTGGAAGAATTAATTATATGAATAAGATTCATGTTAATTAATAAGAATTTGAATAAGAAATGGAGGATCACATAAGTGGCATCCATGGTCTCCCATCAAGGCGAAGAGTTTCGTCGCCAGATATTACGTGTAAGAGACGCCTATCCAAAGTGACAGCTCCTGCATATGATCCATTTGGATCGGACTCGTCGCTTCTCGAAAGAGTAAGGACGTATGCGTAGTGACCCCAACATCGAGTCCTCGTATTATTGGGGCGATATTGGATTGCGCATAGCGAGTTGTATTCATGTTGACGGTTGGTTCAATTAATGACGGGTCAACGTCACCTTAGGGGTGGTGGGCCCGGGTATTAAAGACCGAATTGGAAAAATGCAAGTTGGATTTGCAATGCGGAATATGTTCCCGCTTCTCTTTATTGGAGTCATAAATTCTCATATTATTGGGATATGACAAAGGTAAAGAGGAGATCCCAGTTCTTGCTTGAGATATATCGGTAAGTATATCTCCTACTTTGAAAGTAAATAAGGGAATAAACTTTCATAGTTGACATAGCAAGACTAATTTGATTTAAAATGCCTTAATCAAATAAAACTAAATTAAATATATGATTATATGTTCTAAATAGTGCATTCTCAATTTCAGAAAATGAAATCCATGAACCCACTGAGCAGGCTTCTGGAGGTCAACCATTTAACCGGCCCAAATTACTCGGATTGGATCCGTAATTTGGAGCTTGTTCTCTCCGCAGAGCGCATAAGCTATGTGCTCTCTAAGGACAAGCATGAGAACCCTAAATCCAAGGAAGAAAAAGTATTTAATGACAAGTATGATGAAGATCATGTCTTGGCTAGATGCTACATCTCCGGTTCTCTCTCCAATGTTCTTCAGAAACAACATGTGGAGATGAGTACTTGCCAGGAGATCATGTAGAACCTAAAAGATATGTTTGGTGACATTAACCGCACACAGCGGTACAATTTTATGAAAGACCTCATTTGCTGCAAGATGCAGGAAGGAACTTCGGTCCGTGAACATGTACTCAAAATGTTTGGGTACTTGTCGGAGCTGGAGATTCCTGGAGCAACGATGGATGCAGACATGCAAGCTGACTTCATTCTGTTGTCGTTGCCCAAATCTTTCAATAACTTTGTGGTGACATTCCACATGAATAAGCTGGAATTGACAAGTGCTGCTCTCCTTGCTGCATTAAAGTCTGTAGAAGACGTGATGAAGAAGGATGGTCCCACTGGCAGTGCAATGGTTGCACAAGTCAGAGGGAAGCGTGGTCGGAAGCATGGTTCTCGGAAGGGCCCGGCCCAGAAGAGAAAGAAGAATGGACAAAGTGTTGGCTCTTCTTCCAATGCATCCACTCTAATGACGTCGAAGAAAACCGACGTCTATCACCACTGCAAAAAGCTGGGGCATTGGAGGCGTAATTGCCCGGATTACCTGAAGTCGATCGATAAAGGTAAAGCCCCAGCATGTATGAAATCTACTTATATCATTGAAACCAGCTTGCTCGTAGGACGAGAAGGAAGTTGGGTTGTTGATTCTGGTGCTTCTATTCATGTATGCAATTTGTTGCATTTGTTTCAGAAAACTAGAAAACTTGAAGAAGGGGAGATAGTCATCCAGATGGGATTTGATTCAAGTGTTGCAGCAGTCGCCGTCGGGAATTGTCGGCTATCATTATCTAGGGGTAGAGTCCTAGTAATTAAAGAGTGTCTTTATGTACCTGAAGTCAAGAGGAACTTAATATCTGTATCTAAGCTAGTTAGAAGTGGATATTCATTCCTGTTCTGTAATAAATTAGTCATAAATCATTATGATAAATATATTGCAGATGGTATTTTGACTTCTGGAGGACTCTATGAATTGTGCATTAATGAGCATGTCATGAATGTTACAACTACTAATAAAAACCCTAAAAGATCCAGGAATAATTAAAATTCATTCAAACATGATTTGGCATCAAAGGCTTCGTCATTTATCTGTTGATAGGATCAATAGATTGATAAAGGATGGACCTTTAGATTTTCTACAGGTTCAATCTTTACCTACCTATGAACATTATATTCGTGGTAAAATGACTAGGATGCCTTTCCGTAACAAGGTTACTAGATGCGAAGGTATTGTTGACTTAGTACATACCGATGTATGTGGTCCCTTCAGTACCGCGACTCGAAATGGATATCGATATTATTTGATGTTTATTGATGACCATTCGCAATATGGGTTTATCTTCCTATTACGTCATAAATCTGAAACCTTTGAAAAGTTCAAAGAGTTCAAGGCTTTGGTTGAGAACCAAACCGATAGGAAGATTAAACGAATTCGATCTAATCGAGGTGGCGTCTACCTCTCTGATGAATTCAAGGAATACCTCAAAGAGAATGGAATTGTCTCCAATCTCACTACTCCTGGAACTCCCCAACTTAATGGTGTTGCTGAAAGACGCAACAGGACCATCATGGATATGGTCCGTTCAATGATGAGTAAAGCATATTTGCCACTTAGTTTCTGGGGATATGCAGTAGAGACTACAATATATATCCTGAATAAGATTCCTAGCAAATCTTCACCTAAGACTCCTCATGAGCTCTGGTATGTAACCAAACCTAGTGTTAAGCACATGAGGGTTTGGGGTTGCTTGGTCCATGCGAAGAACGTGGATGCAAGTAAGTTGGAATCTCGCACTCGTGAGTGTTACTTCATTGGGTATGTTAGAGATGGTATTGGATACCAGCTCTATGACCCTGAGACCTAAAAGGTTTTTGTCTCCAGAGATATAAAATTTTTGGAGGATGATTTCCTTAAAGGTCAAGATAAAAATGAAGTAGAGGAACTCATTGAATCCCCTGAGGATTCTGAACGTCCTAGACCAGAAACTGAAGAAGTAAATAAAGATGAAACACCCATACCTCTTCGAAGGAGTTCGAGGGTGGTTGCACCACCTGAAAGGTATGGATTCCATGTGTCAAGTGAAATTGACAATGATCCTACTTCATTTGATGAAGCACTCGCGGATCATGACATGGATAGATGGATGCTAGCAATGAAGTCAGAAATTGACACCATGCATAAGAATGGTGTATGGACCCTCGAGGATCCACCTAAAGGGGTAAAACCCATTGGGTGCAAATGGATCTTCAAGAGAAAGAGGAGACCTGATGGGAAAGTAGAGACTTTCAAAGCACGGCTCGTAGCCAAGGGCTACACACAGAGAGAAGGCATCGGCTACGATGAGACATTCTCTCCTATGGCTATGCTTAAATCCATCAGGGCATTGCTGGCTATAGCCACATATCTTGACTACGACATCTGGCAGATGGACGTCAAGACAGCTTTCCTCAATGGATACCTCGAGGAGGATATCTACATGGAGCAGCCCTAGGGCTTCATGACAGAGGATGGTAAAGTATGCAAGCTGAAGAAATCCATCTATGGGCTCAAGCAAGCTTCTCGTAGCTCGAACATCAGATTTGACAAAACCATAAACAGTTATGATTTTGTGCAGAATCCTGATGAACCTTGTGTATACAAGAAGCTTAGTGGGAGCGCCATTGTGTTCACCATGCTTTATGTAGATGCCATCCTTAACATTGGGAATGATACAGGGATGATGACTAGTGTGAAGATTTGGTTGTCCCATACCTTTGAGATGAAAGATCTTGGAGAAGCCTCTTATATCTTGGGTCTAAAGTTGTTCAGAAACCGAGAGAAGAGGATATTGGGATTGTCACAACATGGATACATTAAGAAAATTCTTGAACGATTCCGTATGGATAGTTCCAAGAAAGGATTCCTACCCTTAAGACATGGTATCCACCTGTCTAAAGGAATATCTCCTCAAACTGTTGAGGAAAAGAAAGCCATGGCTGGATTCCCTTATGCATCAACTGTAGGAAGCTTGATGTATGCTATGATGTGCACTAGGCCAGATATCTGCGATGCAGTAGGAGTGGTAAGTCGTTACCAATCCTGCTGTGGAGAACAACACTGGAATGTAGTAAAGAACATATTCAAATAATTAAGACGGACGCAAGATTACATCTTGGTCTGTGGAGATGGTGATCTCCAACTCTTGGGATATACAGATTCTGACTTCCAATCAGATATTGATGATCGAAAGTCGACATCAGGGTTTGTGTTCCTGTTGAAAGGTAGTGCTATGAGCTGGAGAAGCAAGAAGCAGGACACTACAGCAGATTCAACAACAGAAGCCGAATACATTGTCGCATCGGATGCTGCAAAGGAGGCGGTGTGGTTGCGCAAGTTCGTCCAGGAGCTTGGCGTGGTTTCCTTGATACTCCCATCCCGCTACTCTGTGATAACACGGGAGCCATTGCCCAGGCGAAGGAACCCAGATGGCATCAAAAGAGCAAGCACGTAGAAAGGAAATACCACATCATTCGGAAGATTCAAAAGCGTGGTGACATCATCATCACCAAGGTGGCCTCTGCCGACAACATTGCTGATCCTCTTACCAAACCTCTGACACAGAAGGTTTTCGACCATCCTGTAATGAATATGGGTTTAAGGATTATTCCTGAATGGTTCTTAGGGCTAGTGGGAGATTGTTAGCAATGTGAGCCCGAGGCGAACCATTCCTACAATAAATGTTGTTGTAATTAATGATTTATCAATAAAAGTGATTTATTATGATTCACTCCCTTTCTGATATTGAATGAATGAATGCACTATAAGGTCCCTCTGTAAAATTAGGGTCATGTACCATGGCCAACTTGATAATCATACAGCTGTTGATTCATTAATTGAATCATAGAGGCTGATGCTTGGATGAATATCTAAGGAGTTAGATAGAGGACTCATAAAGCATCATCAATGATTGACAAGTATTGATCTCCAGTCTGAGTGGGAGATGGCAATCCTATCTCATTAGACTGATATCTGATCAACCACTTGATGCAGGTCCTCTGCATGGGAATATTGATTCAGAGGTATCAGATTAGTTGAGTCAATGAGTTGACTTAACGAGATCGAGATAACCAAAGACCTATGATGAATACTGTCACATCACAGGCAAACATCCTCTGACCAGAGACATATGTATTGCTATATGTCTGAGTATGTACATTTGGCAGACCAATAGGTTGATGACCTAATCAAGGTCTATATACCGGCGAGCTGGTGTGCATGTAAGGGCATATGAGTAATATGATCTCTCAAAGGGATCATACAGGTTCACTTCTGAACCGGGAGACATGAGCTCACTCATGAGGTTTTGGGATTGACCAAATTCCATGCATGGTCATCATGCTTTAGAAGCATGATATGAATTTGAAGGTAAGATATATGCTTTGTGAAAGCATATGATCTGTACCATATCCCAAGAACCAAGATTGAGAAACTTAGTGATCAAACCCTAAAGATGATAGTGTAATTGTGATCTATATCTTCGGGATGATCATGAGTCTTCCAGTATGCAGGATGTACAGGTATTGGGAATACCAGAAGGGTGATTTGATCATAAACGATTGTATAACCATGACGCTTCCATTCCGAGGGAGTGATGAAACAGGTCTGGATTTTAGTGACTCCTCTCATTATAGAAGTGACCTAATCTTAGTCCATATACTGGACATTGTCTGATAAGATTCAGATGCAATGAGAAGATTAGGTTTACGATCTTGATTTAATCAAGCATCTATGAGTGGTCCATGGGATCTGGATTTGAGATGTGATCTCAATATCCAAGTCACTATACGTGGAACAATACAATCGCCCTGTCCTTATCTCCAAGTATCTGAGGAGAAAGAGCATTGTTCTTAAATGGTTTAAGAATAATTCCATAAGATCTAAGAAAAGAGAAATTGATAATTAAATATGATTTAATTATCATAATGTATGAGGAATTATCCAATATAATAAAATGTGATTTAATTATTATGGATAAGAATAATATGGATAGTAATATCCAATTATTCATGATATATTATAAATATGATTCATAATGCATCAGAGAGAGCTAATTATAATTTATATTTGTAGATTAATTATTAATGTGTATTGGATACACATTGTCTAATTAATTGAAAATGTAAATTATATTTTGTTTTGGGTTGTGAATGTGATTCACAATTTTCCAATGTCAAGATTGCAATATTCCCAAAATAATTGATAATTATTTTTGGTGAGTAAAATACCAACAAATAGTTGTTGGAAATAAGTTGAGAGAAAAACAAGGAGATGTGCAATCTCATGGGAATCCATGAGATTGCCCTCCACATATGGGAAGGAGGTGGCGACACCAATTCCTTTATGGAATTGGTGGCCGTCCACTCCCTCTAATGGGGAAGGTGGATTTCATTTGTATTTTCACTCCTTATTTGTTTTGTTTAATTTGGTATTAATATATATTTGATTTATCAAATATATTTAATCAAAATTAAATCACAAATTGTTGATTTTTACCAACAACAATCTTGACCATTGGATGGACATAAATCAATCTCATCCATTGATTTTATATGTCCCATGGATTGAGATCCATGGATCCCAAAACCCTATAAATAGAGAGGCATACCATGCTCTCTCTTTACATGTTATTGTAGCACACATCTCTCTCTCTCTCTTTCTCCATACTCGACAGCCCTCTCTCCCTCTCTTCTTGGTGGCCGTCCACCATACCTTGGTAGAGAGAATTGTCGATGCCCGCGCCATCGTGCTGCCACTTCGATGCTCTACGGTTCTCTGTCTACTTGGAGTGCTTCACTCACAAAGGAGACGTTCGATCTCGTGCGACGAGATCAGGAGCAACTGTGCTTGGATCATCTTGTATTGCGAGGACACCACGACTCATCTCCGCGCTCGTAAGCCGTTACTCCGACGATCGGACTTGAGACAGGAGGTCTCTTCTCTTAGAGACTTGATCAACCACGCTTCAAGAGGTATTGCATTATACTTGTTGTGGTTATAGATGAAATGATTTGAGAATGGTTCTCGGATCATGTGGTTTCATCGAATAAAATTTTTTAAATTCCGCTGCAGAGAACAACTAGTGCGACTAGATGTTCTTCGTCGTATCCGATACAACGATCACGCTTCCGTGATGCGCTTGAGGATTTTTCATATCCTTCACAAGCATGTTGTCTTGTAGGATAGAGCACCAGAAGACCTCACCAGGAAGTCGAAGCATCAAGGCTCAGTAACTCCAGGACGCCATGCCTCTCCAGGACCTTCTCCTTGGTCTTGGACCCTTCTAAGCATCTCCACAACTACGGACAGACCTCAACAATGTTTCCCCTATCATGCGCATTTGTTGATCAAAACTTGTTGGAGGCGAGTTCTTCGTCGATTCATCCAGGTGATCTTCCGACCGTTGGATCAGGACTCCAGCAAGTTCTAATCGCCACTGTCCACTCTCGAGGAGCCGAGAACATTGGATCCATCTGAGGATCTCATCAGATCCGTCCATCACCAATGGGGTATCCCCCAATCTGGACCGTCCATCCATAAGTGGAGATCCCTCGACCGTTGGATAGAGCCTTAATAATGGGTAATTTTCACTTAGGCCCCTCTTTGCTTGGCATTTACCTTCTAGTCCTGTAAATATTTGTCGTAGTCTAATTTACATTGGATAATTTTCATAATGGGCATCGTAGTTTATGATATTTACACTTTAGTCCTGTTTAATTGAACTAACGTGCATCCCCATGTGTTCCTTGGGTTATTTCTAGAATCTTGTATGAACTTATCTATTGTTATGAATTGAATGATAAGTTTTTGGTAATTGCATTTGTACCCCTATGAGTCTGGATTACGTATTGTGCATGTGATTGCCTGGACTTTTTGTAACTTCTGCCCTATACTTTCTACGTATGTTATGGTTTAGCACAGAAGTTTATTTTAATTGCAAGTAGTTCCCTACAAACTTGTTGTTTCTACTTAACTTAATAAATATCAAATTAATCATAAAAGTTATCTAAAAATCACCATCAACCCTTATTGATGTGTAGTATTTAGTGATTTTTGTGGATTATGTTCTTTGCATTTATTATTTTTTAAAAATCAAAAACCTATAAAACGTGTCGTCTATATTTTTGAAAAGCCATAAAAAATCTAAAATTGCTTTCAAAATTTTACAAAACTCTTGTTAGTGTGTTTTTGTGTGTTTTATCTAAAGTATTAATTTTGTTTGAATATCTCTTATAAAACTCCTAAAATTTGAAAAAATATCTAAAAACTTATAAGAGTCATATAAAATACAAGAAAAATCAAAAAAAAATCATTTCAGTTCCTATTTGTAGCATTTGATACCTATTTTGTCATAAAATTGCTAACCAGGATATTCAGGCATTTTAGATACATTTAGTTTGCAATTTAATCATGTTTGTGCACTGTTTACATTTTTAGTCACTGTTTGAATTTTATAAAATTATAAAAAATTTGCAAAACTCCTTAAAATTACCAAAATTACTCTAAAATCTTAAAACCCCAAAAATATTTATATCTTAATTTTATGAGCATTTTTAGCAATAAAGAAAAATCCAAAAAGATTGTTCTATTGCTTAGTTTCTTTAATTGTTGATTTTGCTTCCTTATTTAAAATACAAAAAATTACAAAAGTAAAACCACTAATAATAAATTGATTTGCTTTTGACATTTGGCTACTTCATAGGTTTTCTCGTGCTCCTTGTGTTTGACCCTGGTTTCTATAGCAGGAAAAATAAATAGCGAACTCCTTACATTTGTGCTTTATGGTTTGATTTGATTGGGTGGTTTATTCTTCTAGATTTTGCCTGACTCATCAATTGGTGTCGCAACGACCTTGTTATTTCTTGATACTTAACCCTAGTTTGCAGGATTCTCATCAGCAAGCCATGCCATCTGCCCGTAGAACTTATTCCCAAATCTTTATGGGAAATCAACATATGTAATTTGGATTCCAAGAAGGGAGGACTTAACAAAAAATAGGATCTCAATCAGCTCCTTGAATTCCATGAGTATGCATATGACAACAGTCTGGTGTACAAATAAAAGGTCAAGAAATGGCATGATAGGAACATTCGTCATAAGACCTTCAAAACAGGACAAAAAGTTTGGTTGTTATATGCAAACCTCAAACTATTCCCAGGGAAATTGAAGAGCAAGTGGATAGGGTTGTTCATAGTAAAACAGTATGTGACAATGGCAATATCGTTATATATGGTTTTTAGCTGACACATAACCATTCTTTATCGATGGACAACTTCTGAAATTTTATCTTGAACACGACATATTTTTGTCTTTGATCGATTCAATTCAGGTGGTCCTAGATGAAGAAGTCATTACCAAAGCTTCTATTCAATCAGTCAAGGCCAGTAAAAACATTTTTGAATAGTCTATCATTTTCTTATTTTCTTCTTTTCATTCATTATTATTTTGTTCTTCTAAAAAGTCAAATTCATCCCATACAACATTACTATACTTAGTATATGCTTCATCCTAAGAATAGGGAGGATTAATGCATTCGGGTCATTGTAGTATATACTCATTCTTTGATCCCTCACATGTCTCCTAAACTTTTGACATTTTAAATACTTATGGATATTTTAACCCAAGTATAGGGGGATACAGGCCAAGCCGTTGATTTAGTCAATTATTCGTTTCCCACCATCGTCCCTCCCTGCATTGGTATATAGAGTGTTATACTTAGGAATAGTTGATCCTAAGTATAGGGGGGACGACTGACTTCCCATTCTTTAGTCATTGTAGTATATACTTTTCTATACTTAGTACGAGTTATATCTTCTTTTCTCTTCTATCTATGAGTACATAGCTCAATCTAAGTATAGGGGGTCAATATATACTTTGTATATATTTTAGCCATAACTCGTACTTCTGTATTTTCAATAAATATGACGACACCATTGAATATATATATATATACACAAATTCATTAAATCATTGTATAAAGGATGATGTTATTATTCCTTAAATTCTTTGGCATATACTGATTAATAAATCAGATAAAAATACTTTGCAAAATGTTTGAAAAATAGTTTGCAAATCTTTTGAAAACTATTTAAAAGTGTTTTGTTGGATATTTTCACTTGTTGTAAAAATATATTGATTGTAAAATTTCTTTTCTTTGCATGAAATAAAGATGTTTGAAAAATGATTTGCAAATATTTGTAAAATGGTTGCAAAAATGTTTGGAAAAATCTATAGATACTGTTTGAAAAACCTTTGCAAAATGACTTTCAAATGTGTCAAAATGCTTGTAAACAAATTGTTTGTGAAAATTATGTTGGACTATAGTTTTCAAATTTGTTTGTAAAATCATTTTTCAAATAAATTTGAGGAATATGCACATCACTCTTAAAGTTTCCTTATTAATATATCTCTAGAAATATCACTTATCCCTTATAAATTCTTAAAACCTCAAATCTTGACAATACAAGAGGCATCCCTGTGTAAATATTTGTACATATTTTTAGCCAAAAATCTTTTGTTTCCAAAAATCACAAAAACTAAAAATATCAAAAACATTTGCAAAATCCTAAAAAACTTCATTTGCATCATCTTTCTCAAAAATGCATAAAAAGTTCAAAAGTTTGAAAAATGCCTTACAAAAATATTGTCCTACATAGCTTGAGCATTTTTCAGAGTAATCTAGGAAATTGAACAAGTCCGAATAAAGTCTGAAGATTGGAGCTTTATGTAAACATTAATACATTTAATTTTAGATGAACCCATTGAGGACTGGAATTGGAGATACTTCAGGTTACCTTGACTTAATTCTTTGGATTCCGTAAGACTATGTTCTTGAGTCGATTCAATGTGCCTAAATATAACCCTCCATATCATCCATATGACTCTTGAGATAGTTACTTGACAAGAAACCTTCGAGAGAAGGCATATCAAGAAAATGCCCAAAGAAGCCTTCAACCAAAATTCTACAATTATGAGCTTCAGAAAAAGCCTGCTTCTTAGTGAAGATCCGATTACATTGACCGACTTCACGTGGGAATGAAGACTACACTAGTCCATTCCCACTTCTCTTCCCATTCTTCTAACTTCTTATCCCATTTGGTTGAAAAGATCGGAAGCACCAAACCCTAGAAGGAAATATCTAGCTCCATGAGGACGAGTTATCAGAAGAGCAAACACCTTGTTAGTTCAATAGTTTTGTTTGGGGAGAGCTAAATAATCTCACACACATGGTTCTATCATTTCAAGGTAGCAGGATTATGTGATTGAGATGATGGTTTTGACTAGGCTGTGAATTTGATTCAATAATGGAAGTATGGTACCTAAAGGTTGTTGTATCACAAATCTTAACCTCTGAGTGGTTCCCAACACACCATTAATCCAGAGGTCTTCTCTAAGATCCAAACTTTGACATTATTAAGACAAGTTTAAGAGTCCAAAATTACCCCAAGTTGTTTCTTTTTCTTTTCTTTATTTTCTTCTCCGCACTTATAGGCATAAGTATTTGCTAAGACTAGCAAAGTCAAGTATAGGGGGTGATGAATCTCTATTTCATTACCTTTATTATTCCATTTTGGCCATTAGACCGTAGCTGAATGCATGTATATATCATTAATTTATCAAAATAAACATTCATTAATTTTCGCAATAAATACTATTTTTATAGTATTTATTGCCAAAAGAAAATAATAAAGGAAAGAAAAGAAAAAGAGAGATGTGTCAAGGACACTGAAGTGACCCTAGCCCCTGAGACTCGGTCATCATGATGACTTAGTAGACAAAGAATAAAGTATGGGGAGAGATGGTGGCTAATTGTATAGAAGACACAAAGGGATCACTCTACAAAATGAGCCAACCATTACTTTTTGGGACCTATTTTATTCTTTTTATTTACATATTAAATAATAAAACATTGTACATGAAAATGGTATCTAAAAATAAATCGAAAATATAAAATTTAATTCATGCAAAAATAACGTATTGAGTACTTTTTATACACATAATATAATCCTAAAATTCAAACTTCATAGACCATATCTCCCAAATAAAAACTCAAAATGTGTCGAAATCACCTTAATTGTATATAACTTTTAATAAGCTATTTAATGAAGATGGTTTCGTATTTTTAAGAGTCAAGATGTGAAAATCAGTTTTTGGGCCCCTATTGTATAATATACATAATTAAAATAATAAATTTATTCTCTATTATTTTATAATTCTATATTTTTATTATTTTAGAATATTATTTATAGTATATATACATATTAAAAATAGACTAAAATCATTAATAAAACATTAAAATAAAATATGTATATAAATACATAGATGAAAATACAATAACTATACCAATATAACAATTATACCTATTTATTTAAGTGTATATATTGTATAAGAAATATATAATAAAAATATATTTAAGCATCTAAAAATAGGTTATGATTTTATAAAATAAGATAATAAGAAAATAGAATAAAAAATACAATATAAAAGTAAAATACATAAAACATAGAAGAATATACATATATATACCCTAAAAAATAACTCCTAAATAAACATCTTTAAAAAATAAATAAAAATATGCATAAATTACTATAAACATTTTTTATTTTATAACATAAAAATAATAAAATCAACTACTATTTATTATCTATTTTCCATGGCATTTTTTCTTTGTAATTAAATGGTTTGTCCACGTGGACCAACCAGGCGCATCCTTTTGTTGATCGCATGTCAATTGTCCAGCCTCCCTTCTGACGCCTGTCAGAAGTCATGCATGCACCACTTCACCATTTTCTCCATGCCTCCCTCTTCTTCCATTTCCCTCGAGCCTCCCACCACTTTATAGCCTCTTCATCTCTCATCTTCGCCCATCACCAAATCCTCACCAACCCTCGCTCCTTCTCACACCATCTTCCCTAAAAAATCCTCGAAACCTCACCTGTAAATAAATCCTAAAGGAACCTTTAACTTTTGGTCCCTTTTCTTCGATCTTTATCCCCTAAGACCATGCCTGAATTCTTTGCCTTGGTGACAGCAAGCAATCACTGCCATCTATTATGAGGAGAGCAAGTAGAGGAGGTGCATCCACCCCATGCCGAAGCTCCTCTGGCTGGTTCCACTCCAAATCCCCAAAGATCTGTAGAGCCTCATTGCCATCATTCCTAGGTAATCTTGTAGTGTATATTTCATTTGCATCATTAATTTATAGTTAAATACAGCGAGTAGCGCTCAAATCGAAAAGCCTCAATTCTTGGAGTGAAGGCTCCAGGTCAAAATCACAGTGACGTAACCGTTGATCCATCCCGACTCCCATACAATCTCTCCCTCCTTCACATTATCCACTGATTCCTCTCAAAAGCCCCTTGAATCGTTCCCTAATTCAAGGAATTGGAGCTCTATCTGCTGCCCTCGCTGGAGCTCCCCCCTCCATTCCATATTCTTGATAATTTGGAGCAAACCTTGGGTCGAGGAGATAGCCCTCTCACCTAGGCGGGTTTGGTGTCAACTTGTAGGTCTGAGGAAGTGTTTAGCACCTGGTAGACCACCTGGAGCTGCTCCAGGTACTCTGACCTCTCTGGAGCATCGCTAGCCCCATAGCCTTCCCCAGACCCAGCTGTTGCACATGGAGGAATCCCATCTACGCATTGGGCATGTTGGATGAACGATTGATCGTTGAAGCACCACGAAGCGATGGATTAAGGTTCGTTGACGTCGAGTTCTGGGGTGATCTTCCAGCATCCTTGGTTATGGTGGACATGCGAGCCCACGGCGAGCCATTATGCAATAAATGTTATTGCGAATATCATTCCCTGATCTGAAATGAAGAATAATTAATTTGCATAATAGGTCCCTTAGTACATTTAGGATTATGTACCATGGCCATCTTGATGATCATACAGTTGTTGATTCAGTTATTAAATCATAGAGGTCGGTGCTTGGATGAATATCTAAAGAGTTAGATTAAGGACTCATCAAGCACCATCAAATGATTATTAAGAGATGATCTCCAGCCTGAGATGGAGATGGCAATCCTTTCTCTAAAGGCTGATATCTGACCGACCTCTTGATGCAGGTCCTCTACATAGGAATAGAGATTCGGAGGTGTCAGACTAGTTAGGTCAAAGTGTTGACTTAACGAGATCGAGATAACCAAAGTCCTATATCGTATACTATCATGATATAGGCACACATCCTCTGACCGGAGACAGATGTGTTACTATATGTCTGAGTATGTGCATTTGGCAAATCAATAGGTTGATGACGTAATCAAGGTCTATACACCAGCGCGCTGGTGTGCATATAAGGGCATATGAGTAATACGATCTCTCAAAGGGATCATACAGGTTCACTACTGAACCGGAAGACAAGAGCTCACTCATGAGATATTTGGAAGAATCAAATTCCGTGCGCATGGTCGTCTCACTTTGGAAGCTTGACTGAATTTATAGGTTTGATATATACTTTTGGGAAGTATATGATCAAGACCTAGGTATGATATATGCTTTTGGAAAGTATATGATCGATACTGACTCCCAATGATCGAATGAGAAACTTACTGATAGAACCCTGAAGTAGACATTGTAAAGATGATCTAATACTTTGGGTTTATTCTGAGTCTTCCAGTATGCAGGATGTACAGGTATTTGGAATACATGAGGGTGATGTGATCATAAACGATTGTATAACCATGATGCTTCCATTCCTAGGGAGTGATAAAACGGGTCTGGATTTTAGTGACTCCTCTCAGTAGAAGTAATCTTATCTTGATCCAAATGTTGGACATTGATCTGAGTGTGACTCGGATTCAATAAGAAGAATAGATTTGCGGTCTTGATTTAATCAAGCATCTATGGGAGGCCCGAGATCTGGATTTGAGATGTAATATAAATATCCATGTCACTATACGTGGAACAATACAATCGCCCTGTTCTTATCTCCAAGTATCTGCAGAGAAAGCGCATTATCCTTGAAGGAGTTCATGGATAATTCTATTGTTGATATATATATATATATATATATATATCCGAGCATTGACAAAAATGGATATTTAAATGTGATTTAATTATCATGAGTAATATGAATTTGATTCATATTATGAAGAGAGTTATCTAAGATAACTGAATGAGATTTAATTATCAAAGATGTGAATAATGTGAATGTGATTTATATTATTTGGACACATGAGAATAGAGATCCAAGATGATTAAATATGATTTAATTATCATGGATATGAATAATGTGGATAGCAATATCCATATTAGTCATATTTATTATAAATGTTATTTATAATATATAAGAGAGTGTTATTTGTAATTTACATTTGTTAATTAAATGTTGATGTGAATTGGATTCACATTGGACATTAAATTGTAGATGTAATTTACATTTTATTTTGGGTTGTGGATATGATTCACTAATTTCCAATGACATGATTGCAATGTTCACAAAATAATTATGAATTATTTGTGTGAATAATTTACAATAATAGTTGTTGTAAATAATGGAGTTTTTTTCATAAGATATTAGATCTCATGAATTAGGAAGAGGAGTGCCTCCTTCCAATTAAGGAGGATGGACGGCCTCCTTGAATTGGATTCAAGGAGTGCCGCCACCCCTTATATGGAAGGGAGGCATGCCTCCTTCCTAAATCTCCTATATTAATTTGATTTAAATTAATTTATATATTGATGATTTATTCAATATGTATTTAATTTAATTAAATTAATTGTTATTGTGTTTTTAGCAACAAATCATGACCATTGAAAGAAACACAATCAATGAGAGCCATTGGATTTGTGTTGTCCCATGGATTGAGATCCATGGATCCCAAAATGCTATAAAAGGAGAGGCACCCCATTGCTCTTCCTTACACAATGCTAGAGAAGCACCTCTCTCTCTATTTCTCTCTACACGCCATCTCTCTTCCTCTCATGGCCGTCCACCATGGATGACCTAGAGAGAAGTCTCCATCGCCGCAGCGTCGTTGTTATGCTGCCCGATCGTCTGCTCGTGGATCTCCGTCTACTTCGGTGTGCCTCGCTCGTGAAGAAGACGTCGGATCTCGTGTGTCGAGATAAGGAGATCCGCCGCTTGGATCATCAACATGGATTGCGAGAAGCACGTTGTTCATCCTTGCGCTCGCAAACGTCTCCTCTGTCAGATCGGACTTGAGACAGGAGGTCTCTTCGTTTAGAGACTCGATCGCAACCACGCTTCAAGAGGTAATCATATTACTTGTTTGTGGTTTAGATGAAATGATCTGAGAAGTGTTCTTGGATCTTGCGGTTCGTCGTATGAGAATTTTTTTAATTTCCTCTGCACCGAACAACTAGTATGACAAGTCATTCTTCGTCGTATTCGATACGACGCTCACGCTTCCATGATGCGCTTGAGGATCTAACCATATCCTTCAAGTGGTATCAGAGCCAGGTTGATGGTTTCGAATATGATTCGCTAATCGAGGACGACCTGGGTTCGTTAAGGTCGCGAAAGTTTTCATCGCATTAGATTTCACAGATCTGTTTAGTAAATAAACTCGGCACTGTTTAAATTGTTTAAACACGAATTTAATACTTGGATTTTGTTCCCCATTAAATAAGGAAACCATAGGATCTGAGTTTGCGTAAATCGGATTTCGTATGCTCGAGATATGGTTGTTTTTAATGAACATGTATGCACTGTTGCGGGAACTGTAGATTTGAACGTGATTAAAATGTTAATTACTGTTTAGACTTGCCTCGAAATGCATTAAACATCATTGGGTTCTGTCTTAAATCAAATTATCAGTCTATGAAAATTGATTTTGTCTATTTTGGATTTAATATGATTGAGATTTGTGCATTTTAGTAAGAGGGGGTCACTGCTGAATTTACAGTCCTAATCAAGAACCATGTGATTGTCAATTAATGAAATTAATTGTTAATTTCGAGAAATAATTATGGAAAATATTTGAGAAATATTGGAAGATGATTATTTCCTTAATTTACTTGTCCCAACCAATTAATTGATCAGATTTGATCTAAATCATAATTGGAATCACAATCATCAAACTCCTTGCTTGAATAGGATTGGGAATTTGTCTAGCAATTTTCCTTATAATCAAAAATTATTTTTGATTACTATATGGTATAATTTCGGTTGAAGAATTGATAATCATCTCAAGTACAAATTGATCTATTTGGCATTATCCTTTACCGAGGCGGATATGGTGTCTGGTCGGAGATCGCTGGGGTAGGGGGTTGCAACGTATGTGGTCCGTCCCACTCTCGTCGGTACTGGCCATGACAACGGGTAGGGTCTGGATAATGTCGAAGAAATCAAGATGTATTTCCTAATTATTAAAATATGAATTAAAACGTACTTTGAGATAATACCATATATATATTCAAGTATTGCAATCAAGTTTCATTGATTGAATTGGATTGATAATTAATTTAATATGACTGAATTAATTATATCCAATTAAACCACTCTATTATGAATAGGGTTATTATTTCCCTTGGAAGAATTAATTATGTGAATATGATTCATGATAATTAATTAGAATTTGAATATGATATGGAGGATCACATAAGTGACATCCATGGTCTCCCGTCAAGGCGAAGGGTTCCGTCGCCAGATATTGTATGTAGGAGACGCCTGTCCGAAGTGACAGCTCCTGCATATGATCCATTTGGATCGGGCTCGTCGCTTCTCGAAAGGGTAAGGACGTATGCATAGTGACCCCAATATCGAGTCCTCATATTATTGGGGTGATATTGGATTGCGCATAGCGAGTTGTATTCCTGTTGACAGTTGGTTCAATTAATGATGGGTCAACATCACCTTAGGGGTGGTGGGCCCGGGTGTTAAAGACCGAATTAGGAGATGCAAGTTCGACTTGCAAGGCGGAATGTGTTCCCGCTTCTTTTTGTCCGAGTTACAAGTTCTCATATTATTGGGATGTAACAAAGATAAGGAAGGAGATCCCAGATCTTGCTTGAGATATAATGGTAAGTATATCTCTTACATTGAAAGTGATTAAGGGAATGGACTTTCATTGTTGACATTGCAAGACAACTTTGATATAAAAATTCCTAAATCAAAATAAATTACATATTTATGCAAATTTCTTATTTCAGATAATCCTTCTTTAATCCCACTCAATGTTGTACTCAATAATAACCAGTAGATTATCATGGATTGGACCTATGATCCAGATATTGTACTTGCAATTGAACACATAATGTATATGGTTGCAATATGCAAGTTTCCTCATAATAATGAGGAATGATAATTAAATAAACAATAGGACTAAAACCCTAGGGTTTGTATGTCTCTATAAGTCTTGATCTCATCGAATGTACCTTTGATGTGACATGTCGATAATGATCGTAATTATCAAATAATCCTTATAAAATCTAAGAAGATGTTCTGGCATACATATGTGCTCTCGACATATAATCATGAATGACATGGTTCTCTGCACTATGCATAATGGTGGCTCTATAGGAGATGATGTATTCAAATCGTTTGAGTACCTACCTGAACCTAAGTTTTAAGAGTTTAAGTTGATGTAGATACGATGAGTGTCATCATTCTACTATCTATACTCTAGTCATTCATGAAGCTTCATAATATTCATATTGTGTGAATTGAATGAAACTTGTACTCTTATATTGAAAATTTTGATTTTAACATAAGAGATCCTTAGTCTTGAGCAATGGTTGTTTTAGATAAAGGGAGCACAGTGGAAGCATGGGTTGGACCCAAGTAAGAAGTATAGTCAAAGAGTTGATTGTACTTCTATGACTTCCATATGACATCCAAAGAGTTGGATGAATGCCAATACTGCAATAAGTTGATGTGTTGATAGTATGACTATCAAATCTATCTAGAATCCTTAGAGAAGGAATCAGATAGAACGTCAGATTAATCTACATATAATCATTGATATTAACTTACTTATTTGATAAGATAAAGTCTAATAATTGTATCTCAATCTTCTAATTACACTTGCAATTGGTTGCATATGTATTAGAATATTAGAAATTTGATCTTAAGGTTTAATGGTCATCCATGTTGGAGTTGATGCAATTGTTGCAACAATTTCCACCGGATGAATATACTTCACATTTTCAGTGGGAGAGTCCTTGGTCTTAGAGAATGTCTCTATGACCTAGATGTCAGAATACACTCATTGTTTATTTCTAAATGTTGGGAATAAACATGAAATCTGGAATGGACCTATCATAAAGAGTTATGATGGAGATATTTCAGATAGTAATCTAACATCTAATGAACTCCACTAAATTAGAAAATTAATGAATGGTTCATTAAGAATTCTAATACTGAAAATTAAACCTTTAAAAATCAATAGGAGGATAAAAATCATTTGACAATGATCTAGCATCATATTTTGGACATATGTCTATTGATGAGATCAATGGACAAGAGATGAAACTTTAGAATGTCTAAAATTTCAAAACGTGCATACATATGAATATTGTATTCAAAGTAAAATGTCCAATACACCCTTCTTTGGGAAAGGTGTAAGATGTCAAGGTATTCAGGATCTCATACATATTGATGTATGTGAATCATCTATATCATAGTAAACATTATGGATATGTGATATCTATTGATGATTATTTGTGATATGAGATTTCTTCTCTTCACTTAGAAAACTTTGAAATGTTCAAAGATTTCACAATTTTGGTTTAGAACCAAAGTTTGAAGGAAGATGAAATGAATTTGATCTAATCAAGGTAGCCTTGTACCTATTAGATGAATTCAAGGAATACCTTATGGAGATATGAATATCATTCCTATCTCAATCCTCCTAATGAACCTTGACTCAATAGAGTTGTAGGGAGATACAATTGATCATGTATGACATGATTTAATCAATGATAAATCTTAGCATAATTATCTCTTAGTTTCCAGGTATATATATATGTAGTAGAGACTACATTGTATATCTTAATAAGGTTCCAAGCTAGTAAGCTGGAATCTAGCACCAGAGAGTGCTACTTCAGTAGGAAAATAAAGGATGGTATTGGATACCTACTTTATGACCTAGAGATTCTTAAAAGATCTCATCTTTGAGAATATGATTCTTATAGGATGACTCTCTTGAGAATAAAGATGAAAATGAAGTAAAGGAACTCATTTAATCTTGAGATGATAATGAGTCTCCTAGAATCGGAAACTAAAAGACAATTAGAGATGAAACACTAATACCCCTTCAAATAAGTTTGATGATGGGTTCCATGTATCAGTTGAATATGACAAAGATCTGATTTCATGTGATGAAGCTCCTGAGGATCATGACATGGAAAGATGGATGTTAGCAATAAAATTCTAATGTCGACTTCATATATAAGTGTTGTATATGTACCCTCGAGGATCCACCTATATTGGTAAGACCCATTAAGATGTAAATGGATCTTCAAGAGAAAGAGGGAACCTGATGAGAAGGTAGAGACCTTCAAAGCATGGTTTGTAGCCATGAGCTGCAAACCGAAGAGAAGGCATCTCTTGCGATGAGACTTGCTCTTCAGTGACCATGTTTAACCCATCAGAATATTGCTAACTATAGATACACAACTTGACTATGACATCTTCATGATGTGATCAAGATTGCATTCCTCTATGAATACCTCTCTGAGGATATTCATATGAAGTAGCCCCATGGCTTCATGGTTGAGGAAAGCAAGGTGTGCAAGCTGAAGAACTCCATCTTTGACTCAAATAAGCTTCTTGTAGTTGGAACATAAGATTTGATGAAATTATAAATGTTATGATTTCTGATAAAATCTTGATGAACCATGTGAAGCTTAGTGGGAGTGCCATTGTGTTCATCACACTAAATGTAGATAATATTCTAATCATTTAGAATGATATAAGTGTTTTATATTCTGGTTGTTCAATACCTCGAGATATGATCTCTTTGATCTTAGTTCTGAAGTTGTTCAGAAGTAAAGAGAAGAGGATATTAGGACCGACACATTAGTAGTACACCTTGGACTTATTCTATTTTTTTGGAAAATTCCAAGAAAGGCTTCCTTCCCTTAAAGATATGGTAGTGACCTATCTAAAGGGATAGCACCTCAAAGAGTTGAGGAAGTGAATGCTAGAACTGCTTGCACTTGTGCATCAGTTACAAGAAGCTGAGTGTATGCTAGAAGTGCAAAAGAGCCAGATGTCTGCCATGCAGTAGGAGTAGTAATCTGTTACTAATCCTACTATGGAATAAAATACTTGATTGCAGTAAAAACAATATCTTCAAAGATGATGAAACTTAGAGATAGTAATCTCAAAGTCTTATCTTCAAATGTTCAAGACCTTGTAGATGGTGATCTATAAGGATCTTAACTGTAGATACCTTAGGAGATAAAGATCTCTAGGAATGAAGGTATTATAAAAAGGATTATGGAAATACTGGTTATAATAATTATCGAGCTAAAGTGTCAATGACACTATAACAAAATTGAGTATTGGTTGCATAAGATGCAACATTCGCATTGGATGCGAGCACTGTTACTGGGGATATGCAAGTGCCGTAAAAGGACTTGACGTAGTCTTTTGGGAATAGAGTGACTGATCAACTTACCTAGCTATTTTCTAAATAGCCTATGATTGTCATATGAGTGTGGGTTTAAATGATTAGACATTAATGGCTCTTTGGGCTAGTGGGAGATTGTTGGACATGTGAGCCCACGGCGAGCCACTATGCAATAAATGTTATTGCGAATATCATTCCCTGATCTAAAATGAAGAATAATTAATTTGCATAATAGGTCCCTTAGTACAATTAGGGTTATGTACCATGGCCATCTTGATGATCATACAGCTGTTGATTCAGTTATTGAATCATAAAGGTCGGTGCTTGGATGAATATCTAAAGAGCTAGATTGAGGACTCATCAAGCACCATCAAATGATTGTTAAGAGATGATCTCCAGCCTGAGAAGGAGATGGAAATCCTTTCTCTAAAGGTTGATATCTGACCGACCTCTTGATGCAGGTCCTCTGCATAGGAATAGAGATTCGGAGGTGTCAGACTAGTTAGGTCAAAGTGTTGACTTAACGAGATCGAGATAACCAAAGTCCTATATCGTATACTGTCATGATATAGGCACGCATCCTCTGACCGGAAACAGATGTGTTACTATATGTCTGAGTATGTACATTTGGCAAACCAATAGGTTGATGACCTAATCAAGGTCTATACACCGGCACGCTGGTGTGCATATAAGGGCATATGAGTAATACGATCTGTCAAAGGGATCATACAGGTTCACTACTGAACCGGAAGACATGAGCTCACTCATGAGATATTGGGAAGAATCAAATTCCGTGCGCACGGTTGTCTCGCTTTGGAAGCTTGACCGAATTTGTAGGTTTGATATATACTTTTGGGAAGTATATGATCAAGACCTAGGTATGATATATGCTTTTGGAAAGTATATGATCGATACCGACACCCAATGATCGAATGAGAAACTTACTGATAGAACCCTGAAGTAGATAGTGTAAAGATGATCTAATGCTTCCGGTTTATTCTGAGTCTTCCAGTATGCAGGATGTACAAGTATTGGGAATACCTGAGGGTGATGTGATCATAAACGATTGTATAACCATGATGCTTCCATTCCTAGGGAATGATGAAACGGGTCTGGATTTTAGTGACTCCTCTCAATAGAAGTAATCTGATCTTGATCCAAATGTTGGACATTGATCTGAGTATGACTCAGATTCAATAAGAAGATTAGATTTGCGGTCTTGATTTAATCAAGCATCTATGGGAGGCCCGAGATCTGGATTTGAGAAGTAATATCAATATCCATGTCACTATACGTGGAACAATACAATCGCCTTGTCCTTATCTCCAAGTATCTGCGGAGAAAGCGCGTTATCCTTGAAGGAGTTCATGAATAATTCTATTGTTGATATATATATCCGAGCATTGAGAAAAATGGATAATTAAATGAGATTAAATTATCATGAGTAATATGAATTTGATTCATATTATGAAGAGAGTTATCTAAGATAATTGAATGAGATTTAATTATCAAAGATGTGAATAATGTGAATGTGATTCATATTATTTGGACACATGAGAATAGAGATCCAAGATGATTAAATATGATTTAATTATCATGGATATGAATAACGTGGATAGCAATATCTATATTAGTCATATATATTATAAATGTGATTTATAATATATAAGAGAGAGCTATTTGTAATTTACATTTGTTAATTAAATGTTGATGTGAATTGGATTCACATTGGACATTAAATTGAAGATGTAATTTACATTTTATTTTGGGTTGTGAATATGATTCACTAATTTCCAATGACATGATTGCAATGTTCACAAAATAATTATGAATTATTTGTCTGAATAATTTACAATAATAGTTGTTGTAAATAATGGAATTTTTTCATAAGATATGAGATCTCATGAATTAGGAAGAGGAGTGCCTCTTTCCAATTAAGGAGGATGGACGGCCTCCTTGAATTGAATTCAAGGAGTGCCGCCACCCCCTATATGGAAGGGAGGCATGCCTCCTTCCTAAATCTCCTATATTAATTTGATTTAATTTAATTTATATATTGATGATTTATTCAATATGTATTTAATTTAATTAAATTAATTGTTGTTGTATTTTTAGCAACAAATCATGACCAGTGAAAGAAACACAATCAATGAGAGCCATTGGATTTGTGTTGTCCCATGGATTGAGATCCATGGATCCCAAAATGCTATAAAAGGAGAGGCGCCCCATTGCTCTTCTTTACACAATGCTTGAGAAGCACCTCTCTCTCTCTCTATTTCTCTCTACACGCCATCTCTCTTCCCCTCATGGTCGTCCACCATGGATGACCTAGAGAGAAGTCTCCATCGCCGCAGCATTGTCGTTATGCTGCCCGATCGTCTGCTCGTGGATCTCCGTCTACTTCGATGCGCCTCGCTCGTGAAGAAGACGTCGGATCTCGTGTGTCGAGATCAGGAGATCCGCCACTTGGATCATCAACATGGATTGCGAGAAGCACGCGGTTCATCCCCGCGCTCGCAAGCGTCTCCTCCGTTAGATCGAACTTGAGACAGGAGGTCTCTTCGGTCTCTTCGTTTAGAGACTCGATCGCAACCACACTTAAAGAGGTAATACTATTACTTGTTTGTGGTTTAGACGAAACGATCCAAGAAGTGTTCTTGGATCATGTGGTTGCGTCGTATGAAAATTTTTTTAATTTCCGCTGCACCGAACAACTAGTATGACTAGTCGTTCTTTGTTGTATTCGATACGACGCTCACGCTTCCGTGATGCGCTTGAGGATATAACCATATCCTTCAGGTTATTGTTGGATCAAGAGCCCCTACCATGTCTAATCCCAGCCGTTGGATGAAACGAACCGTCTCCCCATTTAAAACCGTAGGATCTAACACGTGGTTAAAAAAGAGCAGTTGGATCCCAGCCGCATAAGTGGGTAAATTTCATATACATCTTTTATTTTTTTAATATCTTTAAAGTCATGCAAATACTTTATCTACTTAAAAATTTTGTAGGTAAATTTCTTGTAGCCCCCTTAACTTTTTACATATTGCATTTTAGTCCCCACAGTCACGTGCATACACACGTTTCATCTTGTAAAAATTGCATGTAAGCCCTAGTAGGTTATTAGAATTATATTTTAATATATAAAGTGTGGATATTAGTTTTAAATTTTGGGTAAAGTTGCATCGTTACCCTTACTTTTAATTATATTACAAAGTATATCCCTACGAGGATGAATATTTTTTTGAGATATTTTATACTTACTAAAAATCTTTGTTGCGACTCATAAATTACCAAATAATAGGAGTAGATATCTTGATTCATGCTTGATCAAGTTATAAATTTGTATTTGCATTTTATGTCATTCTCCTATTTTCTAAAAATCAAATAGTGTACGGTCAGTCTCAGATTGTCTTAAAAAGCCAAAAAATTAAAAAAATGTTTTGAAAATAATCCCAAAAAATGTACTATGCTTTTTTAATGACTTCTAATCTTCAGACAAAAAAATCACTAAAAATAGAAAAAGAAAATGCTTGAAAATTGAAAAACCTTCAAAACCTTTATAAAAATCTAAATTCCCAAAAATTCCAAAAATATTACTTTCTATTATATAATTTTCTCTATAGTATTATCTATATATAAATTGACTTGGAAAATTTTGGATAGAATTTTCTATTTTTAATTTCCATATTAATCTCAGCTATTTAATTAAACCCTAATTTATGATATTTTCAAATTTTAAAATACATAAGAATTAGCAAAAATCCTTAAAAATCACTAAAATGGTAAAAAATATTTGAAACCCCAAAAACGTTTATTTGCTTAATTTTGATTATTTTTAGAGGTATCTATAATTATCCTGCTCTATATAATGCATATATGTATATATAGCCTTATATAGTATTATATCTTTAAAAAAAGAAATTAAAAATCTAAAATACTAAAACATAATACAAACGTATAAAATTAAAAAGAAAATAAAAAATATATCTTAAATAGACCCATATTATTTTACTATTATTGTGAATGGTTATATATATATATACATATACCTATATTATTTATTTATAAATAATATTGAGTGCTACATCATGTATTCCCTGTGTTTGACACCCTACTCTGCTTGTGGCTATACACATTTTATTGCAGGTTTTATAATAAAGTTTCTTTTACACATGCTTTTCAATGATTATATCTTGTGTGGGTTGATTGTTGAATTCAACGGTCTTCTTAAGCGGTCAACAAATCGACTGTAGTTTCGTATTGTGAAACTGTACAATTTCCTAGGAGAATTGTGTGTTTTCAGTTAGAAATCAGGAGTTGATCCATCTTCGCATGTTGATCTGACCTCCTTCCTTTCACAAAGTGGTGGAGATTCCTAGGGTTTACAACATATGTGGGTGGACACCTGCAAAAACGACCGGTGAAGGGGTATTTGAAGGCGGAGGGAGGCGAATGTTGCAAACCTATGTACCACCACCACCTGATAGAGAAGTTAGGGATGAGAGTCGTTATGGATTTAGCATGGAGGAGGGACGATAGGGGAAGATGATGGATGTGAAAGTTGGTTGGGAAATTACTCGAAGTGGTTGGTGAAATTGGGAGAAGTTGGGTTTGGTTAAGAGTTTTGCACAATTAGAGATGGAGGTGCAGGAGGTTGAAGGTGATCCATGCACCGTTCGATCATATGATCCAACAATCCAAGATGGGGCACGAGCGAACGATCGAGATCCCTCTGATCAATTAGATCAGATGAAAACAATACGAGAAGGAGAGACTAGACCGCAGTAGTCTGATCTGATGATTAGATGGCTCACAAAAATGGCAGGAGAATGAGTAGGGCCAGGCTCCACGATAAGTAGAGAAAGCGCCATGTGTCCCAATGATAATTAAGGGGAAAATGAATCAAAGAAAAATCTGAGACATATAGATAGAAAACAAATTATTAAAATTTGTGAACATGAAAGTTGTAGATATTGATGAGATCTACAAGTTTCATGTGGAAGCCAAAGAGAGGAGTCATCTAACATAGTTAAAAGTTACACAAATATTTAAAACAATAATATACTGTTCTTTTATTTTATTTTCTCATTTTTTGGATTTTAAATTTTATTTTATGTTATATTAATATCTAAAATTTTATCCTAACTTTTGTTTGATGTTTTAATGTAAAGAAATACATAAAATTATAATAATATATTAGGTTTTATAATACAAACTAATTAGGGTTAATTACTTATAGCACCTAAATATTTGTTTAATGTTAATTATTAATGAAATCTTATATTTTACTTAAGGGATGTCATAATAATAAATAATGTAGATAAATATGAGATTTATCATTGTCCCAGGTGCACTATATATTATTTTTATGTGAATAAATTTCGCAATTTTCTTTGTATTTTTATATACAAGTTTTGTGTTGAGGGTTTTATTATTTGAGGTTTAAGAAATGGAAAATAAAATAGAGCCCAAAAGGCTATTTATTGATGAATAAAAGTAAGGGTTTAGAGGCATTTTCTATACAGTTAGCCACCCAGTCTCCCCCTACATTATTCTTTGTCGACCAAGTCATCAAGATGAATGTGAGTCAGGGTCCAAGATCATTCAGTGTCCTTGACACTTCATTTTTTTCTTCTTTTCTTTTCTTCTTTTATTTTGAGATTAAATACCAATATATTTACTATATTTAGAGATCAATATTTGAATATTATTTTGTACGAATTAATTCTATTTACATGCATTTAAATAGGATTTAAGGCCAAAATGAAAGAATAAAGGTGATGAAATGGAGATTCATTAGTATCCAAGGTATTTTTCTTACTATTTTTAATGCACATGAGCTATTTTATAGAAATAAAGATGCATACAATAAAAATACAACATGCAAATGACCTATATGAAATTAGTTAAAACATTCAAGGCATTTAATATCATGTCCAAAAAGTTAAAGGGTATGCATGCAATTTTACAGTGTAACACGTGCACCTACACGTGATGCGAGAGGACCTAAATGCAATATTAAGAAACTTCAGGTAGTCCTCTTAAATATTACCTAAAATATCACACTTACTACTATATTTACAAGACTGCTAATAAATACAAAAAAAGGTGGGGTGTCCAATATTTATTAATTTTTACGCGATATCTAACAGTTCTCCTTCCTTGCATCTCTTAGACATGTGATGCCCAGTGGAAGTCTGATACCCCTTCGCAAATGAATGCTTGAGATTAAATCATGATGGATATCCGATGGTAAATGTTGGACTCAATCCAACGGCTCCTGCAGACCAGGCGACGATGTTCTTGATTGAATGATAAGGAGACAACTTGGAAGAACTGATGAACAACAACTCCTCTCCGAGCTTTGATCATAGATTCCCAACATCTGTGGCCTCCTTCCTTAGCTTCAACGGGCCTTACAGATTCCCAGAAGGTCACCACAACTATATGTGGGTCTCAGATGGTTCCAGATCCCATCGATAGGAACCTGGAGGTCCTTCGAGATCAACAGCTTAGATCTACTGATGATGCATCAATTCCTTGCTTCGGAGGGATTTCAAACCCTATAACTTGCACAAAAAGACTACGGGCATGAGAGAAAAGCTTCTCGACATAATGTGAAGCTGAATAGCACAAGGGAGTGGCCAGGTGGAGTGCTCTAATAGATGGGTAGAAGATGGAGATCGAATCCTGATCTGAGAGAGATCAAGGGCTGGAGGAAAGGAGTGATTAATGGAGAAAGTAAAGAGGATGGAGATGGAGGTGAAAGTAGGTTGAGAGACAGTCAGAATCACCATGAATTGGAGCGTTCCAACAAACAAAGATCTTTTTCATTACTATAAATTACGACCTAAATGCTAAAATTAAAGGCTAAACTACGATAATGGAACAAAATGTGATAAAACCCCTAAGGTGAACAGCTCATACCTCAACTAGATCAGGGAACAGAGGAGGTCATCAGAGGTGCTTCGATGGGGCATGGACCACATCATTCTTCTCCTTTCTTCACGTCGACAAGGCCTAGGAGCACGAGTTATCATCAGGAGCTCAACTCATGTGGACTCCTATTGAGTTACAAGGAAAAAATATATATTCTAGAAAGTTGAATTTTCCCTTTTAACTCCGTTTTAATCAAAACCACCTTCATTGGATAGATAATTTAATTTTATGGACAATAAAGGTGAGTTTGGTCCAATTTATGCTTCTATAGTGTAGTTATTAATCAATGAAGTTTTGTTTGAGGTTTTTTCCTCTGTGTGTCCATGTCATACTATGCATTATTTTTTATGTGCAATGTGTTTTGTATTTTTCCACGTATTTCTATGTACAAGATCATGTAGAATATCTTTTTATTTGGAGAATATAAAAGGGAAAATAAAATATTTAAAAAATGGCTATATATAAATGAATCAAATTGGGATTTTTTATGTATTTTACGTGCAATTGAGTGCCCTATCTCCTCCTACTTTATTCCTTATTGACCAAGTCAATATTGATTTAGTCTCCTGGTTTAGGGTTTTTTAGTAATTTCAATACTTCATTTCTTTTTTCTTTTCTTTCCTTTATTCATTTATTTTAGGATTAAATACATCTATATAGTATTTACAAGTTAAATAATGAATGTTATTTTGTAAATATTAGTGCTATCTAAATGCATTTAACTAGGATTTGAAGTCAAAATGAATGAACAAAGGTGATGACATAGAGATTCATCAATGATGTAGCCAAAACACGTGCATATGGCAACAAATTATGTTAATAGTTTGGAATCGGTCACCATGCACACTGACATTGTCAAAAATAATATAAAAATGAATACAATACTTGTGAGTTATTTTCTATATTTGAAATTTGCAAGGAATGACATATTCATGGCATATCACATATAATGATACATGTGACCAAAAATATAAATTACTTTTATCATTAAATATACTAATTGATACTATTTTTAGGAACGGTTTGAACAAAATTAAATGAGAAAGGCAATGTGCATCGGTTCCTATACAAACTATCATTAATTTCAAATACAAATAATATTTTTGTAATGGATAATATTTGATACACATGGTAAAACAGAAATATGTGCTTTTTGATTTAAAATTATAAATACTCATTGAGATAGGTGCCGTGTATTGTTTTTTCCAGTTAAACTAATTGTTTACATCAATTATTCGGATCATATGGAACATAACAACTTGTAAAAAATACGATTCTTATATTCTTGACAAAGTTTATATAAGATAAAAAGGTTCATCATGATATATTAGTGGCTTGATATTTATATGATAGTTTTCCACATAATTCAACTTGGACATTACAAAACAAATAATATCCCAACTTTTGGAAATGGTCACCTTTTTGGTGTGTCTAACATGGTTTTTTAAAACCTAACCGGACACCTAACCGGAAACCTTGTTGAAATGGTCGGATCGGGTTGAACCGGATGATGACGTCACCATTATTTAAAATAGGATTAAACCGAAACGGTGAAAAAAAGTGGCCGATGGCTAATCAAACCGAAATGAAATTATATATATATATATATAATATACACTTAATATACTTGAAATATATATAAAATACATAGATAATGTATATATTTCACATTATACATAAAGTATTTTTCTTATACACCATCAAATATCATACATATCATATATATATATATATATATATTATTTGTACTAGATGCTCTACAACATTATAGTAGTTTAATTATATTTAAAACCCAATGCAAGCAAAAAGTTGTGTTAGTTTAGTTGGTTAGAAGTGTGAATTAGGTTATCACTGGCCATGGGTTTAACTCCTAGTACTAACAAAATTTTTAAATAATTTAAAAATGAAATGTGGTTCAACTTCGGTTGAACATGGTTATACCGGGTCAAAAAATATGTTGATCCGAAGGATCAATTGAAATTTGAATAGTCAAACCCAACCGACACAAATCGATTAATCGGATCGATTCAGGCCCGGATCACCGGTCAGACCGGTCGAACCAGTCGGTCCGGTCCGGTTTCAAAAACACTTGTATAAGATGCAAGCTTTTGAAAAAAAAAACAAGCTGTGAAATTCTGAAGGACAGAGGGCCAATCTTTTTTCAGGTATAGATATAGTCCTTGGGAATTTAAAAATATCTCTTGAGACTTTCCGAATGCACAATGATTAGAGGCCGTAGATCGTCTGAGGGCTGATCTGATCTTCCCACGGTAGAAAAGCCAGATCTTGATCAGAGTTTTCGTATCATATATCTGTGAACTTTGTTTTTTACCATAATTCCAACACCTATGTATAGAGGGAGGGGTCCTTCCTGTTTCCTCCTACCCTTTTCCTCTGATGCTTATCACCTAGCCTTCTTCGCTGTTGAAATTTCCTGGAAGCAGAGCTTTCGAGACGTCAAAAAGCTTTTTCTTTTACCTTTCAATTTTCGGAAAAAAAGATATAATCAGGAAGGATATTGCAAGAGAAGAAGGATGTCTTGTAGACAGCATTCTATATGGGATACAATATTCCCTTCCTGAAAAAATCGGTTATTTTCGGGTCAGGATTATACCACACCAGGCATAGGTGGCCACCAGTTTTTTTCTCATTTCTTGTTGGAATAAAATTACCATTTGTTATTATCATTTCACTTTGCCTAAACTTTAATTATTTCATCTGGAAGTGTTTAACGTGTGTGTGCACGTTTTTTCCTCTATAATTAACTAGCCTATGATGTAAAATCATACAACGAATATTATCCATGTAAAATTACCTTTTTTCTTGTAATGTGTAACTATTGTAATATTCATTACTAAAGTTTTATTTTGCAATGATTGTTTGTTATATTGCTAATTTATCAGCATAATTTCCAATTAAGCGATGATGAGGAAAAATGTCAAACAATATCCATTGTTATATGATTTTTTATTAGGGATATAGATTAAGAATTAAAGGAAACAAAGAAATACTGTTCTTTATTATATATTTAACAGTGGAAATAAATCATTTTTTATTTACTATCAAAGCTAAGAATTTAGTTTTTGTTTTCTTCTTTACTTTCTCTCCCTTCTTCACGTTTGTCACGTAGAAATAAAGTCAAGACTAGAAATTGAGCTCCTTAAATTCAGTAGGAGCACTGAGCCACAATAATTATCACTTTAATATATACCTATTTTTATGAGTGACAATATCTAAAAACAAAACCTCTTGTTGCATCAAACAGAGATTATTCTTCCTACAAAAGTTTATTTCTTACAAAATAACCATGCATTCAAGCACGGAGGAATCACATGTTGATAAAAAGGATTTTTTTTTAATATTCATGCATCTCTTAACTTCTGAAATATAAGTTATACTCTCACTTTTTTAAATATCAGTTGTGCCACAACCTTCTTGTTGTTGTATCGCTTGTACCTGTAGATTTACTTGTCATCAATCCATCTTCCAAATGGATGTTAATGTTTAGATACAAGGGTAACTAGAAATGAAACTAGGGTCACAAATATTTCCTTATGAGCACAAGCCTAATAGTAAAGAAAAGGAAGGATATATGCAAAATTTCTCCTTTCTTCATCATCTCCTTCTTTACTTCATACCTGATCCCCATCTCCCCAGCTCCTGCCCTCCCCACAATCTCGACCTAATATCGCCACAGCAATGCTCGACCTCCACTGCCCCAAGCTCCTTCTCCTCCAACCAAGATCCTTCATTCAAACCTCATCTAGCCACGCCATCGCCCGGACCTCCTCATCCCTAAGCTCCTCAACCGCAACCTCCTCCACCAAGCTGCCCCACCTTGACCTCCTCACCAGGCTCCTCTGCCTCGACCTCCCCAAGGCAGAGGAAATGTAATACCCTCCTATTTTACAGTTGTCCCCCTTTTAACTTCTGCAATATCAGTTATGACCCTCCTTTTTTGTAATATTAGTTTTATTGTTACCTTTTTACGTTGTTAGCTTGATGGTTAATGAATTGAACCAAATCATAGTTTATTCATACTAAGGCATAGCTAAGGAATGACTTATTGCTTATATACATCTACAACTAAAATATTTATGAAAGGCAGAGGAAGTGCTCTCAATCTGGAGTAGAGGACCAACATGCCAAATGAAGGCTCAGATGTGGTGGTGGAGACGGCAACTAGTTGATGCCGTCGAGCTCCCTCCGGCCCAAGCTTTCCCAATTTTCGTCGTTCTTCTTCTCTTGTATCCAACATCACCATTTATGTTCTTCTATCTCATTATGGATCAAAGGTCTTTTTTCTTCTAGGGAGATCGGGGGTAGATGAGGGGGCGAAACGAGGGCTCATGGGATAGAGGAGGGCGAAAGATGAGGGTTCGAGGGGCAGAGGAGGTTGTGGCTTAGACATTGGAGCACAGGATGGAGAGAAGGAGGACTCGGATGGGGAAGGAGGGGAAAAAGGATGTTCGACCTAGGGTTGGTGTAGAGGGGGGAGGCGGTAGGAGTGGGTACAGAGGACTATAGTAGATGAAGGGATGTGGGATGGTAGGATGTGGGGGTGGAGAAGAGGGGATGGGGGTGCAGGAGGAGGTCGAGGTATTGGTTCGTGGGTGGAGGAGGAACTCAGGGTGGAGGACCTTGGGCTGAGGAGGTTGAGGCGATGGCCTTGGGAAGAGGAGGAGGTCAGAGTGGAGGAGCTTTGTGGAGGAGGTTGGGGGCTAAGGAGCATGGGGTGGAAGAGGTTCAAGGGTCGTCATGGTGAAAGTAGGCCGGGAAGGAGATGTGAACAAGGGAGAAACTTCACATGTATCTTTTCTTTTCTTTAGGGTTTGGCTTGTGGTCATAAGTTAACATTTGTTTCCTATGTTTCCTTTTTAATTACTCTTGTGTCCAAGTGTTAACGTCCTTCTGAACGATGGATTGATGATAACTAATTCGACGAACACAAGTGATTCAACCATAACAAAGTATGGACACAACTAATATATCACAAAAGGGAGAGATATAACTGGTATTGTAGTAGTTAAGAGTGGTAGATTTCTTGACTTTTTCTTGGGTGAAGGTAGCTAAGTAATTGTAACAAATACTGAATCCTGGGCATAACAACTTGAAGAATCACAATCCACTCTTGAATTGAAATGAAACAAGCCTACACAAAATATTGTTTTTACATAAGATATGGACACATACAAACATTGCAATTCTAACAAACCGTAATAAGCGTACTATGATTAACGCAAGATAAATTAATTAAAGGGGAAACATCAAATCCAATGGGATGGATGCGGTCTCTTCTGACATGTGTGACATAACATTGTCAATCTCAAGATTAGTCTCTTCTGACATGTATGAGACGAGACAAACGAGCAAGCAATGATATGGACCAATAAATTTCTACAAGGTTTGATTGGGCCTAAACCAAAATTTGCAAGGCCGAATTTGAGTTTCAAGAAATGTCTAAAGCACATCAAAGTCTAATGCTACCATCATAGTGTCGATTTCTTTCTCCCGGTCTTATGATCGGAACTTACGGGATCTGAACTAAAATATTTATTTTGAGTGTTTTTTCACCACTAAAAAAGTGTTCTTTGGAAACGGATTATGCAATGATCGAAACTAAGTATTACTAATGTCGATCAAATTGCAATACTTTTTTAATTTGTTGTATAATATTTAATAATTACAACATTTTGTAAAAACATGTTGCATTTATCTCGAATGTTTGCATATGTTAATGCAAACCATTGCATTTAAATAATAAATGCAACACTTTCTATATAAATGTTGGTTCTTATATTTGCAACATTTTTTTTAAAGTTGTTGTTTTTTTTAGAAACCCAAAAAAATGTAGCCCCTGCATATCCCTCCAAAATATCTATAATCCACATACGAAAATCACAGCAAAAAAACACTCGCATGGACCTCCCTCCGAAACCCTCGTACACCAAAATCCCTCCTCAACCTTTCCCCCAAATCTCTTTTAATCCTCTTATTTTGGCATGTCATCAAACTTTTTTCCCTAATTCCTTCCCCAAAATCCCTCATCTATTCCTTCGTCAGATAACATGTCATCCTCTTCCGGTGTATCCATATAGACGCCTATTGTTGTTATGCGTGCGAGTACGACTCCCTCCTTCCCCTTCAAAATCTTGTCATGAACAAAGAGAAGAACCCCTAAACCCTAACCAATGAACACATCGTGCACATAGCAGGATCGCGACTTAAGGATCTTGATCGCGTGAGAAATACCTCGGCATTAGAGGCCGATCCCTGCTCCCTCTTTTTCCATTATTTTGTTGATCACTTGCGATATTTATGTATATCATCTTTGTTGTATTGTTTATTGTATTGTTAGTGTGATTAGGTACTAGGTTTCACAAGTGTTGATCACCAATTTATTGCTTAATGTGCTACAAACGACAACCTGAAATGCTTTTATCTAACGTTGTTTTTTCTTGAATCATTGGACTGTTATTTGATGCCATGGATTTGGTTGAGTAAATCCACTCAGCCTTCTACCTTTTCCATTAAATTTTTGTTCATATTTGCATAAAAAATACACAAGAAGAGATGTTTAAAATAATCCTAGTCTCTACCGGATGCAACTGAAACAATGCAAACGAACAGTAAACATAAATATGAGGGTGTGCATATCTAATAACATCCTAGAGACTAGATATAGAATTTTTTTTGATTGCACGTGCATAACAAATTGTTCCACTGCATCATGGTCAATAAAGGAATAAGGAATACCTGATTAATCGTTCTGTATATATAGGTTTTTTAACCAAAATGATTAATCTTATGAAACTTTGAATATCAATATCCGACATTCCTGGATCTTAAAGTGAATGAGAATCATGATGCACATGAGATTAAGAAATGTTGGTTCAATATTCTGCATGAGACTAGTCAAGTTGGCTCCCCTTTAGTTTAGTCCCATTAAACCCTTATTATAATAAATATATTAATCTTACGAATTGATGAATACATTTACAAGAGATGTTTTGCAGGCTACAAGTACTATCATTTTAAGAGCTTTAGATGTACATGCTCTTTTTTATTTTGCAAAGATTTTACATGTGAATTTAGTATATTACATGTTAATTTGATTAAATATTCATGCTAGGAAGTAAATCTATATTTATTTTTTGCTCTCATTCATTATTTGTATTCTTTTCCTTCTCCATTGTAATAAATTTTCTTATGATTCCGACTTGCATTGCGTCAACTCTTTTTAGTAGGTTGTTGAATAATACCCTAGTGTGGCAAAGGTTGAATGAGATGTCTCTATTGTTAACCTAAATACTGCAAAATTTGCATGTATAGCTCAATTCTATCCTTACAATTATGTTGTCCACGACTGTGATTTCTTAACTTTACATTTCAAAAGGCTGAAGGAGGTTTTACTTCTCATATTGTAAAATAATCACTATTTGTAGTTGCTTACCTTTCCATTTCAATTTATCTAATATACTTGATATTATATATGGGTATTCAAGGTTATTGTATAAATTAAACTCACAATCTTAAAAACCATCTTTGTCGCTTAGAGTTGAAATGATAACCTAGAAGAAAAATATTGGCATTGCATGACATCAACAAATCTATAAGAAGGTCAGTTCAATACTTTACTTTTAGTTCATCAATTTCTTTCTTTGTTGAGTATTATATTGATCTTCTGAATCGATGCATACTTCTACAGGGTTAGAAAATGGATAAATCATGGATGCACATGAGGTTAAGAAATGTCGATGAATATGATAGAGGAGTCAAGAAGTTTCTTGAATGGGTATTTCACGACGATCGATTCACATACAGATTAGGAGCCAATGGAGAGAATATTTTTTGTCCTTGCACAAAGTGCAAGAATACACACTCGTACCCACAAGATATTGTTTATGAGCATATGATATTGAAAGGGTTTCAGATGCACTATTATAACATGGAATATGCATGGAGAAGAAGTTGGAGAGTCATCACATCATCATCTCCAAAATGAGAAGATTGTGGATATGTTATGGGAGTCTCAACCTACCCGAATGGTCCCACCTATACATGATTCAGTTTAACTTAATGATAACCAATTTTATAAAAACTTAATAACGGCAGAGGAGCATATTCTTCAATGATCTAAAGTATCAAAACTTGAATTTCTATTGATGATCTTTGAGATGAAAGCGATGCATCTTTGTACTAAAAAGATGATTGAAGAGTTACTTAAGTTTATTGGTAAACTTTTAGACAATCCTCAAGGTTATCCTAGTAATTGGTATGATGCAAGGAAAATACTAAGATCATTGGGTTTAAATTCAACGAAAATAGATGCATGCCGTAATGATTGTATTTTATATAGGAAAGAGAATAAAAATCTTGATAGTTGTTCAGAGTGCAAAGCTTCTCGATATAAGGAAAGATGTGACACAAGTGAAAATTCAAGGAAAAGGGCAGAGAAAGTTCTTCGTTATTTTCCACTTGTTCCAAAACTCCAACATTTGTTTAGATCGTCGAAGACTGCGAAGTAGATGTCCTGGCACAAAGAAGGTTGGGTAACTGATCCTGATGGCAAGATTCGTCATCCAGCAGATGCAAAAGAATGGATGAAGTTTGATGAAAAGTTTCCAGAGTTTGCATTTGATGCTAGAAATGTTAGGCTTGGTCTCTCGAGTGACAACTTTAACCCCTATGCGAACATGAATGTTAGCTATACTATATGGCCAGTTGTGCTTGTTACTTATAACTTGCCACCATGGATGTGGATGATACTCTCAATGATAATTCTCAGACCCAAGAATCCAGGAAACACAATAGATGTATACATGCAACCATTAGTTCATGAATTAGAGTTATTATGGTACAAAGGTGTTGAAACATGCAATGCACATAAAGATGAGAAGTTTACGATGCGTGCAACATTTCTATGGACTATCAATGACTTTCCTGCATATGCTAATCTTTCTGGATGGAGTACAAAGGGTAAAATAGCATGTCATGTATGTATGGAGAAAACATATAATACTTGGTCGAATGCAAGTGGAAAGCATTGTTATTTAGGTCATTGTCGCTTCCTTCCATTACATCATAGATGGTGTCATTATAAATATAAAAATAAGTTTGATGGAGTATCAGTTGGACCAAAACTTGACCTAATGCATGTAGATGGACTTGAGTTTTCGCATCAACAACAAGCCATTGGAAATATTCAATTAGGTCGGCCATTCAAGCAGAAGTTAAGCGGTGGTTGGAGGAAACAAATTATATTTTTCAAACAATTGCCTTATTGAAAGCACCTACAAATACAACATAATATTGATGTCATGCATATAAAGAAAAATGTGATGGAAAATATACTTGAAATTCTTGGTTTGTCAGGAAAGACAAAAGATACTCTCAAATCTAGAAGGGATTTGCAACAATTAAACATAAGGAAGGACTTACAACCTATTGATTTAGGTAATGGGAAGTTGGTACTACTCGGGGAAATCTACTCATTAACTTTAGACCACCGATAAAAGATACTATCTTTTCTTTCTGATATCAAGGTACTTGATGGTTATTCCTCCCTGAAAAATGAAAAGATGAGAGCCGCCAAGTAATGGCCTGACAGATCAGGCTCACTGTCGCTGAAACGACTACTCACGCCTTCTCATTAATCAACAATTAACCCACACAAATAATTAAGCAATTAAGAGCAAGAGTTAAAATTTATTATACCCTACTAAGAATGTATAATGACAAGCAAGTAGGGGTCGAACACATGAAGCAAAGGAGTAAAGCAGGCTAGACAAAAGTCAAGCACCCTATGTCTTGGGAATCACATAGCCAAATTGAACTTTTTGTCGGTTTCTAATTTTATATTTTTTTATTTAATTTTTTATTTTATATTTTTATTTCTTGATTTTTAATTTACCGATTTTGTATTTTATTTTTGTATTTTATATTTTTATATATTTTTTAAGAAGAAATACAACTATATAGGATATATATATACAAGAGAGAAGAGGGAGATGAAAATAGGTAAAAATACTCAAAATACAGGAAATAAAGTATTTTGGGGGTTTTTATATTCTTTACTTTTTTTATGATTTTTCTATATTTTTATGAAGTTTTTTGATATTTTTAAAGTAAAAAATACTAAAAACAGTGAACAAAATTAATGACCGAAATTAAAATGGAGATGAAAATTATCAAATAGTGTTAAAAATTCTCCAAATTAATTTTTTACTATAATGCAAAAAATAAAGTTCAAAGCCAGAAAAAACAATTTTTAGATTTTTTATCTATTTTATAAATTTTTATGAAGATTTTAGGAGTTTTCTAATTTTTAGGAGTTTTCTTTGGAATTTTTTAGTGATTTTTAATATAGAGTTAAAAAACACAAAAACACATAATATATATTTTTTTTGAAATTTTTCAAAAGCGTTTTATAATTTTTATGTATTTTTCTAATGCAAACAATGTTGAATGCCGGTTTTTGATTTTTTATAAATAATAAAATGCAACAAAAATGTAAATTAAAATATGGAGTAGTAGAGCAATGCAATAGGCACACCATGATATTTTTTGGGAATTTTTAGGGTTTTATAGATTCATGAAATAAATAGAGACAAGAAAGAGAAACTACACAGTTAACAAGGGCATATATGTAGATATCCAAAACATCCAGGGCCCATATGCAATTTTCCAGAAATTTATAACTAATTAACAAAGTCTCAAGATCAATCTGAAATATCCAAACATCCAGGGGTATGCGTGCAATTTTTTTAAGATCTCGTGCGCGAGGCATGTGACTAGCAGGGACCTAAACACAATTAACAAAAACTGGAGGGTTGTTCTACAATTTCTCCAAAAATAAAAAATGTGTACAAAATAGTTCTTGGATGGAAATGAAATCACAAAACCAGTAGGGGGTCCTTGCATAATACCACATCCCTTCACGCGCACGGGCACGTGAGGTGGACAGGGACCTAGATGCAATTATGAAAAGTATGGGGTTGCCTGTACAAATATTACACGAAATATTTAACTACAAATGCAAGTTTCAGGGATAAATAGTAAATATAAAAACACTCGGGTAAAAGGATGCAAAATACCCGAGCCTACAGATCCGACGGTTGCTGCGTAAGGACTTGCCACGTGTCGTGCCCTCCTTATGCGATACACCTTCATGCTAAACAGTTAAGATTAGATCTTCTCCGATGATCGAACGACGAGCACGTGCAGAGATCGAACGGCAACTGGGAACTTGGGGCTGGCGTTTTTGATCTGACGGCGAAGCGAGGCCGAGGAAGAACAGGAACGAACGCTAGTGAGGGTGACCTTCTTCCCCTCCGATGTCACTCCTCCGACGTCCAGGGAAGCTCAAAATCACCGTGGGAGTTCCTGCAGGGCTCTTCTATCGACTGGAGGCGTCAGAAATCGTCAGAGAGCAGTGATGTTCACGCTAGAGGGCGGCGGAGCTGGAGGCTCCAAGTATCTCCGGTGTATGGTCAAAATCTCCCTCAGATACTTGTTTGGCTCATTACCTGCAGAACAAAGGTGAAGAGGTCGAGGGCAAGTTGCCTTGTCCCCGCGGAGAGATGGATATGTGTGGAAGAATCGGCGGTGGCTAAAAGAACTCGAGCTTCGGTCAAGCGCGGGCGGAGCGATTGGTGATGATGCAGACAAGATCAAAGATCAATTGTAGCTAAATATGACTATCAGAGTCCTATGGAACTGAAAGAGATAAAAGGTAAAAGAAAATGCTCAACCAAGATGCGCCAACGACGAGCGTGGCGGCTCACTCTGGCGAGGTTGGATACAACTCAATTCGACACTGCGAGGGCACCTGGAAGGTGGGTTTGACTCCTGCTATCACCAGGAGGAAGCTGAGCACCCTAGGGTTTGGCCTTTTTAGCAGAAGAGCAATCAAATAGTGAAAGAAGGTTGGGGGTCCTTTTTGAATGGTTGACGAAGTGGGTTCAAAGAACGATGAAGATCAGCTGAATTGACGACCCAATCCCCAAGACAACACAAGGGCGTGAATCATCGATATGTAGAGAACAAAAGTCAAGAAGGCGCTATCGCGAATGGGTGAAAGACACATCCTCCAAAAATCGAAGAAAACGTCCAAAAAACTGAGTCTGACAGGGACCAGACCTCGGTCAGAGAGCTGACCGAGGACAACCAACGGAGGATTCTGGTTGGTCCATGTGGACCAATCAGAAAATTCCCTAAAAAAGTCTTGTAAATTCGATAAAAATAATAAACAATTTAATTAAATTTTTGTTATAAAATAAAAATTATTTGTTATTTTATAAAGTATTTTATAGTGAATTTTATTTAATTTTTAGATGTATAAATTACAAGTTACCTCTTAAGACTATATATAGGAATATTTATCTGTATATTTTAATAATTTATTTTTATTTTGTATATTCAATTTTATTTATTTTGTTTATTATTTTATAAATTGATAACTTAATTTTATACACTTAAATATATTTTTATTTTATTTTTCCGATGCAATATATATACTTAATAAAATAGAATTATTAATTATATAAGTATATTTACAGGTATTATACCTATGTATTTCATACAAGTATTTTATTTTTATAATTTCTTTATGTTTTTATTCCTCCATTAATATTAACATATATTATAAATAATATCTACAAAATTATAAAAATATAAAAGTATAAAAATAATAAATAATAAATAAAATGAATATTTTAATCGATACAAATATACAATAGGGGTCTAAAACTCAAATTTCAAACCGTAACTCCGAAAAATATGTGACCACCTTTATTAAATAGCTTATTAAAAGTTATATACAATTAAAGATTGATTTTTCTACATTTCGAGTTTTTATTTGAGAGATACATGTCTAGGAAGTTGGAATTCTGGAATCTTATTTAGATCATAACATTTTGTCTGTAGAATATTTTGGAGTGAAAAAATTTTTTATTTTTCTACATTTAATCATCTACAACTTTCAAATGCAAAGCTTCTTTATTCGAAGTGTAAAAAGTGGAATGAAAAATATGTCCCACAATGAATAACGAATGAATTAAATAAAAATGGAATTTTATTGGTTTCTGGCCCTTATCTCCCCTTACTTTATTCCTTGTTGACCTATTCATCTAGATGTCTAGGTCTCAGGGTTTTGGGTCATAAAATATTTACAATATTTTATTCTTTTTCTTTTCTTTTCTTTATTCTATAAATTTGGCTTTAAAAACCGTATTTTATACGCTATTTACACAATGATGCATGGATGATAAAATGCCTAAATTAAAGGCATTTATATGCATTTGGTAGGATTTTTGAGGTCAAAATGATAGAAAAAAGATGATGAAATGTGGATTCATCATCCTCCTATACTTTCCTTTGCTAGTACCTAGCAAACACTTATGCAATAAGTGCAGAAAAAGAAAAACAAAGAAAAGAAAAAGAAGAAATTTGGATTAAGTTTAGTTATCAAACTTGTCTTCGCAAAATCAAAGTTTGGAGCTTAAGTCGGACCTTTGAAATTTTAGTGCAGTCGGAACCTTAATGAGAACCGGATTTGAAATCCAACAACCTTCGAGAATCCCAAAGATCTGTTCAAGTCTCCTCAATAGGCAGGTCAGAATACTTAAACTCATACGCAAACACTTATGACTATGAATCTGACTCGTACAATGTAAGTGATAGTGGCCCTCCTCAACTGAAATGGCAAAGACACCGACTTCTCCTATAAGACAACCCAATGATTCCCCAATCCAATAACTCATTCCTCTAGGAGCGGGGTATTCCCTTCTATGTTCAAGTGGCAACCAGCTCAAGAGGAGGGGGTGAAGAGAAGATTGGACAGTAGCCAGTATAGCTACCTACCCTAGGATGCAAGACTAGTGTAGTCAAGTCATCCAGCTGCAGGCTCACATGATTTGACTTTGAAGATCATGCTTGCTTATTTGACTATACACATATGTACACTCCAGCATGCATTTTTATTTTTGTACAGGCATGTCCACTTTTTTGGAGTTTTTGATTTTTGCATTTTTTTGAAACTATATACAGCAACATTTACATAGGGAGTTTTTCCTCTTCAGCCAGTAGACTATCCCTCTTTTGAAGCTTTATTTCAACCCACAATCTCTTGTCCTGAAAACTCATCATCACCGGATGGGTTGGGGTACACTTCCCTCCCTATAGGAGGATAAGTGTTTCCACCTGTGTGCGTCTCATACTGGCAAATCCAACCCCCTCACCACTCCAACTGAGTTGAGCCATGTGAAAGGTGTAGGTGTCCAAGTTAGGTCATTATCAACAAGAGTCGTGTGTGTGCTCCGAAATACTCTACTAAGGCAGTCAAGAATCCATTGAACCAAGTCGCGTGATCTTCAAAGAACTAAGTCAACTAGACCTGAAGTACCTAAATTCCTGCTCTTATAAGGTTCCTATTAATTAGGTAGATTTAAGGTCCAACCAAGCTCCAATCTTTGAATTTTACTTAAACCCGTTCAACTATCAAACTCTATCGGAAAAATGCTCAAGATATGCAAATGCTATGCAGAAAATATTTTTGTGATGCAATTTTCAAAGATTTTGAAATTTTTATGGGTTTTTGAAAAGATTATGCATATGTATTTTTTGGATTTTTCAAATGTTTTTATATTTTAGTTTTTAAATATTTTTGGGAATTCTTGAAAATAAAAGATTTTGGCTAAAAACTAGATACAAATATTTAAATCGGGATGCATTTTATATTTACAAGAATTAGATTTTTAATAATTTACAAGGGTAAATGGTCAATTTTATAGATATAAACACTAAGGAATTTTAGCTGAGATGTATGTATTCCTAAAACTTATTTGACAAAGGTTTTTCAAACAATTTTGAAAACTATAGTCCAAACTAATTTTTTACAAACATGTACACACATTGAAAATCATTTTGCAAAGGTTTTTAAAGCAGTATATATATTTTTCAAATATTTTGCAACCATTTTTCAAACAATTTGTAAATCATTTTTCAAATATTTTATTTAACATAAAGAAAATAATTTTACAATCAAAATGTTTTACAAAGGTTGAAAACATGTAACAAAACGTTTTCCAAATAGTTTTCAAAAGATTTTTCACAATGATTTTCAAACTATTTTTCAAACATTTTGCAAAAAATATTTTCACCTAACTTATTAATCAGTAAATATAAAAATAATTTGAGGAATAATCACATCTTTTATTATGGTTTTTAATGAATTTTATAAGTATAATTAGCCATAGTTATTAATAAAAATGTGAAAGTACGAGTTATGAATAAAGTATATACGCAGTATATACGACCCTCCTATACTTAGCTTGAGCTATGTCCCCATAGATCAAAGAGAAAAAGAGAATACATAACTCGTACTGAATATAGAAAAGTCTAAAGAATAAATGAACAAGAGATGAATGAATAAACTAATGAGAAGTCGACTGTCCCCCTATACTTAGGATCAAATAATCCTAAGTATAGCAGGCTGTACACAAAACAGGGAGGGTCAAGGGTGGAAGAGAACAGATCGTACTCAGACTATCTCCCTCTATAATTAGGGTAAGGTATCCCTGATTATAGACACGAAAAGGAGGCGGTGGAGAGGATCAAGGAATAGAAGAACTTGGGGCTCACACCCCCTATACTTAGGACAAAGTACGCCCTAAGTACAGAAGACTGTCAAGAAGGGGTGATACCTTTTCGGTAGATGAAGGAGATAGAAGAGGAAAAGAAGAAAAGAAGAAAAGATATCAGAAGATGGAATATGAATAACGCGGAATGTACATCCCCCCTACACTTAGGATAAAGTGCATCCTAAGTGTAACAATGATGAAGGGGACGACATCATGTTCGTAGAATAAGATCGAAGAGAAGGAAAAGAAGAAAAGAGGAAAAGAAGAAAAGTCATTCAAAAATGTTTTTCCTTGCTTTGTCTTCCTCTGCTGCTTTGAAAATATCAGGATCATCCCTATAGATTACTTGAATCGAGTCAACAACAAATATGAATGTATCATGTTCAAGGTAAGGCTTCAGAAGTTGTCCATTGACTACAAATGGTTGTGCGTCAGCTGACAAATTAGATATCAATACACTTCCATTGTCACGCACATGCATAACTAGAAACAACCTAGTCCATTTGCTCTTCAATTTACCTGGAAAGATCTTTAATTTTGCATCAGATAACCACACCTTCTTACCCGGCTCGAAGTACTTGCGGTGGATATGCTTGTCGTGCCATGTTTTGACCTTCTCCTTGTACATTAGGTTGTTGTCGTATGCATAATCCCTGAATTCCAATAATTTGTTCAGATCCAATTTACGGTTCTTCCTGGCTTTCTCAGAATCCAAATTACAGATGTTGATGGGCCATAGAGATTTATGAATGAGTTCAATGGGCATATGGCATGGCTTGCCATACACCAGGAGGTAGGGAGACATTCCCAAGGGTGACTTGTACGTTGTTCTATAAGCCCAAAGAACTGAATCAAGAAACTGAGAGTAGTTCTTGCGATCCAGACGCACAAGCTTCTGTAGAATTGTCTTGATCTCCCGATTTGAACATTCAGCTAAGACATTGGACTGCGGGTGGTAAGATGAAGCAACACGATGTTCAATGCAGAATTCCTGAGTCAACTTCTTCACCTTTCTATTTATTAAATGACTACCCCCGCCAGATATGAGAATTTTGGGGATCCCGAACTGTGCTATGATGTGATCTCTCAAAAATCGACAAACGGTCCTACTGTCAGCAGTTCGGGTGGGGATAACATCCACCTAGCGACTTACGTAGTCGACAGCATGCAGAATATATTCATAACCCTGGCTGTTGGGAAATGGGCCAATAAAGTCGATGCCCCATGCATCGAAGACGTCTGATATCTGAATGAATTTTAGAGGCATCGTGTCTCACATTCCTATGGTTCTGCCCATCTTCTGACAGTCAGTGCCACATTTAACATAATCGTTTTCATATTTGAATAACATAGTCCTCCATAAGCCACTTTGAAGAACTTCTGATGTCGTTCGTTTGCCTGAATGATGTCCTCCAGAATCTTGGTCATGACATAAGGCGATGACACTTGGAACTTCCTCCTAAGGAATGCACCTTCTCCAGATACAGTTTGCCCCCTCACGAAATAAGTATGGGTCCTCCCACTGGTAGAAATGGATTTTAGACAAGAATTTGTCTACTTTCAACTTTGTCCAATCATGTAGGATTTTCTTGGTCACGAGATAGTTCACAATGTCCGCATACCATGGAAGCAAGTTGACTGAGAGAATTGCCTCGTCTGGAAAGGTCTCTGTGATAGGTTGCAGGCTCAGCTTGGGAGACTCTAGTTCAGGAAGCCTCGATAAGCGGTCGGCCACCACATTCTTTACCCAAGGTTTATCTCTAATTTCAAGGTCAAATTCGTGGAGGAGAAGGATCCACCGAATAAGGCGTGGTTTGGCGTCCTTCTTCTACTGTAGGTACCGGATGGCTGAATGGTCAGTGTAGATGATCACTTTGATCCGAGAGATAGAATCTGAACTTTTCCTAGGCAAAAACCACCACTAGCAGCTCCTTTCGGTGACGGTATAGTTTTGTTGGGCCTCATAGAGTGTTCGACTAGCATAGTGCATTGCAAATGGTACATTATCTTTCCTCTGTCCGAGCACAGCGCCGATGGCATAATCTGATGCATTAATCATTATCTCAAAAGATTGAGCCCAGATCGGTGGCTGTAAGACATGGTCCCGAGTGATGAGTTCCTTCAACTGATTAAAGGCATGGAGCACACAGTCGTGGATAATGAATTCATTTTCCTTGCTCAGCAGCTCAGTCAATGGTCTGGCCAATTTACTAAAATCTTTGATGAAGCGTCGGTAAAAACTGACATGGCCCAGGAATGACTTGACTTTCTCGATTGTTGTAGGTGGTTCAAGTTTAGAAATCACCTCCACCTTGGTTGGGTCAACCTCCATGACACATTTAGAAACAACGTAACCATGCACGATTCCTTTGGTCACCATGAAGTTGCTCTTTTCCCACGAAAGCACCAAATTTACTTTGTAGAACCTCTGTAAGACTCGGTCTAAATAATCCAGACATTGATCAAATGAGTCTTCGTAGACCGAAAAATCATCCATGAAGACCTCAAGAAAATTTCCCACCATGTCGGCAAATACTACTAGCATACACCTTTGAATTGTGGTTGGGGCATTGCAGAGCCCGAACGGCATCCGTTTGAAGGTGTACGTCCGAAAGAACAGGTGAACATGGTCTTCTCTTGGTCTTCAAGGGCGATAGCTACTTGATTGTACCCAGAGTATCCATCCAAGAAGAAAAAGTATTCCTTCGCGACCAATCTCTCCAAGATCTGGTCAATGAAGGGTAACGGAAAGCGGCCCTTCTTTGTGGCGAGATTAAGTCTATTGTAATCCACGCATACTCACTAAGAAGTGGGTACTCTGGTGGTGATCTCCTCTCCTTTGTCGTTTCTTACAATGGTGATCCCTGATTTATTTAGCACCACATGCAGAGGGCTCACCCATTTACTGTCAGAGATGGGATAAATGAATACCGCATCGCACCATTTTTGGATTTCATAACAAATCATTTCTACCTGAATCGGGTAGATCACTATAAGCTACCTGCTCCTTGCATCAGAAGTTATTTGGGTTGGCTTCGACCTGGGATGGAATGATAGTTTTGGCAGTTGTCAGGTCATCGATCTTCTGGGTCATCTCAATGATATTTTTGAGTAGTTGTTCAAGACAAACAAGGGTCGAGTTCACCAGTGCAACCTTAGACGAATCGCCCCCTTGAGGCCTCTGATTCTGATAACTTGGAGGGGATTGATGTTGGTAACCTTGCAAAAATTGATGAGGGGGAAAACGAGAGGGATACTACGAATACTGTTGGGAGAGATACATATGATGGAATGTTGCATCTGGTTGCTGTGGAGGGTGGCTTTGATTATGGTAGCTGGGTTGCTGCTGCTGATATCCTTGCCTCCATGTGTTCCCATATTGTTGTTGCCGCTGATTTGGAGACTGGAAGTTCCTACCTCCCTGCTGCTGCTGATATGGTGGCCGATTAACCGAGTTCTGACCCTGAAAGTGTCCCTAAGGACGGGTCAGCTGGTGTTCCGGTTCCCACACACCACTGATCTCTTAAATTTACGATGGGGAAGGAGGAAACTGCTCTGGACAAATAGGCAGCAGCTCTGGTTGATATACAACCATCTGGCTCTGTGACTGTGGGGGCTGCTCCGGTGCCTGCACATAGTACACGTGTTGAACTAGCGGAGGCTGCAGATGACTACGCTGAGGAGGTTGTATGCGTGATGATTCCTTCAGTTCAGTGGAGTTCTCAGTAGCAGACACAGAGTTGCAAGCGTTGGCATTCAGAGCTCGAACTAGCTATTCAAGTTGTTGAGAAATCGAATCAAGCTTCTCCAGACCCTGGGTTCTCTTCTCATTAACAGATAATTTTCAAGGTCTTGGGACCTCTTCTCGATAATGTCGACTTTAGACAAGTGGATCCCAATAATATTGAGGTTGGATCTCTCATCCTTGTCTTCGGTGTAGTTAGCCAAGTTCACGGTCTTGTTAATGGCGGCAAGCATCTTCATGTAAGCTCGTGATGAGGACTAAGTAGCCTCTCCCTCGCCCATCTCCTAAAAAATGTTCCATACATCATCCTCATCTTTATTGAAATGTGAACCTCCACAAGCGGCATCAACGAGTCTCTGGCTTTCTAGTGTCAAACCACCAAAGAAGTGTTGCACAAGATTAGTCTTGGGAATCTCGTGGTGGGGACACCAGTTTTGTAGTTCCTTGAATATCTCCCAAGCTTCATGGATCGTCTCATTAGGTTGCTGATAGAAGCTGGAGATGCGAGCTCGCATCTGGTTCAAACAACCTAGAGGAGAGAATTTGTGAAGGAATGCAGATTTGAACTCCTCCCAGGTCGTGACTACATTCACCAAGTGATCGACCTAATATAAGGCCTTGTCTTGGAGGCTAAAGGGGAAAGAGGTCATCTTTACTACCATAAAGTAATTCCGGGGTAGTGAGCGGCGGCGCAGATGCGGCCAAACATCTTGAGATGGATGTACGGCTCCTCAGTGGTGTTCCCATGGAATGTGGGAAGTAGATATAGAAACTGCAGATTCAGCTCGAAGTGGGCGTGAATTTGTGGAATTTGGATCCATTCAGTGATACGACCCGCTCCAGGGTTGTATGTTTGCTTCAAAGTCAGCTTCAACTTTGGTAGTTCTGCATCCATTCTTTCATACTCAGCTCTTCCCACTCGGAGTTCATCTCCAGCACCTCCTTGATTGAACTCTAAATCAAGATCATCCTCCCATCTGCCATCTCTCTCGTCAGCCCTTCTCCTTAAATCATTGAGAATATCTTGTAATGCGGTCTGGGCCAAAGACTGATTGGTTAGTTGTTGTTCGATAGCCTAGATAGAAGCAAGCAACTGGCTATTGACCTCATTCTGTATTGTCTACTTCCCTTCCTTTTGGTCTGCTGGTTCGACCGGCTGGGCTGTGTTCCCTTTCATCTGCCATTTGGAGCCATCTCGGAATCGACTTGAATTTTGAGCTCGTGGTCAAGTTGAGAATCTGCATGATGGAATAAACCCTGATCAGTTTCTTTCTGAGCACCAACTGCTGAGATGAGTCTGGAATTAAGGACAATCCTAGAATGCTGTAAACGGAGAATAGGATATTGACTGAAATCGATCTCCATCGACAGAGGGTTATTTCTGGGACAAGAGTAATCCCAGTTTATTTGAAGGGGCAGGGCTGATTTGGGTTGCGAGTCCATCTCAAATAGAGGATTTATTAGGGATAGGAAGGTGTTGAAAGAAGAGAGATCAGGGGAGTCCAAGGAGAAATTCGCGAGATCTGAACTAACTACTTGGAGAATACCCCTATTTATTGTAGACGTAGGCGACACGGAATCGATGTGGGCATTGGCAGGGTCCCAACTAAACCATCTGTGTGACAACATCTTTAGAGGGTCAAAAGGGATAGATGATGGATGATGAGCACGAAGGTAAACAAGAAATAAAAGGAATGTATAACAGTAGAAGGCTCACGATGAGCGAGGGTCAAAGGTGGGGGAAGCAAAATTGCGAAAATGCGCGATGTTTTTGATCTTGACCTTAATAAAATTAATCAATCAAACCTCAATGCAATGGATTCACCAACTTGACCCGTGAAGTTTGGAAATTATCTTTATTGTTTTTAGATTTGAATTCAGGCAATTTATCTTATCATGAGTCCTTAGAGTGCTACGCCTATAGGAGCGAGAGTTCTACCAGAAAAGTATCACGTACTTGTCCTCCTCCTTTGTAATCTGTCGTCTGCACTTTTTAAGGTCCTTGTAACCTTTCCTGGATCCCTACTTAGCCAAAGAAATAGAGGGAGGAAGCCGATAGGCGAAATCATTACTTCGGAACTCGCTCGCAGCGGAATCACCCGTGAGTGTGAAAGAACCTACTCAGACGCAAGACGATTTGACAGACACCCCCATGAAGGTGTGGCCTATGCTCGATACTTCGGACAAGGTCGATGCTCTATACAATAGAGAGTCTTCATTGCTGACCAATCCCTACTCGTCTACGTACGATAGAAGCGCTAATACTTCAGAAATCCAGGCGATACACAAGGCAGCCACAGACTAGGTTTTGGGCTCTAATCCTTACGACGTCGCTCACCTCACTGGGAAGGAGACGTTCCAATGAAACCTGAAAACAAATGAGGGCTTTGCTCACCCCAAAGCAATGAGTCCAATTAACCAATTTTTATTTAGGTCATGTATTTTTAGCAATGTCTTTTTTTAATTTTTTTTATGTTATCACTTGTTTTGAGCAGATTCAATACAAGCGCCTAACAATTTTTGTCTTTTCTTTGATTCCTATCTAATCCAAAAACAGAGGGAGAAGGTCAGAACAACAATGCAAGGCGACATTAAGATGGAAATCTCACCTTAGTGTCTAAATGATGAATGCCCAGTTAGAAGACTTACAGTACTTCCCATCTCTCTCCATGCGGGATGCAAAACAAGAATTTATAAACCTATACTAGATGTCGATATGCACACGGAAATCATCCTAAGAAGGCAACAACTAGCGAGAAGAACCAAATGCTAAACACACAGAATAAAACCTAAAGTCCGATCTTGAAGCCTCCTCGGTGCCCACCATAATGGATCCTACAAGCACTGTATGAGAACTCTCATAACGTGCGGTTTCAAGCTATATGTCAAGCAATTAATAAATTCTAAGTCCAAACAAGAAGACTATAGGTGCATGCAATGGTTATTAGGTGTTTGGACTTAGGTTACACAATCAAGCAAGCTTAAAAACTAAGGGCTCATTCCACATAATAATGAAAACCAAAACCGAGAAACAAAATAAAATAAAGCGATAAAAGCGTGACAAAACTACGGTGAGCCCCCAAGTGAACAAATACTTGAAAATTGGGCCTGAATGTTCAAAGTCCTGGGTACCTATATTATTACAATTTTCTAGTCAATGAATCTCTCTCACACAAAAAATAAAAATCTAAACTATCCTCTCTCTCTCTCTCAAGAGCCTCCTACTCTCTCCTGTTGGCTTGGGTAGAATAGCTGACTCTGCTTCGCAAGGCTGCGTAAAATCACCTAGGCAATCCTACTACGTCTATGGTCCCTCGCAAGAAGACAAGAAAAAGATGTCAGACAGTTCACAATCAATGATCAAATAGAATGAGATAGTCAAAAATGGCTAAGCAAGTAAAAGGCAAAGGCCTACTCTACAAGTTGATGCTCCCCGACAACGATGCCATTTGAAAAACGAAAAGATGAGAGCCGCTAAGTAATGGCCTGACAGATCGGGCTCACTGTCGCTGAAGCGACTACTCAAACCTTCTCATTGATCAATAATTAACCCACACAAATAATCAAGAAATTAATAGCAAGTGTTAAAATCTATTACACCCTACTAAGAATTTATAATGGCAAGTATGTAGGGGTCGAACACAGGGAGCAAAGGAGTAAAACAGGCTAGACAAAAGTCAAGCACCCTATGTCTTGTGAATCACTTGGCCAAATTGAACTTTTTGTGCGTTTTCAATTTGATATATTTTTTATTTAAATTTTGATTTTATATTTTTATATTTTGATTTTTAACGGATTTTGTATTTTCTTTTTGTATTTTGTAGTTATATATATTTTAATGAAGAAATACAACTATCTATGATATATATACAAGTGAGAAGAGAGAGATGAAAATAGGTAAAAATACTAAAAAAATAGGAAATAAAGTATTTTGGGGCTTTTTTTAGTTTTCTACTATTTTTTTCTATATTTTTGCGAATGTTTTTGGTATTTTTAAAGTCAAAAATACTGAAAACAGTGCACAAAATTAATTGCCGAAATTAAAATGGAGATGAAAGATATCAAAAAATGTTAAAATTCTCCAAATTAATTTTAAACAAAATATAATGCAATAAAGAATGCTCAGATCCAGAAAACACAATTTTTAGATTTTTTTTATCAATTTTATAAATTTTCATGAAGAGTTTAGGGGTTTTTTAATTTTTAAGGGTTTCCTTTTGAATTTTTTAGTGATTATTGGTTTAGAGTTAAAACACACAAACACACACAAACTACATATTTTTTTGGAATTTTTCAAAATTTATATATAATTTTTATGTATTTTCTAATGCAAACTATGCTGAAAATACAGGGTTTGGAATTTTTATAAATAATAAAATGCAAAAAAATACAAATTTAAAATATGGTGTGGTAGAGAAATGCAACAAGCACACAATTATATTTTTTTGAGAATTTTACAGTTTTATAGATGCATGAAATAAATAGAGACAACAAAGAGAAACTACACTACTAGAAAGGGCATATATGTAAATATCCAAAACATCTAGGTCCCACGTGTAGTTTTTCCAAAAAATTATAACTAATTAACAAAGTCCCATGACCAATCTTGAATGTTCAAACACCCAGGGGTATGTGTGTATGCGTGCAATTCTTTTAAGGTCTCGTGACGAGGCACATGACTAGGAGGGACTTAAATGCAATTAATAAAAATTTGAGGGTTGTTTTACAATTTCTCCAAAAATATTACAACATTACATAATAGTTCATGGATGGAAACAAAATCACGAAACCTACAGGGGGTCTCTTGCAAAATACCCCATCCCTTCACGCGCATGGTCACGTGAGGTGACGTGGACAGGGACCTATATGCAATTATGATAAGTACAGGATGCCTATGCAAATATTACATGAAATATTGAACTACAAATTCAAGTTTCAGGGCTAAATAGTAAATACAAAAATGCTCGGGTAAAGGGATGCAAAATACCCGAGCCTGTAGATCCGACGATTGCTATGTAAGGACTTGCCACGCGTCGCGCCCTCCTTGCGCGATACCCCTTCGTGCTGAACAGTTAAGATTAGATTTCCTGCGATGATCGAATGACGGGTGCATGCGGAGATCGAATGGCTACTGGTAACCTGGGGCTGGCGTTCTTGATCTAACGGTGAAGTGAGGCCGAGGAAGAACAGGGATGAAGGCTGACGAGGGTGACCTTCTTCCCCTCCGATCTCGCTCCTCCGATGTCCAGAGAAGCTCAAAATCACCGTGGGAGTTCTTGCAGGGCTCTTCTATCAACTGGAGGCGTCAAAAATCGCCGGAGGGCAGCGATGTTCACACGAGAGGGCGACAGAGTTGGAGGCTCCAAGTATCTCCGGCGTATGGTCAAAATCTCCCCAGATGCTTGTTTGGCTCATGACCTGTAGAAGAGAGGTGAAGGGGTCGAGGGAAAGTTGCCTCGACCCTGCGAAGATGTGGATATGTATGGAAGAATCAGCGGTGGCTGAAATAACTCAAGCTCCGACCAAGCGCGGGCGGAGCAATTTGGTGACGATGCAGACAAGATCAAAGATCGATTGTAGCTAAATATGACTATCCGAGTCCTACAAAACTGAAAGGAGATGAAAGGGAAGAGAAAATGCTCGTGATCTAATCTTAGACGTCAGATCGCGAATCGTCATCGGCTCACGTGGAGGCGCCACGTGGATGAGTGAAAGAAGATCAGCCGTTGGATGAAGCACCTTTGGGGGTAATTTGCATATTCCACCCCCGTCATTTTTGTATTTAATTTTTAATATTGTAAATTAAATAGCACGTTGTAAATAAATTGGAGATTTTGCAGAAAGGACCTTGACTTCATAGAATTACATTTAGGTCCCTCTGCGCCTCACGTGCAGTCCCACGTGAGGCGCGTGAAAATTGCACTTAAACCCTGGCGGGTTTTGTAAATTGTTAAATAGATCCAAAAATGAAAATAATTGTTTATTTCTGTAGGTATTTTTGCACTGATGCCCCAGTTACTTATTTCATTTGCAAAAATGCCCCTGCTTGGCTGTTTTATTTTTGTGTCTTTTATCTCTTTATTAAAAATACTTATGAGGCTTCTAAAAATCTAGAAAAATTAGGATAGATGTTTCATGTGATGCTCTTGCACGCCCATATTTTATTTCACAATTTTGGCATTTTTCCTAATTATTAAAAATGAAAAGGAAGCCCTTTTTGCACTGTTTAAATCAGAAAATACAAAAAAATTAGAAAATGTCTTTGAAAAATTACAAAAAAAATTATATATGGTATATTTATATCTATATTGAGTCCAGAAAATGAAAAAACCTAAAAATTAGAAAAAGAAAAATATAAAAATTTCAAGAAGCTCCAAAATCCTAAAAAATAGAAAAACCCTTAAAAAATTCCAAAAAAAATATTTATCTCTTATGTAATTATCTATATATTATTATTAATGTATTAAAATTAATTTGGGTAATTTTGGAGTTTATTTTATATTTTTAAAACCCAAATTATATTCGGCTATCTATTTAGTCCTATATTGTGGACACTCTTGAATTGAAAATACATAAAAATTAGCAAAAGTGCAGAAAAAAAAAATAAAAATCATAAAAACAAAAATATAATAAAAAATAAAATATATATAAAATCCACAACCCACAAAAACAATAAATGGACATGAACAATGGATTGAATACATGATACACCACATACATTCCCTTCGCCTCCCAGTGTTCGACCTCTACTTGTACTTACACCTATACACATTTGCATGTAGAGTTATAATAAATTTTAACTCCACATTTTTGGATATTCATTGCATATATTTATTGTGGGTATATTGTTGATCGATCTGGGATTCTGTCTGAGGTCAACTCAGCGACTGTCTCTCCGCCTTGTGGAAAGACACAACCTCGGCGAGATTCTAGTCATCAAATGGCACCGTTGTCGGGGAGGCAACAGATTTTGTATGATTTTGTGAGCTTATATGTTCATTTATTCATCTATTTGCTTATGTCCATGATTCAGTTATTTGTTTGGTTTTTATTCCTATTTGATATTATTTGATTGACTGCTCTGACCATTTCTTTCCTTTGTCTTTGATGCGAGGGACCGCCAAGCGAAGGAGGACCTCTTAGGAGGACCTATGCACCCAAGCAAGGTGGAGTTGGCTCTTCTATGCTAAGCCAACAGGAGAGAGCATCAAAGGGAGAAGAAAGAGAATTTTTGAAGACAGACTCTATTTTTATGCATGTTATTCTATTATGTATATTCATGTGAGAGAGTGACACTTAGAATTTTGTAATAATTCAGGACTCTCACAAGTACACTCTGACTTCCCGAGGTCCATTGCCCGAGGGATTGTTCCCTTGGGGGCCTTGACGGTTTTGACGCTTTTTCTTCTCTATTTTTATTTTTATTATTTTGTGTGAATGAGCCCTAGCTTAGGAATTGCTTGCCGATAGATTAGGTCCAAACACCCTAAATATATTTGCATGTACCTATAGCGCGTTTTGGATCTAGTCAAATCTAAAGAGTCAGTTCATTTATCTCTTAACCCTTGTGCCGTGAGCGAGCCCCATCAAGCGCTACTCCTGAACTCGAGTGTGTCGAGAAGAGGAGGGGTAAGCCAAGACCGGACTCTTAGGTTAAGGATAAGTGGCCGACTTGTGGTGCTTCACGATAATAGCAATTACTATCCTAGGGCGATTTCTTCGGCTTGCATTCGCATTTAGCATAGGTTTCAATTCTGTTCTGCATCCCGCATGGAGAGAGCGGGGAAGCACTGTAAGTCTCCTTACTTAGCATGCATCATCGTTTTCCGACTTGCACGGCTTTTCCGATCTTCTCCCTCTGTTTTTGCCAACCTAGGATGCTTAATGAAAATTGGAACCTCGTTAGGCACGTGCATTGAAAAATACCCAAAAAAGTGACAACTTAAATAAAATCGAGACTGCTAACTCTATTGGACTTAAAATAGCACATAATGGACTTCCTTGTCTTGGGGAGAGAAACCCCCTCATTGTATGCATTTTTAAGTGCTGACGTACACACTTAGGAGTAGAGCCCAAATCCTATCAAGCCTCCTAAGTGTTTGTACAACTTTGTGATTCTCACCTCACTCTAAAAACCGAAAAGATAAATGACCGTCACCTGACGGTCTTTACTGTGTCGAGTAGGTGAATTAGGGGTTTGCCTTGTGTCTTGATTGTGACTTGAAGTCCATTGTACTTTTTCTTTCATTATTAGAGTAGTGGGTCCCGTCCGTCTGAGTCATGCAATTTTCATCTTTGAGTCTCTCTACCTCTCTTATACATATACCTCTTCATTTGCATTGAGTCGTGATATTGGCGCTTGAGCTTAATCATTCTTCACCAAGTCCTTTGTTTCTCTCGACTTCATCACCTTCCTCGTGCCCACCGTACCATCCACATTTTCTCCGGTTCGAGGAGAGCCTGCTATTCAGACCACTATTTTGACGGTGTTCCCGCCCTATGTGGAACACCCAATTTTGTCTATGTCTCAATCTTCTTGCCTGCCCTCCTCGTCCCCTCTGTTTCACTCTTCTTTCACTCGTGATATTGGCACGTAGCCTCAATCAGCTTCTCCACCCCATGGTGTACCCTTCTCATCCATCTTCTTCGTGTACCCCGTATCACCTCTCCCTTTTACCCGGGAATGTTGTGCATATTGATGAGGCCCGCATCGAGGATTAGGTCTACAGATTATTTGTGTAAGTCGGGCCAATGATGTTGAGGATGCTGAGATTGATTTGGTGGATTTGACTTTAGATACATGCATACAAGTGTATTGAGGATTTGTGTTGATGCATGATCATAGGTGTGATTCTTTATTGAGGATTTGGATCTCGCACACCAGATTGAGGATGTGATATGAAGCGATGATTTTGGTGATGATTTCATGAGTATTGCCTGATCTATTTATTTTGAGGTTTCGGCCCGTCTTGATTAGGATTTTGGATAAACTATCTTGATCGATGCTTCATGATGACGGTGCCCCGACCCTCATGAGGTCTCACCTCTTAGATTGACCCATCCTTGATCTCCTGACTCTCTAATCCACCCTGGCACTTAGAGGATTCCTGACTATTTGTTGTGCCATCTCAGCCAGATTTGATTGACGTGAGGGACATCTTGTGAATGACCTGATTATTTGCTCCCTCATCTGATCTTATGCCCTCCTGTTGATTGATGGATTCACAGTATTTCGAGGACCTGAGATTTTATGCCAGCATTCTCTCGACCTACATCGATCTAGCTCGCATTCCTCCCCAAGGACTATCTGCGGGAGAATGCGACAATTTCTAGGACTGCGGTTTCATTCACCACTTGGTCGCCATTGTGATGGGACCCGAAACCGAGTCAGATGATATGTTTGATTGGCCTCCCCCTGTGACTGTGTGTCCGATCTGTCGGCACATGAGGCCAACTATCAGATTGCTCTCCTTGACGGTCCTTGCAAGGCAGAGCTCCACTTTTCTGATTATTCACTGCCTAGTTCATACCTCCCCGAGGGTTATCTACGAGAGGATATGACACATTATTGCTATGATGGTCTCTTCTGCTGGTAGATGGTCTGTCGTCTATCGAGACTATGTTTTCCGTGGATCCGTCTGATGGGTCCGGCTCCTTCGAGCCATTCTCTCTCCTTGACAACCCTCGCAAGGACGAGTTATACTCTGATTATTCAATGTCTAGCTCACATCACTTCCCGAGGACTATCTGCGGAAGGATGTGACACTTTCTTTACGATCGGCTTCACTCACTCCTGGTGCCTCCATTTGTTGGGGCATGAAGTCGATTCGTCTGATATAGACAGTTGGTCCTCCATTTCTGATTATGCGCCTGATCTGTTGGGGCATGAGACCGACTTGCTCAGACTCATCTGAGTCCGCTCTCCTTGACGGTCCTCGCAAGGATGAGCTCTTTGCTGATTATTCTTTGACTAGCTCATAGCTCCCCGAGGGTTATCTGCGGGAGACAACGACATATTTTCGATCTGATTGGTCTTTCTGTTGGTAGCCGACGTGTCGACTACCAAGACCATTATGTGGATCCGTCTGATGGATCCGGCTCCTTCGAGCCCTTCTCTCTCCTTGACGACCCTCGCAAGGTAGAGACACATTCTGACTATTCCTTGCCTAGATCGCAGTACTCTTTGAGGACTATCTGCGGGAGACTGTGACACTCTCTTTACGCTCGGTTTTCCCCTGCTGATTGCGTCTCCGATCTGTTGAGCACGGAACCGAGTTGATCGATATATGTGATTTTGGTCCCATCATAAGTTGCATATCCGATCCACGGATCATGGGACCCATCTGATTAGACACCTTTGAGTCTGCTCACCTTGACGGTCCTCGCAAGGTTGAGCCCCTGATATCTGAGATTTCCATGCCTAGTGGGCGGCACGTTCCCCGAGGGTTATCTGCAGAATGCTGCCACATTCTTTAGACTTTCTGGTCTCTTTTGATGGTAGCCGATATGTCGCCTACCGAGACCATACCTGATGATCCGTCTGATGGATCACTGACGTCTTTGCGTCCGATCGCCTTGACGACCCTCGCAAGGCCGAGTATTCTTCTAATTATTCGATGATTAGCATGTACCACTATCTGAGGGTTATCTGCGAGAGGGTACATCATTTTCGAGGTACTCGGTCATTCCTGGTGTCTCCTGTATGTTGGAGCACGAAGCCGAGTCTTCTGAGTTGTGTACTTAGTCCCCTCTCTAATTGTGTATCCGATCTACGGATCACGGGACCAAGTCTTCTGATTATGGTCTGCTCACCTTGACGACCCTCGCAGGGTTGAGCCATGTTTTGCGGTATTCGGTGTGTCTCCTACGATCTTCCGACCTCATGACCACCGCATGCCACGATGTCTCCTATTCTCTATCTTCCATATCTTATTGAGACTCTGATTGACCAGAGGAGTCTGTACTGTTCTTTCTTCCCCCCGGTCTTATGATATCGGCTCCGTTCCCTCATGATGACCCTATGAGCCGATTGACTGCTTCACGCTACCGGTCTCCGCTTTACTTTCTCATCTATTTGCCCCCGGTAGCCGACACCCACCTGCCTGCATATCCGGGTGTCTTTTCACCTTCTGACTGCGTCCTCGTTCTCACAGGGAGACGACGACGAGAGCACGGTATTCGCTTATCAGATACCGTCCTGTACCTCATCAGCTTCACCGCTTGTATACATGTGTCTTTTATATATTCTGTTTTCCCGCATGTTATGTGTGCCCTAGATCTATCGCCATATCTTTGTGTCTATACTTAGGACGTACTTTGTCCTAAGTATAGGGGGGTACACACCGCGTTGTTCTTTCGTCGTTCAGTTTCGTCACTCCTGTTGTTGCCTATACTTCGTGATATCTCACCCTAAGTATAGGGGGAGTGAAGCGTATATTCTACACGATCTTTTTACCTATCTGTATATATCTCTCTTTTCTTCTTTTCTTCTTTTCCGTTTCTATCTTCTGTAGCTAAATAAAAGGTGTCGCCCCTTGTAGGCAGTTTTCTATACTTAGGATGTACTTTGTCCTAAGTATAGGGGGGTGTACCCCTGATTTGATTTATTCTTTGCTCTATTTATTACCACCCTTGACCCTCCCTGCCTTGTGTACAGTCTGCTATACTTAGGATTACTTGGTCCTAAGTATAGGGGGGACGGTCAACTTCTCTTTCCTTCATCTCTTATTCGTATATTCTTTAGACTCGTCTGTACTCAGTATGAGTTATGTCTTCTCTTTTCTTTTCTGATCTATGAGGACATAGCTCATGCTAAGTATAGGGGGGTTGTATATACTCTGTATATACTTCATCCATAACTCGTACTTTCGTATAATTATTATACAATTCATTAAGTAATAATGCTTCTTATTCCTCAGATTCTTTTTGTATATACTAATTAATAAATCAGGTTAAAAATACTTTTGCAAAATGATTTGAAAAATGGTGTGAACTGTTTGGAAAACTTTTTGTGAAAAATTTTCAACCTTTGTAAAAATATTTTGATTGCAAAATTTTTTCTACTTGTGTGAAATAAAGGATTTGAAAACCTATTTGCAAATGATTGTGAAAACATTTTTGTAAAAATATTGTGAAAATGTATATATGGTGTTTGCAAAATCTTTGCAAAATGGATTTCAAATGATTGTAAATATTTGCAAAAAAAAATCTTGTACTATAGATTTCAAAAGGATTTTCAAATAAATTTGAGGAATAAAAGCATCATCATAATAATAAATAAAATTAATAAACCATAAATAAAATACATTAACTTCTTTATCAATTGTATATGCACCTCAATAAACCACTCTTGTTAAAGCTAATAAATTCTTTAAATCTTGTAAAATAAAGCGGCAAGCCCGTGTAAATAGTTGTATATATTTTATTCTTTGAGTACCAAAATTCTTTTATTTGAAAATTCTTTGTGTGAAAAATCCTATCTTTATTTTCAAATTCTTTCAAGAATTGCATTATTCTTTGCATATTTGTAAATAGCATTTGCATAGCATTCATATTCTTTGATTGAGCTTGATGATTGAATTAGTCCAATAAAGTCGAAGATTGGAGCTTGGTTGGACCTTACAACACCTAACTGCACTGGAACCTTATGGGAACTAGGTTTAAGGTACTTCAGGTCTAGTCAGACTTAATTCTTTGAGAAAGCAGGGCTGGGTTCAAGTCACCTCAGTGGACTAACTAGAACATTTCGAAACACACGTGTGACTCTTGTCGGTCGTGACCTAACTTGAACACTTGCACCTTTCACTTGGCTCAACTTAGTTGGAGTGGTGAGGGGGTTGGATTTGCCAGTCTGAGACGCACACGGGTGGAAACATTCATCCTCGTCTAGGGAGGGAAGTGCACCCCAACCTGGTCCAGTTTCAATGAAGTCGAATGACAGTAGAGTGTGGGTTGCAATAAAGCTTCAAAAGAGGGATAGTCTACTGGCTCAAGAGGAAAATTTCTTGTATATATGTTACACCATGTAGATATGTTGTATAGATGCACTTAAAAAAATGCAAAAAGAACTCCAAAAAAGTGGTGGGTCGGATTGAAAATTTAATAACCCCACCGGAGTGTATATAGTCCAATAAAGCAAAAGCTTATGATATCCATGTTACATCTCATGAAGCTTGCAGCGGGCGACTTAGCTACACTGGTTGAGCTCCCAAAATTCTATACCTCTTATTCCCCCTCTTCTTGAGCCGGTTGCACTTGAACTTAGAAGGGAATACCCCGCTCCTCGACGGTAGAGGGATGGATTGGGGAATCATTGGGTTGTCATTCTAGAGAAGTCAGTCCTTTTGTCATTTCAGTTGGGAAGAGCCCCTATCACTTACACTGTACAAGTCAGCTTCATAGTCATAAGGGTTTGCGTATTATGTAGGCTAGTTCTGACCTGGCTATTGAGGAAATTTGAACCGAGTTCTGTGACTCTCGAAGGCTGTTGTGTTTTAAATTTGGTTCCCTACCAGGTTCCACACACATTTCCACACCAAGGTCTAACTTGAGCTCCAAACTTTGATTTTGTACCGATGAGTTTAATAATCATGATCAATTCAATTTATTCTTTAAATTCTTTATTTTTTGCTTTTTCTTTTCTTCTTATTCTTTGTTCTTTTTGTACTTATTGCATAAGTATTTGCTAGGGACTAGCAAAGGCAAGTATAGGGGGGTGATGAATCTCCATTTCATCACCTTTATTCTATCATTTTGGCCTTAAAAACCCCAACAAATGCATGTAAATAACCTCAATTTGCACATAATAGCATCCATTCTTTATTGTATTTATTGTACATAAAATAAGGTTTTTAATGCCAAAATTATAGAATAAAGAGAAGAAAAGAAAAGGGAATAAAATATTGCAAATATTTTATGACCCTAACCCCGAGACCAAGGCCAGCATGGAATTGGTCGACAAGTAATAAAGTAGGGGGAGATAACGGCCAATAATACAATAAATACCTCATTTGTTTATTCACTCATTTATGCATTTTTGACACCTATTTTGTATATAATTATTTATTCATCAAATAAATAAACTTTGTTCATGAAAATTATAGATAATAATGTAAATAAAAATACAAAATTGAGTTTGTGTAAAAAGGATACACAGTGTACATTTTATATCCAGAATAAAAAGCCAAAATCTCAACTTCACAGACCCATATCTTGCAAATAAAAACTCCAAATCACCCAAACTCACCTTTAATTGTATATAGCATTCCAAGAACTATTTAATAAAATTGGTTTCATAATTTCTGGAGTTCATATGTAGAAGTTAGGTTTTTGACCCACCTTGTACATAGTATTGATTAAAATATTCAATTTATTCAATATTCATTATTCTTATAATTTTATATTTTTATAATTTTGTAAATAATGTATATAATACATGTACATGTTGAAATTACAAGAAAATCAAAAAGAATTTGTAAAATAAAATAAGTCTATAAAATTCATAGGCAAAATACCTATGCTACCTATATGTACATAAATAAAAGGGATTTTTATTCTTTTATTCTTTATTCATTTACATTTTTATAACAATGTGTATATTATACATAACTTATTAAAAATACAAATAAAAAATAAATAAAAATAAAATTCATTAAATAAATAAAATGTATATAATATATAGGTAAAATACCTATAAGTATATATGCATATACATATACCTATTTATTTAAAATGTAAATAAACTCCTAAAAATTAAATAAAAATACATTTATACTCACAAAAATAAATTATAAATTTATAAAATAAGAAACTAAAATAATGAAATAAAATAAATAAACTAGAAATAAAATACACAAGAATACATGTAAATACATACATATACACATTATTTTAATAAAATCGTAATAAAATACTTCAAAAAAAAATAAATAAAAATCATAAATACATACTACATTATTTAATAAACATTTTTATTCAATAAATAAGACCTAATTAATTCATTTAATACGTTAAATAAATGGGTCAATATTCGGGCTGACATGGACCAATCACGGCCCGGCAAATGTTGACCGCGGTCAACTGTCCCCTCAGCCTCTGCAGTCCGTCAGAACTGTCGCGTCCCCGGATTTCATGTCTTTTTCATGGATGTCTCGTCCACCCATCGCCCTCGAATCCTTCATGAAAGATCTTCCCCGATCAATGTACATAGGCGCCGTCCCCTTGGATCCCTTGTACATTCCACCGATTCTTAGATATTAGCCAGTCAATAAGGGCACCAGCCATGTCTATAAATAAGTGCCTCTTCCTCCTTGGCCGAATTTGACCAATTTTATTCCCCTCAATGAGCTTGAATCAGCTCCTGGTGTAGCCCTCATGACAGGAGGCGCTTCCCAGCACCTCGGTTCGGTCCATGGAGGAGGAGAATTTTGTCGTGGCGGTGCTCCGGCGGTCACCCTGCTCCCTGGTGGCCCCCAGGTATAAGAGCTGCACATTTTATCTTTCTAGGTAGTTTTTACTTCCAACATTTCATTCCTGCAATTAGTTTCATGTTTCGCTTATTAGTTTAGCGTAGTTTAGTGATTTCGTAGTTCACCGGAGCTCCGCTCCGGCGAGCTTTTCACCTTGTTTCCGACTGTGCCCCGACACCATTTTGCCTTCATTTCGTTCCGCTCCGCATTCTCCACCTTCTGACCACTCCAACCCAACCGGATTCCCATCTGAATCCGCGAATCGAAGCTTCGACTCCACCCATCGCCGGAGGCTTCGCCATTCCACCCATCCCCTTGCTATCAGCTTCAAACCCCAGGTCGAGGGTGACGCCCTTGAGCCTCTCTACCTTCCTGTGCAGGTTAGGTGCCCCGCAAAGCACCAGGAGTCGATCTACCAGCGGGCGGAGGTACATGGAGCTGCTGTTCTTCTCCGAGCTCGTGGCGACGCTCCAGCGTGTCTCCGGTCGATCTACCACCTTCATCAGATAAAGCAGCCCTCCAGGAAGCTTCTGGGACCCTCAGGTGCGGCGAAGACCGGCGGAGGAGCGAGATTCCGGCGGAAGAAGCTCGCTCCGGCGAGCTTTCTTCCCTGTTCTTCCACGCTTGCTCTCCGCCGTTGGATGAAGATGAAGGCCCAGGTCATCGATCAGCCGTCCGATCTTCCAAAGCCCAGACCGTTGGATCACACTCATGATCTAATCTCAGACGTCAGATCACGAACCGTCATCGGCTCACATGGAGGCGCCACGTGGATGAGTGAAAGAAGATCAGCCGTTGGATGAAGCGCCTTTGGGGGTAATTTGCATATTCCACCCTCGTCATTTTTGTATTTAATTTTTAATATTGTAAATTAAATAGCACGTTGTAAATAAATTGGAGATTTTGCAGAAAGGACCCTGACTTCATAGAATTACATTTAGGTCCCTCTGCGCCTCACGTGCAGTCCCACGTGAGGCGCGTGAAAATTGCACTTAAACCCTGGCGGGTTTTGTAAATTGTTAAATAGATCCAAAAATGAAAATAATTGTTTATTTCTGTAGGTATTTTTGCACTGATGCCCCTGTTACTTATTTCATTTGCAAAAATGCCCCTGTCGGGCTGTTTTATTTTTGTGTCTTTTATCTCTTTATTAAAAATACTTATGAGGCTTCCAAAAATCTAGAAAAATTAGGATAGATGTTTCATGTGATGCTCTTGCACGCCCATATTTTATTTCACAATTTTGGCATTTTTCCTAATTATTAAAAATGAAAAGGAAGCCCTTTTTGCATTGTTTAAATCAGAAAATACAAAAAATTAGGAAATGTCTTTGAAAAATTACAAAAAAAATTATATATGGTATATTTATATCTATATTGAGTCCAGAAAATGAAAAACCCTAAAAATTAGAAAAAGAAAAATATAAAAATTTCAAGAAGCACCAAAATCCTAAAAAATATAAAAACCCTTAAAAAATTCAAAAACAAATATATATTTATCTCTTATGTAATTATCTATATATTACTATTAATGTATTAAAATTAATTTGGGTAATTTTGGAGTTTGTTTTATATTTTTAAAACCCAAATTATATTCGGCTATCTATTTAGTCCTATATTATGGACACTCTTGAATTCAAAATACATAAAAATTAGCAAAATTCCAGAAAAACAAAATAAAAATCATAAAAACAAATATATATATATATATATATATAATCCACAACCCACAAAAAAAAATAAATGGACATGAACAATGGATTGAATACATGATACACCACATACATTCCCTTCGCCTCCCAGTGTTCGACCTCTACCTGTACGTACACCTATACACATTTGCATGTAGAGTTATAATAAATTTTAACTCCACAGTTTTGGATATTCATTGCATATATTTATTGTGGGTTAATTGTTGATCGATCTGGGATTCTGTCTGAGGTCAACTCAGCGACTGTCTCTCCGCCTTGTGGAAAGACACGACCTCGACGTGATTCCAGTCATCAGAAGCGCAGATCAGAACCTTCGCACCATCTGGAGATCTGAAGGACAAATCATGTCCATGTGCGAGAAAATACTGAGAGCCTTGAACTATCTAGAGTTTGAACGATCCTTACTTTAAGATTCAAGACAACAACATCTACATCCCATGATCTGTGAAGAGCATTGCTTGAAGAAAGCTGATCGACATTTTAATCCACAACTGTTTACAACTGAATGAAATATGGGGAATAACACGACCTACAAAGTTCTCTCCAGATTGAACGATAGTTGTACGATTATCACGAGGTAGACATAAGCAGGGAATCATTTGGAGATTGAACGATGAGAAATTGTTGCCGGCATGAAAAAATGGAAGAACAAGGGATAACCTTCCATTTCTTTTGTGGTACTTGGATTTGCATCAAACGGCTATGTTCTAGATCTCCTAATAACCATCCGATCTACTCAAATATGACGCTCAAAAGCTCTCAATGCGTCGTATCTAGAAGCGCCTCACCAACCACTACTTATCGTAACACGTGCATGACACGTGATTTGAAGTTTTTTTGGGCAGTTTGTGAACATACCCTTAAAGTTTCTTCATACGACGAACAAGTTTTACTGGTGGAATCATCACGAGGACTGCGCGTGGCAACCTATGTGTTTTGTGCAAATAGCCCCTTACCTTCCTCAGATTTGCGTGTTTACCATCCTATATTCCATATTATTACAGATATACCCCATCATATAGAATAAATAATAAATAGTATAAAATTCATATAAAATCAAAGAAAAAAATAATAAAATGATAAAATACCCCAAAAATACCTTATAATAGAATCTATACAATATATATAATACTCTTAAAAAATAAAAATACTTTTAGTATTAAATAATACAAAAACTTTCATAAAAATACAACAAACTTATAAAATTCCAAAAAATATAAAACAACTGTAAAAATCCTATAAAAATTAGCTAGAATACATTTTTTCTATATTTTACATTTAAAACAAAAAAATAAAATAAAAATTGAATATTAATATCAATAAAAAATAAAATATGTAAAAAATTAAAAAAATCGTAACTAATTCAATAAAAATCAGAAAAATACGCACATCATATCATTCTAAAAATATTTTCATCTACTATTCAATAAAAAAATAAAAATTATTTCTTACTATTTTCCATTTTAAAAATTGAAAATACTTCACAGATTTCAATAAAAATCTAATTTTCACATTAAAAATACTACAAAGTCAATAAATCTTTAAAACTCTCTTATAATTTCACAAAAATAGAAAAAAAATTAAAAACTTAAAAATTACAAAATTTATAAAACTTAATCTGAAATAAAAAATTTACAAAACAATATAAAATTCACAAAATAAAAAAATAAAAAAAAACCCTAAAAATAGATAAAAGTTAAGAAACCTAATAAATCCTTAGTTTATACCATTTAACCGTAATTTTCCAATAGTTTGTCTCCTTGAGTTCATCACTCTCGTACTTAATGTTATACACTTGAGTTTAGGACTATAAATAATTAAATTAAATTTCCTACGAATTTCAACCTATCATTACAGTGACACTATTCTTCTTTTAGAGTAGTTGATCGAACGATTTTTCAGTTGGTGTCGTTGCCGGGGAGGCAACACTAGGGTAGATTGTAGACCTTATGTTTAAGCTTCTCTTTACTTTTTAGCCATCTTTTTTATAACTTCACAGCTTCTTAATTCTGATTTGTGCAGCACAAGTTGAGCCGCACATCTAAGAACCAAGGAGCCGTATTTTTTATTTCTTGTAACTCTTATTAAAATATAAAAAATTTCAAGGGCACTTGGCCGTTTTTATGTTTTTGTAGAAGGGGTCCCATAAGGGCATCCCGACTTGTACCTTCCTCCTTCTCTTTCTCGGGGTTTGTTTCACCTAGTGTTTTGCACTTGAGGGAACAAGGCTCCCACTGTATCTTTTCTCACATCGCAATTTTCTTGATGATCTCCACAAAATTTTCGAAGATAGGTGCTTACTTAGGATTTTCGATTTTTCTTTGATGCATAACTTTAATGCTTGTTTGATTACCTGGGTAAAAAATAAAAAAATTTGTTAGACATTATTTGAAAATATCCAAAAAATGATAACAGAAAATTAAAATCAGGACTTCTAAATGTATCTCACCATGAAAAGAAACGTAAAAAACACATTTGATTCGGGAGAGCAATCCCCATCAAATGAATTACAGGTACTCTCGAGATTTGTGAGTGAGGGACGACCCTTAAGGCTAGAACCAGAGCTTGAATTTCTTTTGGAATACTACTGATTTCATATAGTTATTCACTTACTCTTCAATGGAGACTCTCAAATAGCAACAAATAGTCCGAGTTTCCTTAGCAAAGTGTGATGTTTAGTCAAGTAACACTGGTTGCTGGAAACAATTCGTACTTAGTCCCATACGGGCAGAGAATAGGTGATTTTCTGTAAGAACTCAGGCTAGTCTTCCAGGGATGTTTTGTGCACTTGAAAGCTCACACTAATATGTGAGAAGACTTGTCTTCCAATTAACCCTAAAACTAAAAAGATTAATGACCGAGATTTTACGCCCATTACCGGGTAGAGTTGGTGAATCCTTGATTTGCTTTACATTTGAGTATGTGGTGCGAGTCCAATCTTTCAAAGATCTAAATCATTGTAATCATATGTCTTATCAAGATCATGGATAGACGATCAATTCAGTTGACTCTGACTGATCTGCGCTCTCGCGCAGCACGCAACTACCCATCTATATAGGTTGGCTCGGGATGTCTCTCTTCCCAAATCAAAATCGCATCACGTTTCTTCTTCCAGGTGTTACTCTAATCTTGTAAGATCTTCTCCAATTCCATATTCTCCTCCTTCGTTATCATCATCACCCTCAGTTAGAGAGAACCCTCTTTTTATTGCATTTGCACATCAACCTGGAAGAACCTTATCTAGATTCTTTTACCTTTCCAGAGGATATGGATGGGAAGGGACTACAGTAGCATACCACTTTGGTCATAATAGATCAGGCAACAATCAATAGTGGTCTTGTAGCCTCCCTTGAGCAGATGCAAAATTAGATAATGGAGCAGGGAAGGTTGATGAACGATACCTTGGCAGAGCTGACACAACTGCGAGCCCAATGGGATAATACAGATGCTATGAATCTAGGAGTGGAGGAACCCGAGCAACCTAATGGAGTAGACATACCACTTCTTGATCCTGACAGAATGACGCAACAGCTCTATAACCCTAGAGCTACTACCACTCATTGGTGTATCCGTCTCCTTACTATTCAGGTAGTTTTGAGCTCTGACCTCAGACGATCCATTGCAGCCTAAGTTCCATGGGCACTCTACGGAGGAGCCACGTCTGTACCTCCAGGAATTCGATCCTATTTGTAGCATAGTGCATGATGCACAGGTGAAAGAGGACACAATCAAATTGATCTCTTTTCCTCTCTCCCTTGTAGACCGAGCACCCTACTAGCTGAAACACCTAGGGAGATACATTTAGATGTAGGAGTGAAATAACGATTGTGTAGAGGATTGTACGGTCTCACAAGGAGAGATCGTAGGAGATGTATTGACCACTCGAGAAAACCCCTAAATTCAACAATTAACCAACATTATCAAACAATGAAAAGCAGGATATGGAGTTAAAATTTATTATAACTCTACAATGAATGTGTATAGTGTGCAAGCATGAAGAGGTTGAACACAAGGAACAAGCACAATAGAACAGGGCAATGAAGCACAAAAGTATGAATGTGATGTATTTGTCTATATATGTGTTTTTATGGCTTTTAATTTTATTTTTTTAATTTTTGATTTTTATTTTTAATTTTATGATTTTTTATTTTTCTTTTAAAATTTATATAAAGGTATATATATAAGATATATAATATAGGCTAGGGTATATATATAAATTAACAAAAATATTCAAATAAAGAAAATAAAATATTTTTGGGTTTTAGATAATTTTTACAATATTTGTGATTTTTAAGAATTTTAGCTAATTTTTTATATTTTTAAAGTAAAAAATACCCGAAAACATGGATAAAGTAAATGCCCGAAATTAAAATGGAGATGAAAAATAGTAAATTGTAGTAGAAATTCTCCAAATTTATTTTTGTTTAATATTAAATAAATAGAGAAAATCCAGAAATAAAAATTATATATTTTGAAATTTTTATGATTTTATATATTGTATAAAGATTTTTAGAGTTTTTCTATTTTTATGAGTTTTATTTTACATATTTCAGAGATTTTTGTTCCAAGGTTGTAAAATAAGTAAATAAACAAAAAATATATTTTTTAGATTTTTTTCAAAAAGGTTTAAAATTTTTCTGTATTTTCTTCTACAAATAGGGACAAAAAGGCATTTTTTATTTTTTATAAATAATAATAGCTTCATAATGCAATAAAAAATGTGCACATGAATGAGAAATGCAACTGGAAGCTATGCTTTTTTTGGGATTTTTTGAGTTAATTTGCTATTTAAAATAAACATTTACAACAAAGAGAAAATGGAATATTGGTAGGGGTGTAAATGTAAATAGATAAAAGTGTAGGGTCCTACTTCAATTTCACCAAAAATATACAACTTAATAAAACAATTTCTGGACTAAATGGAAATGTAATAAGGTATGGGTCCTTGCCCGCAAAATGCCTACCTCAATTGGAGAGCCATGCGATGAGCTAACAAGGACCTTCTTACAATTACTGAAAGTGTAGGGGAATTTTGCAAATATTATATAATAAATTTATACAGAAAAGAAATGTTTCATGTCTAATTAATAATTTACAAAAATGTTGGTGTTAAATGCAAAATAAACAATAAATGGAGGGCACTGACGAGTGGATTTAATTCACTTATGCAATGTGTTGTATCCTCGAACGCCGATGTTGGTTCGTAGCGGGCGACTGAAATTAGATGCCCCTGGATAATCTGATGGCTCTGGTCTGCAACATCCAACAATTCACGATTGATCTGGGGTGGCAAATAGATCCAACGGCAGACATGGGCCTAAGAAGAACTCTCCAAGAACTCGAACGGGTCGAGTTTAGATTCGCTCACCTGAGTTTCCTGAGTGTCTCCGTCAACCTGGAATGCTAGGAGCACGAGCAAAATGGTGCAGAGGCCCCGTCGCGTCAGATGAAGGCTTTCAGAGGGCGACATGGGGCTCCGGCAAAGCCTAGCGATGTCGAAGAATGGACGTAGCTCCAGGGTCTCTGTCCTTGGCAAAAATCGACCCATCAGAGGGTCCTTTGGCCCTCCTACACCTGCAAGAAGATTAAGCACAACAGAAGGGGGTGTTGGGGCCTTATTGGCGAGGTGGATGGGTAGATGAGGCGAGGCAACGGTAGTGGGAAATGGTGGCCGGAGCTCAAGAGCTCCATCAAGGTGTTTGAGACTGAAATATGCACTAATTACTTGATGAAATGATAGAGCAAAAGAATGAAACTAAAGATAATACTTACAACTAATGAAAGGGCAATAAAATCAAATGGGAAACACGACCTCAACTGGCCAAAAAGCCCGGAGATGTACCTCACAGCCAATGGCCAAAGATGGAGAAAGGAGCCGCCTCTAGACCACACGCGACACCTCCTCGATGGCTGGAGGAGTTCCCATCACCATCTCCAGTCGAGAGCACAAGAGAAGAAGGTATTTGCTAGGTCTAAGAGGGTTCTAAAGTCGGATGAAAGAGAGGGTCGAGTTGTGTACAAGAAGTTGACAAGGAGAGAAGATTGAAGGCTACCGAAGGAATCAGTGATCCGATGCCCGAGGAAAACATAGGGCGTGAATCCTCGATTGATGAGGAGAAAAAGTTATGAAGGGTGCATCGCGAAAGGGTGCAAGATACGTCCTCCAAAAATCCACCAAATGAGGCGAAAAAATAGATCTAACCAGAATTACAAATCGGTCAGAGAGTTGATGGACGTCAACGAACAGGGAAAGCTGATTAGTCCACATGGACCAACAAGAAAAATCCCTGGAAAAATATTATATAAATCAATTAAAAATAATAAATGATTTTATTAATTTTAGGTATAAAATGAAAAATATTTATTATTTTCTGAATTATTTTATTATTATTATTATTTATTTTTTAGAGGTTCACAATTACAAGCTACCATTCAAGGCCCGTACATAGGTATATTCATCTATGTATTTTGGTCTTTTATTTTTATTTTATACTTTTGATTTTATTAATTTAGTTTATTATTTTATATATTTACAACTTATTTTCAGAGACTTAATATATTTTTTATTTATTTTTCTGATATATTATATACACTTAAATAAATAGGTATATTATTATATATGTTTATTATTACATGTGTATATTATTATTTTACAACTTTCATATTCAAAGTTTCTTTATTTGAGGCATAAAAAGTGGAACTAAAAATATATCCCAAAAATGAATAAAAATGAATAAAATAAACAAGATTTTTTAGTGTATTTCGACCCTTATCTCCCCCTACTTTATTCCTTGTCGACTTAGTCATCAAAATGCCTAGGTCTCAGGGTTTAGGGCCATAAAGTTTTTTGATATTTTATTCTTTTTTTCTTTTCTTTATTTTATAATTTTCGCTTTAAAAATTGTATTTTATACACTTTTTGTACAATGATGCATGAATGTTAAAATGCCTAAGTTAAGGGTATTTACACACATTTACTAGGGTTTTTAAGTCCTAAATGATAGAATAAATATGATGAAGCGGAGATTCATCATCCCCCTATAATTGTCGTTGTTAGTCCCTAGCAAACACTTATGCAATAAGTACAGGAAATAAAAATAAAGAAATTGGAATAAGTTTAAGTCTCAAACTTGTCCTCACAAAATCTATGTTTGGAGCTTAAGGCAGACCTTTGGAATTTTAGTGCAGGCCGAGTCTTAATGGGAATCGAACTTGAAATCCAACAACTTTTAAGAATCCCAAAACTCTGCTCAAGTCTTCTCAATATCCAGGTAGGAATACTTCAATTCATATGCAAACCCTTATGACTATCAATCTGACTCGTACAATGTAAGTGAAGGTGGCTCTCCTTAACTGTAATGACAAAGAGATTGACTTCTCCAGCATGACAACCCAGTGATTCCCCAATCCAATAACTCCTTTCTCGAGGAGCAGGTATTCCCTTCTAATTTCAAGTGAAAACCAACTCATGAGGAGGGGGAGAAGAAAAGAATGGGCGATAGCCAGTGTAGTAACCTATCCTAGCATGACAAATCAATGTAGTTAAGTCATCTAGCTACAGCCTCACATAGTTTGACTTTGAAGCTTAAGCTTGCTTATTGACTATACAATTATATACACTCCGGCAGGCATTTTATTTTCAATCAAGCCTATCCACTTTTTTGCAGTTTTTGCTTTTTGCTTCTTCTTCTCTTTTTTTTGAAATACTATATACAATAACATTTATATAAGGAGTTTTCCCTCTTGAGCCAGTAGACTATCCCTCTTTTGAAGCATTATTGCAACCCACACTTTCCTGTCTTCAAAATTCATCATAACTGGATGGATTGGGGTGCACTTCCCTCCCTAGAGGAGGACAAATGTTTCCACTTGTGTACGTTTCATACCTACAAATCCAATCCCCTCACCATACCAACTGAGTTGAGACAAGTGAAAGGAGCAGGCATCCAAGTTAGGTCATTGTCACAATAGTCGTGTGTGCTCCAAAAAGCTCTACTTAGCCAGTCAAGAATCCACTGATCCAAGTCCCATGATCCTCAAAGAATTAAGGCAACTAGTCTTGAAGTACCTCAATTCTAGCTCCTATAAGGTTCTTGTTAATTACGTAGATTTAAGGTCCAACCAAGCTCCAATCTTCGCATTTTACTTAGACTTGTCCAACTATCAAACTCAATCTGAAAAATCGAACGCCATGTAAATGATATGCAGAAAATATTTTTGTGATGCAATTTACAAAGATTTTGAACTTTTTACATTTTTTTTTAAAAGATGATGCATATGCAATTTTTTTATTTTTCAAAAATATTTTTCAAATATTTTGTTGGTATTTTTTATTTTTCAAATGTTTTTGGGATTATTGAAAATAAAAGATTATGGCTAAAGACTAGGTACAAATATTTACACAGAGATGCATCTTATATTTACAAGAATTAGGTTTTTAAGAATTTACAAGGGTAAGTAGTACTTTTATAGATAAATATATAAATAACTTTGGTTGGATGTATAAATTCATCAAACATATTTTAAAATCATTTTACAAACAATTTTGGAAACTATAGTCCAAAACAATTTTTACAAATAATTTTTACAAACATGTATACACATTTGAAAATCATTTTGCAAAGGTTTTTCAAAAAGTATATGTGTGTGTATATATATATATATATATTTCAAATATTTTTACAACCATTTTTCAAACCATTTGCAAATAATTTCTCAGACATTTATATTTTACACAAAGAAAATTAATTTTTAAAACAAAATATTTTACAAAGGTTGAAAATATTTAACAAAACATTTTCCAAATAGTTTTCAAAAGATTTTTTAAAATACTTTCAAACTATTTTTCAAACATTTTGCAAATAATATTTTTATCTATTTATTAATCAGCAAGTACAAAAAAGAATTTGAGGAATAATCAACATCTTTTTATTAAGTGATTGTTAATGAGTTTATAGAATTTTTAACCATAATTATTAGTAAAAATATGAAAGTATGAGTTATGGCTAAAGTGTATATGCAGTATATACGATCCCCTATACTTAGCATGAGTTATGTCCTCCTAGATCAGAGAGGAAAGAAAAGACTTAACTCTTACTGAGTATAGAAAAGTCTAAAGAACAAATGAGTAAGGAATGAATGAACGAATAAGAAGTTGACCATCCACCCTATACTTAGGATCAAATAATCCTAAGTATAACATACTGTATGCAAAGCATGGAGGGTCAAGGGTGGGAATGAAAAGATCGTACTTCGACTGTCTCCACCTATACTTAGGGTAATATATCCCAAAGTATAAGCAAGAAGAGGAGACAATGGAGAGGATCAAAAAAATGGAAGAACTCAGGGTGCATACCCCCTATACTTAGGACAAAGTACATCCTATGTATAGATGATGAATTTAAGTTTCATCATCTTTATTCTATCATTTTGGCCTTAAAAACCTTAGTAAATGCGTGTAAATAGTGTTAATTTAGGCATTTTATCAGTCATACATCATTGTGTAAATATTGTATAAAATATGGGTTTTAAAGCCAAAATTATAGAATAAAGAAAATAAAAGAAAAAGAATGAAATATTGCAAATATTTTATGACCCGAAGCCCCAAGACCTAGGCATCTTGATGACTAGGTTGACAAGGAATAAAGTAGTGGGAGATAAGGGCCAAAACACAATAAAAATTCATTTTATTTAATCCATTCTTTATTCATTTTGGGATAGATTTTTGGTTCCACTTTTTATACTTCAAATAAAGAAACTTTGAACATGAAAGTTGTAGATATTTAAATATTGAAAAATACAAATTTGATTTCATACAAAAATAATGAACAGATAAAAAGTTATGATATGAATAAGTTACCAAAATCCAAACTTCCCATACCTGTATCTCTCAAATAAAAACTCGAAACACATCAAAATCACCTTTAGTTGTATATAACTTTTAATAATCTCTTTAATGAAGGTGGTTTCATATTTTTTGGAGTTATGGTTTGAAATTTGAGTTTTAGACCACACTTGTATACTTATACCGATTAAAATATTCATTTTATTTATTATTCATTATTTTTATACTGCTATACTATTATAATTTTTTATAATATTATTTAGAATATATATGTATATTGAAACATGAATAAAAATATAAGAAAACAAAAAAAAATAAAATACTTGCATATGATATATAGATGAATTCCCTATACTTATATACATATAAATACTATTTCTATTTATTTAAGTGTAATGAAAAAATATATATCCATAAAAACAAGTTATCAATATATAAAATAATAAACAAATATAATAAAATTAAATTTACAAAATAAAAATAAAATACTAAAATATATAGATGAATATACTTGTATATCACCTATAAAAGGTAACTTGTAATTCCCCTCGAAAAAAAATACAAATCACCATAAAATATTTTATAAAATAATAAAGATTTTTTGTTTAATAAGCTAAAAATAATTAAATCATTTGCTATTTTATAATGAGTATATAAGTTTTTTCCAGGGATTTTTTCCGGTTGGTCCACGCGAACCAACCAGGTTCTTTCCCTAGTTGACCTCAGTCAACTCTCTGACCGAGGTCTGGCCTTGTGTCAGAACAGGGTTTGACCCGTTTTCGTAGATTTTTCGAGGATTAATCTTTCATCCTTTCGTGATGATCCCTTCTTCACTTTTCCTCCTCGATAATCCACGATACACGCCATTTAGCTTTCTTTGGAGATTGCTTCGCTGCTCTGCAAGATTCACCTCATTCTTTTCGCTGCTCCATCAACTTCTTCAAAATCCTTCCCCAATCTTCCTAGACCTTTTGATCACTCTTCCACCGCTCGAACCCAAACCTAGGGAGGTCTTCAATCGAGCAGGAACTGGTTGCGCCCTTCAAGAAGCCAGGGAGGTCTTCAATCGAACTGATCCACCCTGCCGAAATGGACACCAGAGATAGCGGCTGGCACCCTTCCTTGGTGAACGTTTACCTTTCTTTCGTGCACTTTTTAATCTCTTAGGACACCGGTTGTTAACTCCCGCTACTCAACATCGTCGAATCAACCCGCACCATCGCAAAATCACTTGATATCCACCTGGTTGTGCGTCACGTTTGTCAGCCGACGTGAATCAACCTATCCATGCCATTTTTATCCACTCATTCCCTCTGGAAGGTCACAACATTTTGCCCGTGACCTTCTTAACTCCTTCTTGCAGGTAGCGATATCCAAGTAACGTCTGGAGAAATTTTGGTCGACCGTCGGAGGTCTCTCAGCCCGTCAGCTCCACCACCTCCGTGCGAGAGCGCCAATCCACCCCAGCGACTTTTGACACCTCCAGCATCGAGAGACGAACTGCAGGAGTACAAGATGACTGTCGGAGGAGGTCCAGCTACACAAGAGCTTGAGCTTTGGCTGATTCAAACTCGCCAAGTTCTAGTTCTTCGCGTGTTCATACATATAGCCCCAGCACCGTTGGATTTCCACCTGATCTTCTAGAAGAGCAGTCGCCGTTAGATTAGCCCAGAGCTGAGCCGTTCGATTATTTTGGCGCTTCTAATCCTGGCTGTTGATCGCGAAGGTGCATCGCGTGCTCCTGTGCTGCTACGTGTATAAGGGGAGCGTCACCCGCCGTTTGATCCGCTAGTGCCCTGGGTATTTTGCATTTTTCACCCATGCATTTTTGCATTTTTTTATTTAGTACCAAGAATTTCATATATTGTTTTGCATTTTTGTATTATTTACAAACAACCCCCCCGTAACTTCTAGTATTTGCATACGGGTCCCTAGCCACATCACCTCACGTGACTAGTACACGTGAGGTGCGACCATTTTGCGGGGAACGCCTGGTTGGTTTTGTTTATTTATACTTGCACCTGAAACATTTTAATCAAGTTATTAGATCTTTTGGTAGGTTTGCAATACCCCCCAGGTTTGTGAATATTGTGATTATGTCCCTTCCTATACGTGACAGTCGCGTGCGTCTTTGGCTATTTTAAAGTGGCATACCTGGAATTTTGATTAGGGATGAGTGGTTCGTGAATATTTTTATTACGTTACAAATTTTTTGAAAAAATTGCACTTTGGCCCTCTGGCTTCTGCTTATTTACAAATGTGCCCTTGCTAGTAGTGTAGTTTCTCTTTACTGTCTCTAATTATTTCAGGCATCTATAAAACTTTAAAAATCCCAAAGAAATATCATTGTATGTTTTTTGCATTGCTATATCATGCTATATTTTTATTTTGCATTTTTGTTGCATTTTATTATTTATAAAAATTCAAAAACATGCATTTTCTTCATTGTTTGCACTACAAAATACATAAAAATTATCAAATGCTTTTAAAAAATTACAAAAAAATATATTTTGTTTTTTGTGTGTTTTAATTTCAAACAAAAAATAACTAAAATATTCAAAAGAAAACTCCTAAAAATTAGAAAATCACTAAAATATTCATAAAAATCTTAAAAATTCCTAAAAAGTCACAAAAATCTACTTTCTATTTCTAAATTTTCCTTACTATTTTATTATTAGACTAAAGTTAATGTGGAGAATTTTTTACATTGTTCGATATTTTTCATCTCCATCTTAATTTTGGGAATAGATTTTGTTCACTGTTTTCAGTATTTTTATTTTAAAAATACCATAAAAATTAGGGAAAATTTATAAATATTACAAAAAACATTATAAAAAGTACAAAAATATTCTATTTCCTGGATTTTAAGTAATTTTACTTATATATATGCCTCTCCTATCTCTCTTGTGCATATATATACTATAAAGTTTTGTAGTCTTATTAAAAGAAAAAGAAAAAGAAAAATATAAAATATAAAAAGAAAATACAAAACCAGTAAATTAAAAATCAAAATATAAAAATATAAGGTCAAAAATCAAATAAAAAATATATAAAATTTAAAACCCACAAAAAGTTCAATTTGGCTAAGTGATTCACAAGACATAGAGTGCTTGATTTTTGTCTAGCATGTTTTATTCCTTTGCTTCCTGTGTTTGACCCCTACTTGCTAGCCATTATACATTCTTAGTAGGGTATAATAAATTTTAACTCTTGATCTTAATTGCTTGATTATTTGTGTGGGTTAATTGTTGATCAACACAAGGATTGGAGTAGTCCCCTCAGCGACAGTGAGCCTGTGGTGTCAGGCCATTACTTAGCGTCTCTCATCTTTTAATTTTTCAATAGAAGATTGACAAAAAAGGGGCGACAGCTTTTCAATAGAAAAAAATAGAAATGGAAAAGAAGAAAAGAAGAAAAGAGGTCAGAAGATGGAAGAGGTAGAAGAGGATGTACATACCACTCCCCCTACATTTAGGGTAAAAGAAGCCCTAAGTATAGGCAAAAATAGGAGTGATCAACCAGAACGAAGAATGAAGACTCGACTCATCCACGCCCATACTTAAAACAAAGTACATCCTAAGTAAGGCACACATGAGAATGGGGGGATGAGCATAATGGTAGATAGACGGAGGAGAACGAATGCAAATATACAACATAGTGGATGTATAAAGAATAAAAAAGGTTTAAAGAGAACCTTCTTGCAAGATCGTTGAGGGATAGATCTGATACGTTGTAGGTCAACATCTGGGTCCTCAGATGACACAAACCAATCAGGGTCGATAGGATGAGGGTCCTCAGCGGCCCTAGGGTGAAGAGGCACAGATGGGTCAGTGGAAGAAGCACGGCTAGGTCCAGCCTTGGGTGTCTCGCTAATGTCATCGTGAGATGGGATGACCTCATCATTAGTAGAAGTGTAATCAGTGTCATCCTACGAGGTCTCATCGAGGTCAAAACCAAAAGGAACGAACTCATCAGTGGAAGTAGTCGAATCATGTTCATCCTCTATAGTCTCAACTAGGTCAACTTTCTCACCAAAAGGCCTGAATTCCTGAATGAAAGCAACGAGATCAGATTTGGCCTTAGTCTCATCAATATCTACCCTCCGCTCAATGGTATTAGTTGTGTAAATCACGTGGATGTCATCAACACATCGCCAAGTCCCAGAAGAGGGAACTCCGAGATCCGTGCTTTCGAAGTCTTCCTCCTTGGAGAGGAATTCTTGGGTCTCAATGGAATCCAACATACAACAAAAGTATCTGATAGTCTCCTCAAGGTCATGGACCTCGGGGTCAGCCAAGATAGGTGTAGGTGCATCAGGTGCAAGTCTCTGGTCAGCAATGTTTGCAGTAATCGACAATTCATTCTCGCCAACAGGATGGAAGAGAATATCTCCTGATCCGTAATCAATAACAACCCTTGTAGAGGCAAGGAAAGGCCGCCCCAGGATGATTGGAGAGTGCTCCCAAGTGAAGGTTTCCATGGGCAATATGACAGAATCAACATTGTACCTCGTGCCCTGAATCAAAATAACGATGTTTTCTAGGAAACCCTTTGGCCTCTTGATAGATCCACCAGCAAACTAAACTATCATCCTGGTTTACTTGAGAAGTCCTAATTGAAGAGATTGTACCAGCGAGAAGGGTAATATGCTAACCACCTTCATCAAGGAGAGTGTGATCACAAGTATGGTCAAAGACAATGAAGCTAATGAATGGTGTAGCAATGTTCCTCTTCCTAGGGAGTGGACGGTGTGTGATGGCATGGGCAGTGGCTATGGTCAAAATATAACGCTCAGATATGCTCCCCCGCTTTCTCTTCTTGGGAAGAGGAGCAGATAAATGGGTCATGACCTGGTGAAGTGGGTCCTGAATGATCTCCACTTCAGGTTAATTCAATAAATTTTTTAATTTCTGAACCTCCTCCATACAAGGGAGGAGATCAAAATCATCATCTACACGAGGAATGCCAAGAGCAGTATGTACAACGACATCCTCAGGGTCCAAGGTTGGACAAGATGTGAATGGAAGTGTCGTCAAAGGATCTAGCATATGGGTACTCTTTTTGGTTGGCAGAGGCCCAGGAAGAACTTGCCAAGAACTAGGTCGGGCCGAGGTTGGATTCGCTCTCCTGAGCGTCTCCTACCACATGGAATGCTAGGAGCACGAGAAACATGCGGCGGAAGCCTTGCCACATCAGATGAAGGCTTCGGAGGGTGACATGGGTCTCCGGAGAACCTAGCGATGTTGTGGAAATGAGGTAGCTCCAGGCTCTCTGTCCTTGGTCAAAATTGACCTATCTGAGGGTCCTTTGGCTCTCCTACACCTGCAATAAGATTAAGCACAGCAAAAGGGGGTGATGGGGTCTGATGAATCCCTGATACGTACTCTTTATTCTTTTATTTTAGCTATTTATCTTGGCAAATCATCATGTTAATATATGTAAATACAACAAGTTATCATTAAGCTTGCATGTGTTAACTTTGTATAATTAGCATGTATTTGTGCAAAAAAATAAAAGAATGAAGGAAAAGAAAGAGGAAGGAGGTATTATAATAAATACAGAGTGACCAGAATCGCAAGAGAAGGTCAAGCCTTGACCTGATTGCCAAAGAAAATAAGTAGAGAGAGACAGGGCGCACTCTGGGTGTACATATCACCTATATATGTAAATACTTATTTTTAAGAAAATAAAAATAAAATATTCTTTCTACCTCCTTATAGTCCTAAAATAAAACAAAAACAAAAATGAAAATCAGAAAAATAAAAAGAAAATCCTCTCTCACTTGTACAAAATGCATGCATTTAGGTCTCACTCCCTATTAATTCTATACATGTAAATAGATCATAAAAACAAAATAAAAATTATTTTGAACTCTTAAAAATATATTGAAAATAAATAAAATACAAAATTGGGGCATATGCGTAAATAATAACAAAATAAAATAATTTACAAAATGCGTAGGTATATTATACCTATATATAACACTAAATACTATATATAGACTAATCTACTTTTTATAAAAATAATTAAAAATCACAGAAAATTCCTTGAAAAATAATAAATATTTTTTTATTTTATACACTTTTTATTTTGAATTCATCTACTATTTTTTTATTTTATAAATAATTTATAAATCCCTATTTTCTCATTGGTCGGGACTGGGTGTTGACCTCCACTCAACGCCCTCTTTAGGGTAGACCCGACCCAACTTCTCTCACCAGAGTGTTTTCTCCCATTTTCTCAGTCGGGTCACACCTCCTCTTGACCCGATTCTTTATCGGAGCCTCCTCCTAGGATACATCACCTTTGTGGATCCTTAGGAAGGCATGGATCTTCCTAGGGTTGCACACCCTCGGCTGATCTTCTCACCCTCCTGGAAAGGTTATAAATCATCTCCTCCGCCTACACAGCAACTCAGCTCGTGCCTTGCCCCTTCTTCCATCGCTTGACACATTCAGTTGAGTGACACCTACTGGAGGTCATCTTTGGATTGAAATTTGGTCTCGTAATCATGTAGCTCAGCTACGTGGTCAGTGAGCGCTGCCGCGTCTAGACTCCCAGCCTTTGACAGCTCGGTTGAGGCCATAATGTCAACGACCATCAATGCCTGGAGCTCAAGAGTCCTCCCCGATATTTAGGTATTTATTCTACATATCTCTTTTCACCTTTTGTTCGATTTATTCAATCTATCACCACCACACTTCAACTCTCTCCAACCAGCTGGTCGGAGCCTCAACATCCACACACATCTGTACCGATCGATCCCACGATGAACGCCTCACCTTTCCTCACTACCTATCCATCTTTAATCGAGCTCACACGAGCGCAATAGAGCTCGATCTCCCTCCTCCCTGTACGTCGGAGATCAACCACCTTCCTCGACATCGCTTCTTTCCCTTTTAGTAGCATATCCAAGTCCTAGCTTTGCATTGCCGGTACCCCAGCATGCAAGGAGTCCCAACTGGATCTCCACCTTTTGAGCGGAGCATCTCCATGTTACTTTCCTGTGTCCCGACCATCCTACCATCCTTGAGTCGATTGACCTCCGACATTCGACGTGGAGCACCCCTCTGGAGGTGTTATACCATTTGGAGACTTGATCAACCCAAAGGATGCACACCCATCCTTGATTGAAGTTCGCCATACACTAGTTCATCCACCATCATCCATCATCGTTGGGAGAAGAGCAGAGCCCTAGTTCTGATCTGATTCGACCGTTGTGCAACCTTTCAGCTTATTAGATCATATCTGACAATTCATATCTGCCGCACGTCCCCGACATTCTTCTGATCGTCAGATCCTTTTGCAGGGGATGATTAGAGCTGTCAGAGCCATCACGTGCACCTCACGTGCCTAGGGGTATATTGCATATTTTATCCCGCTCGTTTATGTTTTGCGAATTGGTCCTTAGAATAAAATTGTAGCATAGATTTTTTACAGTTTGGACCTTAGCTTTTCTATATTTACATTTTAGTCCTGTATATCTGAACTCAGGTGTAGCTCCACATGCTTAATGGTTTATTTGCATTATATTCCCTGTACTTCATGGATGTTACGTTTTAAATGTAAACTTTATAGTATTCACCTTTATACCCTTCTAAGCGTATGTCACATGTTTTGTGCGTGTTTGTCAGCTAATTTGTAGATTAGGCCCCTTAGTTTTAATTGTGTTATTACTTCGCCTGCAACTTTTGTGTAATTACAAGTAGGTCCCTATTCTCTATCCTTTGTTTTTAATCAAATAATTACTAAGTTAACTTCATAAATTCCAAAAAAATACACTTAGCTCCTGCTAACACATAATATTTATGGTGATTTTTGTGAATTAATTTAGTTGTATTTTATTTATTCTAAAAATAAAAAAACTCTAAAAATTGATGTGTCTATTTTATAAAATACATAAAAATTCAAAAAATTGTTTCACAAATTCCATAAAAAATTGTGCGTGTGTGTGTGTGTTTTTATATGTTTTGTCCTCAGTAGCATTTTTGTCCCAAAAGCCCTTATAAAAACACTAAAATCACAAAAGACTAAAAATCTTATAAAAATCATGAAAATTCTAGAAAATCACAAAAATCAGATTTCAGTTTCTGCTTGTTGCCATTTTTCTCTAGTTTATCATAAAATTGCTCCCCAGGACATTAGGACACTTTGAGTACTTTTAACTTGTAATTTTGTCCCGGTTGTGCACTTTCTCATTGTTTAGCTTTTGTTTGATTTTATAAAATCATATAAAAATTGGAAAAATCCCATAAATCACCAAAAATATCTGCATATTTGAAAAGCATAAAAATGTTTTTGTTTCCTATTTTTTAGCATTTTTAGTCTTAATAAAAATCATTGAAGGCTTACTAGTGTGCTTATTTACCTTATTTTCATGCTTGCCTTCTTTAATTAAAAATATAAAAAAATACAAAATTAAAAACCACAAAAATGTGCTTTCTATTTTTTGATTAGGACTACTTTGTACATTTCCATGCACCTTATGTTCGACCCTGGTCGCTATACTCGGTTAAATAAATAGTTGAGACCGTTGACATTATTTTATGTTTGATTGATTGATTTATCTGATTAGTTCTCTTTTTTTCTTACTGATTTTGCTCTGTGATTTGGGTCAGAACGACCTATGTTTATTCTTGATACATAACCCTAGTCGGCTGGTTGCTCATCAGAATGGTGTTGTTGCTTCAGAGCACGACTTAGTATTCTTTTCCGTCTTTTTGTATATTTTTTATCTCTAGTTGTTATAACTATTTTCTGATGCTTTCTCTGTTTCAATTTTCGTGTGAGGAATAGCCCGAGGATGCTTTAGAGGAGATCCATACCTAATGAGGAGCAGAGAAGTTGCAGAGAATAGTTATATCATTTAGAGTATCTTAGTTTACTTTTTAGCATACCTACTTATTATTGTTGTAATAAACATGGACACTCAAATTCTTTCTTCTACTTGGCTTATCGGAGTCTGTTTCATTGAGCACCGGTGTGCTGGGGGGACCTCACTGCGTTTTTCGCCAGTTTTGATTTCCTTGCATTTTTATTCCTTTAATTCTTTAATAATTCAAAATAAAAAGTCATATTAATTAGAATCGAGTCCACGTACCATGAGGAACCACATCAAATGCTAGCAGGACCTCATGTGGTGGGGCACTGAGTGATTCCCATGATTGGACTCCAGACTTGATCTAGTTAACTAAATCTAGTTTTCGTACTTACAAATTGCTCATCTAAGGTTGTTTTCTTCTTGCAGCATTTAGATTAGTTTAAATTCCGTCTTTAAATTTATGCACGGATCACCCTGCATGTAGAGTGTTGGCGACACGTACACATCTATTACTTTACATGCATCACAGTGTTTGATCATGCATCAGCTTTTTCGACTTCTCCACCCTTTTTTGTACTTAAAATAATGAGGAGATCGAAAAAGTTATTAGGCATTTGCATGATATTGAAAAATACCATAAAAATATATAACCGTAAAATTGGGACTGCTAAACAAACTTGATCCTAAAAGACACCTCACTTAAAAATCTGCCTTGAGAGAGTCAAACCCTCATTGTTTGGTTTTCTTATGCGAGAGAGTGACATGAACACTAGGCTAGAGCCACACCTGAACTCTCGTTAGACTACTGGTATTGGAGTTAGTTGTTCTCCAGTGAGGATCGCTCCGGTCTCCGGTAAAGAGGGCCACGATATCCTTAGTAGAGCAAGTTGATCGGGTAGCCGGTAAACGGTCCGCAACTTGTACTAGCTGGGAAGGATCTAGCATTGGGACTGGGCTAGTCTCTTGGGAGCATTAGGTACCTAACAACTCGCTTAATCACCGTGCTAGACTTAATTATTACGTAAATAAAGTTGACAATATAAATGACCGAACCCTTATGGTCATCAACTCAGCATTGCATTGGAGATTTGGGGGTTTGATTGTTGATATTGTTTGTTTCTAGATCCGAACCACACTTCTTCTAGATCACAATAATGGGTCGGTGGTCCCTTAGGCTGCCCTTTGTGGCACCGCTTCCGAGTACTCCGACTCACTCACATAGGCAGATTTTGGAGAGCTTGAACTAGCTCTCTGAAGCTGAGTTCGATTCCGCATTGTTCCCCCGCGACCACCCTTCTTCCAATTCCGATGTGCCCAAGAAAAGACCAGTACATATTTTTTTTCATTTGATGGAACCTGAGTTGGGGTCTTTTGTCTTTGTAGAGCCCCAAGAGATGGCCAACAATGATGAACGCACTGATGGACAAGCCCAGAGCATCACTCATGTTTTGGACCAGGGAGCCATCAACAACACCTTGCTCGCCTGCCTAGAGACGATGCAGCTTCAGATAAGAGATCAGGGAGCTTTTATGGTTTAGGTCTGTCAAGAGTTAGAGAAGATGCGAGCTAACAGAGACTAGCAACATCGATCAGCCGTTGGAGATATCTCCATAGGTGGAGGAGAAGCAGAAGGTCAATCAGAAGAACCGGAGGTGCAACCAGAGCTAGCCAGTAAGCCAAGACCAAGGAGACAGTTGCACAACCCTGGTGCAACTCTTACACACCACTGGATCCAGCTGCCAGCAATTTTAGGTGACTTCAAGATTCCTCCTCAAACCATTCAGCTCTTGCCCAAGTTTCATGGGTTTACCACCGAGGAGCCACAACTGTATTTACAAGAGTTCGAGAGGATCTGCAGCACTGTCCACAATCGATTCATGGACGAAGACACCATCAAGATGATGGCATTTCCTTTCTCCCTGGTAGACAAAGCAGTCTATTAGCTCAAACATTTGGGTAGATACATTACTTCGTGGGAGCAACTATGGGCTAAGTAATTGAACAAGTACTATCCACTTGGTCGGATGAATACAACATGAGCTCTGATCAACAACTTATCCATGATCCCCAACGAGAAGTTCCATGAGGCAAGGGATCGATTCTGAAAGCTCATTGATCGGTGTCTACATCATGGCATATCCAAGCCCAACCTAATATAGAGCTTATTTTGTGCTGACACCAGAGCTGCAGGGGCTAATGAACGCTTATTGTGGGGGCTCCTACTTTGCCAAGAACGAAGACCAGGTCTGAGGAGATGGACGAGAATTACATAGTGATGTCCAAGACCCGGCTCTACACTCAGGGGAAGCCCTCACACCATGTCATGTCCTATCAGAAGATAACACGAGTTGATGCATGTGCATCCACTTCTTCAGCAGCCGCAACACAGGCAGAGTCACCGGCCGCTAACATGGGCATTATCAGCGAGAAGTTGGAACGCATCGAGATTATCAAGAAGAAGCAGTACCAGGGCATGACTCAGATCGATCAGTTGATACATACTTTGAGTGACCTGAAGACCCATATCATGTGTCTCCAGGAGGCATAGACAACTTCTCAGCCCCCTCTCTGGACATGATTGATCCTAGCAGCAACAACTCATCCCAACACCATGCCTCATTTCGCTAAGTTCATCATACCCATGCGGAGCCGTTCCAGCAACTGCAGCACCACTACTCTCAGCCACTGCCATCTCAGGACACACAGATGGTGGTGTATGAAGGATATTGTTGAATCCTCAAGCGCATCACGGAAGCGTGTCGATCACATCGTATGCAATCGGAGCAACTAGTCGTACTAGATGCTAGATGCAGCGGAAATTAAAATTTTAACTTTAAAGATGAAACCACATGATCACGAGAACACTTCTCGGATCGTTTCATCAAACCACAAAGTACAAGGAATACCTCTTGAAGCGTGGTTGTGATCGCGAGATCCCAAAGTAGAGATCCTCCTATCTTAAGTCTGATCCACGAAGAACGCACTTGCGGGCGTGATGATGAGTCACGTTCCTTCCCGCAATCCTCGATGAAGATCCAAGCGATGGCTCCCCCGATTTCGTCAAACGAAATCCGTCGTCTTCCTTTAGAGTAAGAAACTTCAAAGAAGAAGGAGATCCTCGAGTCGTCGAAGAAGAAGCCGAGAGTCTCTCCTTTCTCAATACAAAGTGGACGGCCACTTAATGGAGAAGAGAAAGAGAGAGAGGGCGAGAATGAGAAAGAGAGAGAGAGAGAGTTGTCACCTTGTACAACTCTTAATGATGTACCATGGAAGGCTACCCTAGCCCTCTATTTATATTAGTTTAGGATCCATTGGATCTCAATCCATGGACTCATAGATCCAACGGCTAGGCTTGGTCTATGTAAGATCAATGGTTATGATTGTTGTTGGTTAAAACCAACAACATTTATTTATGATTAAATTAAATATATGTTGCAACATTATCAACACATTTTTAATTCAACATAAATAAATTAGTTGAGAGATTAATCATCATAATAAAATGGAGTCAATATAGCCTTCTAAAATTAAGGGGCGTCACCCATGACTTTTTCATGGGTGACGTCACCTCTAAATTTGGTGGCTTTATTTCTCATTTTATTATATTATTTTATCTCTCAATTATTGCAAAAATATCCACCAAATTAATTCCAAATTAATTTGTGAATATTTCAATCATGCCATTGAACATTATGTGAATCATATTCACAACCCAAACTAATTTGTAAATTGCATTTCCAATTAATTAACAAATGTGAATCCAATTCACACTATTAATTAACAAATGCTATTTACATAAATTCTCTCTCTTATATATACATATTATAAATCACATTTATAATTCACATATATCATGGATAGTATTATCCACATTCTCTAATCCTTGATAATTAAATCCCATTTAATTATCTTAGATAATCATTTTCACAATATGAATCATATTCATATTTAAGCATGATAATTAAATCTCATTTAATCATCAAGTCCTTGCTTGGATATTTCATCAAAAAGAATTATTCTTGAACCCTTTCAAGAATAATGTGCTTTCTCCGCAGATACTTGGAGATAAGGACAGGGCGATTGTATTATTCCATGTATAGTGACTTGGATATTGAGATCTTATCTCAAATCCAGATCTTACGAACCTCCCACAGATGCTTGATTAAATCAAGACCGCAAATCTAATCTTCTCATTGAATCTGAACATTCAGATCAATGTCCAACACTTGGACTAAGATCAGATTGCTTCTCTACTGGAAGGAGTCACTAAAATCCAGACCTGTTTCATCACTCCCTCGGAATGGAAGCGTCATGGATATACAATCGTTTATGATCACATCACCCTCAGGTATTCCCAATACCTGTACATCCTGCATACTGGAAGACCCATGGTCAACCCGAAGATCAAGATCTATTTTACACTGTCTTCTTCAGGGTTTGATCACCAAGTTTCTCATTTGATCATTGGGATTTGGTATCGATCATATACTTTCCAAAAGCATATATCATACCTAGGTCTTGATCATATACTTTCCAAAAGTATATATCAAACCTACAAATTCAGTCAAGCTTCCAAAGCAAGACGACCGTGCACGGAATTTGATTCTTCCCAATATCTCATGAGTGAGCTCATGTCTTCCGGTTCAGTAGTGAACCTGTATGATCCCTTTGAGAGATCGTATTACTCATATGCCCTTATATGCACACCAGCTCGCTGGTGTATAGACCTTGGTTAGGTCATCAACCTATTGGTCTGCCAAATGTACAAACTCAGACATATAGCAATACATCTATCTCCGGTCAGAGGATGCATGCCTATGTTGTGACAGCATTCAACATAGGACTTTGGTTATCTCGATCTTGTTAAGTCAACTCTTTGACCTAACTAATCTGACACCTCCGAATCTCTATTCCTATGCAGAGGACTTGCATCAAGAGGTCGGTCAGATATCAACCTATGTGAGAAAGGATTGCCATCTCCTACTCAGGCTGGAGATCACATCTTAACAATCATTTGACGGTGCTTGATGAGTCCTCAATCTAACCCTTTAGATATTCATCCAAACACCAGCCTCTATGATTCAATAATTGAATCAACAGCTGTATGATCATTTAAGATAGCCATGGTACATAACCCTAATTGTACAGAGGGACCTATTATGCAAATTATTTATTCTTCATTTCAGATCAGGGAATGATATTTGCAATAACATTTATTGCATAATGGCTCGCCGTGGGCTCACATGTCCAACAATCTCCCACTAGCCCAAAGAGCCATTAATGGGCTAATCATTTAAACCCACACTCATGTGACAATCATAGGCTATTTTAGAAATAGCTAGGTAAGCTGATCAGTCACTCTGTTCCCAAAAGACTATGCCAAGTCCTTTTACGGCACTTGCATATCCCTAGGTAACAGTGCTCGCATCCAATGCGAATGTTGCATCTTATGCAACCAATACTCAATCTTGATAAAGCAATTATAGTGTCCTTGACACTATTGCTCAATAACTATTATAACCAGTATTTCCATAATCCTTATCAGAATACCCTTATTCCTGGAGATCACTATCTCCTACGGTATTCGCAGTTAAGACCTTTTAGATTTCCATCTAAAAATCTTAATTTCTTGAAGATATTGTTATTACTGCAATCAAGTGTTCTATCTGTATAGAAGGATTAGTAACAGTTTACTACTCCCACTGCATGGCAGATATCTGGCTTTTGTACACATCAAGCATACACTTAGCTTCTCGTAACTGATGCACAAGTGCAAGCAGTTTTAGCATTCACTTCCTCAACTCATTGAGGTGCTATCCCTTATGATAGGTCAGTACCAAATCTCAAGGGAAGGAAGCCTTTCTTGGAATTTCCAAAAAAAAATGGAATATGTCCAAGGTGTACTACAAATGTGACAGTCCCAATACCCTCTTTTCTTTGCTTCTGAACAACTTCAGAACTAAGATCTAAGAGGTATTCTTGAGATCATATCTCAAGGTATGGAATAGCCAGAATATAAAACACTTATTATCATCCTTATATCATTCCAAATGATTAGGATATTATCTACGTTTAGCACGATGAACACAATGGCACTCCCACTAAGCTTCACATGGTACATCAAGGTTCTATTTGAAATCATAACATTTATAATTTCATCAAATCTTATGTTCCAACTACAAGAAGCTTATTTGAGTCCATAGATAGAGTTCTTTGGCTTTCACATTGCTTTCCTCAACCATGAAGACCTGGGGTTACTTCATGTGAATATCCTCTGAGAGGTATTCTTAGAGGAATGCAATCTTGAATTACATCATGAAGATGCAATCGTCAAGTTGTGTAGCTAAGGTTAGCAATATTCTGATGATTTTAAGCATGGTTACCGAAGAGCAAGTCTCATTGCAAGCAATGTCTTCTCTTCCAATGTGTAGCTTATGGCTACGAACCGAGCTTTGAAGGTCTCTACCTTCTCATCTGGTTCCCTTTATCTTGAAGATCCATTTACACCTTAATGGGTCTAACCCTTATAGGTGGATCCTCGAGGGTCCATATACAACACTTGTATATGAAGTCTACTCTAGACTTTATTGCTAATATCCATCTTTCCATGTCATGATCCTTAGAAGCTTCATCACATGAAGCCCGATCATTGTCAGACTTAATCGACACATGGAATACATCCTCAAACTCATTTGAAGAGGTATTAGTGATTCATCATTAATTGTCCTTTCAGTTTCCGATTTCAGGAGCCTCATTATCTTCTCAAGATTAAATGAGTTCCTTCACTTCATTTTCATCTTGATTCTTAAGAGTCTCAATCCTCCCAGAATAACATTCTCAGAAATGAGATCTTTTAAGAATCTCAAGGTCATAAAGTAGGTATCCAATACCATCCTTTATTTTCCTAATGAAGTAGCACTCTCAAGTGCTAGATTCCAGCTTACATCCATGGAACCTTATTAAGGATATATATTGTAGTCTCTACTACACATATATACCAGGAAACTAAGAGGATAATTATGCTAAAATTCATCATTGATCAAATCATGTCATACATGATCCAATTGTATCTCCCTATAACTCTATTGAGTTCAGGTTTATCAGGAGGAGAGAGATAGAAATGATATTCATATCTCCATAAGGTATTCTTTGAATTTTATCTAACAGGTACAAGCTACCTAGGTTAGATCAAATTCATTTCATCTTTCTTCAAATTTTGATTCTAAACCAAAATTGTGAAATCTTTGAACATTTCAAAGGTTTCTCAGGTGAAGAGAAGAAATCTCATATCATACGTAATCATCAATAGATATTACATATCCATAATGTTTACTATGATATAGATGATCTACATACATCAATATGTATGAGATCTTGAATACCTCGACATCTAACACCATTCCCAGAGAAGGGTGTATTGGACATTTTACTTTGAATACAATATTCACAAGTATGTAAGATTTGAAATTTTAGTCATTCTAAAGTTTCATATCTTACTAGTCTATTGATCAAATCAACAAACAAATGTCCAAGGCTTGATGCCAGATCATTGTCAAATGATCTTTCATCCTCCTATTGATCTTATAAGGTTTGATTTTCAGTGTTAGAAATCTTAATGAACCATTCATTAATTTTTCTAATTTCGTGGAGTCCACTAGATGTTAGATTACTATCTGAAATATTTCCATCATAACTCTTTATGATAGTTCTATCTCAGAATTCATGTTTATTTCCAACATTTAGAAACAAACAATGAGGGTATTCTAATATCTAGGTCATAGAGACATCCTCTAAGACTAAGGGCTCTCCCACTGAGAATATAGAGTCTATCTATCCAACAGAGATTGCTGCAACAATTACACCAATATCCATGTAGATGACTATAAAACCTTAAGATCAAATTTCTAATCTTCTAATATATATATGCAACCAATTGTAAATGTCATTAGAAGATTGGGATACAATTGTCAGACTTTATCTTATGAAATAATAAAGTCAGAGTCAATGATTATATGTAGATTATTCTGATGCTCTATCTGAGTCCTTCACTAAGGATTTTAGACAGACTTGATAGTCATACTATCAACACATCAACATATTGCAGTATTGGCATTCATCCAACTCTTTGGATGTCATATGGAAGTCACAGAAGTAGGTCAACTCTTTGACTTTCCTTCTTACTCGGGTCCGACCCATGCTTCCACTGCACTCTCTTAATCTATAAACAACCATTGCTTAAGACTAAGGATCTCTTATGTTAAATTCAAAAGAATTCAATGTAAGAGCATTTCAACATTTATACATGCTTCATTAAATTCATACAATATGAATATCATAAAGCTTCATGAATGACTTGAGTATAGATAGTAGAATGATGACACTCATCATATCTACATTCATCTTAACTCTTGGAGACTTAGGTTCAGGTAGGTATTCAAACATTTTGAATACATCATCTCTTTTGAGCCACCATTCTGCATAATACAGAGAACCAAGTCATTCATGATTAAATGTCTAGAGAACGTATGCCAAAATATCTTCTTTTATTTTATAAGGATTATTCGACAATTACGATCACCATCGACATGTCACTTCCAAAGTACACTCGATGAAAGATCAAGACTATAGAGACATACAAACCCTAAGGTGATGTCTTATTGTCTTATTTAATTGCCCTTCCTCATTATGTTGAGGGGACTTGCACACTGCAACCACATACATTATGTGTCCAATTGCAAGTACAATATCTGGATCATGAGTCCAATCCAAGATATTTTTACTGGTTATCATTGAGTATAACATTGAGTGGGTTTAATGATGGATTATCTGAAATAAGAAATTTGCATAAGAGTATATATATTATATATACATGTTTTACTTTGATTTAGGAATTTTATATCAAAGTTGTCTTGCCTTGTCAACATTGAAAGTTCATTCCCTTAATCACTTTCAATGTAAGAGATATTCTTACCATTATATCTCTAGCAAGATCTGGGATCTCCTTTCCTATCTTCGTTGCATCCCAATAATATGAGAACCTACAACTCGGATAAAAAGAAGCGGGAACACATTCCGCCTTGCAAGTCCAACTTGCATCTCCCAATTCGGTCTTTAACACCCGGGCCCACCACCCCTAAGATGATGTTGACCCGTCATTAATTGAACCAACCGTCAATAGGCTTAATACTCGCTATACGCAATCCAATATCGCCCCAATAATATGAGGACCCGATATTGGTGTCACTACGTATACGGCCTTACTCTTTCGAGAAGCAAAGAACCCGATCCAATTAAATCATGCACAGGATCTGTCACTTCGGACAGGCGTCTCCCATATACAACAACTGGCGATGGAATCCTTTGCCTTGACGGGAGACCATGGATGTCACTTATGTGATCCTCCACCTCATATTCAAATTGTAATTAATTATTGTGAATCACATTCACATAATTAATTCTTCCAAGGGAAATACACATCTATTCATAATAGAGTGTTTATTGGATATAATTAATTTAATCACATTAAATTAATCATTAATCCAATCATCAATCAACAAACATGTCTTTTACTTGAATAGTAGGTATATTCTCAAAGTACGTATTATTCGAATTTTAATAATTAGAAAAATACACATTGTCTGTCTCCAGTATTATACAGTCCCTACCCGCTGTCATGGCCAGTACCGACGAGAGTGGGACGGACCACATACGTTGCAACCCGCTAGCCCAATGCTCTCCGACTAGGAACCACATCCGCCTCGGGAAAGGATAATACTAGATAGACCATCATGTACTTTGAGATGTTCATCGGTTTTTCAACCGAAATTATACCATATAATATAAATCAAAACATTTTTGATTATAAGGAGATTTGCTAGACAAATCCCCAATCCTATTCAAGCAAAAATGGTTTTTCATGTAAAAGTTGTCCTACAACAATTGTAGGATAAACTATGGTTTTCATGAAAGCAATGTTTGTTGATGAACCAATGATCAAGATCTAATATCTCATCATTGTGGTTTAGGCAAGTGTCATTCAATGAAATAATTATCTCTTTAAATATTTCACAAATATTTATCACTAATTATTCCAGAAAATTAACAATTAATTTTCATCATGATAATTGAATGACATATCACAAGGTTCAAGATCAAAAATGTTAATTTCCAGCAGTGACCCCCAATCACTAAAATTAACTTATCTTGATCAATTTAAATCTAAAAAATGCAAACTCAGTTTCCCAAGATTGCCTATTTGATTTATTAAAGAACCCAAGTTATAATTCACGCATTTCAAGGCGGATTAAAACCGTAATCATCTCATTAATTACGTTCAAATCCGCAGTTCCCGCAACAGTGAATATAGTCATATTCAAAAAGCCATATCTTGAGCAAATGAAGTCCAAATTTAATAAACTCAAGTCCTATGGTTTCCTTGTTTAATGGGGAACAAAATCCAATTGAAAATTTCGTGTTTAAACATTTTAAACAGAGCCGAAAAATTCAATTAGACAGAGGTGCGAAAATTGAAATGCAGTAAAATTTCACAACCCTTTCAAGAACCAAATCGTCTAAGGTCTATGGATCATATCCAAAACCTTATTCAACCTGGCTCTGATACCACTTGAAGGATATTGTTGAATCCTCAAGCGCATCACGGAAGCGTGTCGATCGCATCGTATGCAATCGGAGCAACTAGTCGTACTAGATGCTAGATGCAACGGAAATTAAAATTTTAACTTTAAAGATGAAACCACATGATCACGAGAACACTTCTCGGATCGTTTCATCAAACCACAAAGTACAAGGAATACCTCTTGAAGCGTGGTTGTGATCGCGAGATCCCAAAGTAGAGATCCTCCTATCTTAAGTCTGATCCACGAAGAACGCACTTGCGGGCGCGATGATGAGTCACGTTCCTTCCCGCAATCCTCGATGAAGATTCAAGCGATGGCTCCCCCGATTTCGTCAAACGAAATACGTCGTCTTCCTTTAGAGTAAGAAACTTCAAAGAAGAAGGAGATCCTCGAGTCGTCGAAGAAGAAGCCGAGAGTCTCTCCTTTCTCAATACAAAGTGGACGACCACTTAATGGAGAAGAGAAAGAGAGAGAGGGCGAGAATGAGAAAGAGAGAGAGAGAGAGTTGTCACCTTGTACAACTCTTAATGATGTACCATGGAAGGCTACCCTAGCCCTCTATTTATATTAGTTTAGGATCCATTGGATCTCAATCCATGGACTCATAGATCCAACGGCTAGGCTTGGTCTATGTAAGATCAATGGTTATGATTGTTGTTGGTTAAAACCAACAACATTTATTTATGATTAAATTAAATATATGTTGCAACATTATCAACACATTTTTAATTCAACATAAATAAATTAGTTGAGAGATTAATCATCATAATAAAATGGAGTCAATATAGCCTCCTAAAATTAAGGGACGTCACCCATGACTTTTTCATGGGTGACGTCACCTCTAAATTTGGTGGCTTTATTTCTCATTTTATTATATTATTTTATCTCTCAATTATTGCAAAAATATCCACCAAATTAATTCCAAATTAATTTGTGAATATTTCAATCATGCCACTGAACATTATGTGAATCATATTCACAACCCAAACTAATTTGTAAATTGCATTTCCAATTAATTAACAAATGTGAATCCAATTCACACTATTAATTAACAAATGCTATTTACATAAATTCTCTCTCTTATATATACATATTATAAATCACATTTATAATACACATATATCATGGATAGTATTATCCACATTCTCTAATCCTTGATAATTAAATCCCATTTAATTATCTTAGATAATCATTTTCACAATATGAATCATATTCATATTTAAGCTTGATAATTAAATCTCATTTAATCATCAAGTCCTTGCTTGGATATTTCATCAAAAAGAATTATTCTTGAACCCTTTCAAGAATAATGTGCTTTCTCCGCAGATACTTGGAGATAAGGACAGGGCGATTGTATTATTCCATGTATAGTGACTTGGATATTGAGATCTTATCTCAAATCCAGATCTTACGAACCTCCCACAGATGCTTGATTAAATCAAGACCGCAAATCTAATCTTCTCATTGAATCTGAACATTCAGATCAATGTCCAACACTTGGACTAAGATCAGATTGCTTCTCTACTGGAAGGAGTCACTAAAATCCAGACCTGTTTCATCACTCCCTCGGAATGGAAGCGTCATGGATATACAATCGTTTATGATCACATCACCCTCAGGTATTCCCAATACCTGTACATCCTGCATACTGGAAGACCCATGGTCAACCCGAAGATCAAGATCTATTTTACACTGTCTTCTTCAGGGTTTGATCACCAAGTTTCTCATTTGATCATTGGGATTTGGTATCGATCATATACTTTCCAAAAGCATATATCATACCTAGGTCTTGATCATATACTTTCCAAAAGTATATATCAAACCTACAAATTCAGTCAAGCTTCCAAAGCAAGACGACCGTGCACGGAATTTGATTCTTCCCAATATCTCATGAGTGAGCTCATGTCTTCCGGTTCAGTAGTGAACCTGTATGATCCCTTTGAGAGATCGTATTACTCATATGCCCTTATATGCACACCAGCTGGTCGGTGTATAGACCTTGGTTAGGTCATCAACCTATTGGTCTGCCAAATGTACAAACTCAGACATATAGCAATACATCTGTCTCCGGTCAGAGGATGCGTGCCTATGCTGTGACAGCATTCAACATAGGACTTTGGTTATCTCGATCTCGTTAAGTCAACTCTTTGACCTAACTAATCTGACACCTCCGAATCTCTATTCCTATGCAGAGGACCTGCATCAAGAGGTCGGTCAGATATCAACCTATGTGAGAAAGGATTGCCATCTCCTACTCAGGCTGGAGATCACATCTTAACAATCATTTGACGGTGCTTGATGAGTCCTCAATCTAACCCTTTAGATATTCATCCAAACACCAGCCTCTATGATTCAATAATTGAATCAACAGTTGTATGATCATTTAAGATAGCCATGGTACATAACCCTAATTGTACAGAGGGACCTATTATGCAAATTATTTATTCTTCATTTCAGATCAGGGAATGATATTTGCAATAACATTTATTGCATAATGGCTCGCCGTGGGCTCACATGTCCAACAGTGTATCAGCAGGATCAACCACTGGTAGTTCTCCCTCCAGCCCCTAACGAGCAGGAGACATGTATAGAAGTCAACGTAATTTGGTATGTGAATGACAACAGACCAGGATCCATCGAGATCATCTTGGATTCAGGTGGTCGACCGGAGGTACCTCATCCCAACAGCAACAACCTCCAATTCAAGGTGGACAGTTCGGCCAACAGCAACAACAGGCCCTGTTCTCTCACCAACAACAACGCCGATATCAATCGAGTCCTCGTCCCTATCAGTAGTGAAAATAGTGGAGGCAGCACCGGCAACAGCCTCAGTAGTATTCTCAACCTCTCCCTCACCAGTTCCAGAAGTTGCCTTACTTTCAGCGAGGCAACCTATCCGGTTCTCACGAGCCAACCTATGAGAACCGAGCCCTTGAGATTTAGCCCGCCTACTCGCAGATCATCAGGCATCCTTTAGGTGGGAGATGGATGAGTTTCTCTAAGAGATGAGTGAGATCATCAAAGGAAAGGCCATCATACGCACTCAAATCGAGCCCAACCCGAATAATATAAACAAAAAATATGAGCAGGTATTGTTTACAAAGACCGCCACTCCAAGTGATTTATTGGGAGATATTGCTTTATACACATTTGATGCTGATTTTGTGTTACTTAGGAGAGGTTGGATGCCAGCCCACGGTGCCTCATCTGAGCGATGACACCACGAGGATTCAGGAGCGCCAGACGAGGAGGATAGCGATGCTAATCATTCTAAGGATGATGACGATGATGATGGTGGTACTAATGCCACCAAGGATGTTGATCCAGTCGATGGTACTGATGTCCTCGTGTCTCCAGATGCAACAAGTGGTACTGATGCCACCATACCAGATGATGTTGAGCTAGAGCATGGTGTTGATGCCGTGAAGGCAAATGTTGTGGGCGGAACTGAGGCCACCCCTTCTATTCCAATTGTGTCACCTTTAGTTCTTGTATCTCGAGACATTATAAAAAACACCAACAAAATTAATAAAGGAAAGGTTTCTTCATCTCCGAGACCATATGTGATGATTGATGATACTTGTATGGATTCCATGTCTTCTTAGCAGTAGGAACCTCTTCCTAGTCATCTATTTGAGGAGGGCCCAAACATCCCCTTTCCTCAAGCACTTCATTTGGCAAGGGGGAATAAAAATGAAAGTAAAAAAAAATGATCAGTAGTTATAGTTTATCTATGAGATGATAGATAGATTTCATATCTAGTCGACAAAATAGGAGGTACTTGAGCACATCCCTCTCTTCCAGAAGAACTTGAGAGAGAAGACCACTATCCACTGGAAGAAGGGGAACCATCAATCAGAAAATCCGTGTGTTGTCCCGTGCCACCTTCTTCTCTATTCAGGACCATCTGCCAACTAAGAGGCCAGATGCAGGAGCTCCCTATGTCAGATGCCACATTTACGAGCAGAGATTTGATCGAACTCTATTGGACAACTTCTCTTCTATCAACCTCCTTCCAACGGCCTTACTCAACCAATTCGAGTTCATCCCTCTTCGATAAAGCAAGAAAGTCCTTCAGTTTGCTGATATATCTGTGAAGAGGTTGAAGGGGTTGTTGAAGGATGTAGTCATCACAATTCAGGGCCTAAAATTCCCGTGGACTTTATTGTGTTGGTCACGAACATCCTTATATTTGTGACCGATACCCCCATCATTTTAGGACGTCCATTCTTGACTACATCCAAGGCAGTGTCTGACCATGATAGTGAGAAGGTATACTTTCACGTCGAGGGTGAGAGTATACAAATAGAGATGATTGACGAGACTAGAGCACGAGATTCAACTTGCCCATAGTAGTTAAGTGATGCAGAGCAGACGACAGAGGCTAAGCAAGACATCCAAAAGGAGTGCAACTTTGTGATCAATGATGATGAAGCTGCTTGGTCTGACCCTGTTTCACGAGCCCTTCTCTTACCTTCAGACACCACAGATTCACTGGTTCTAGCAGAGGAGAGTTTGTAGAGCATACACTTGGCCGAGGACATTTTTAAGGCCGACGACCGCGTTCAGAACAACGAAGAAGATTTTGTGTCTTTTGAATCTGATTGAGATCCCTCAGATTTAGACATTTAGTGGGCATAGCATGATGATTCATTACCTTGTCTGATTTCCACATAACCAGCATCTAGGGTGGAGACCGTTCCAGTACTGAGTACAGATACACGAGTAGGGTCATCTTTACCAGGTTTGCATGATTAGCAAGAGTTCTCACATTCAGATTTGGTTGCCTTCACTCAGACCTTTTATAGACCAGATTTGCTAGCTCCCAGTTTTCTGGAATTGAAGTCTTTGCCATAGTTGCTGAAGTATAGATTCCTTGCGGATGAGCATGAGATGTACCCAATCATTATCTCAACAGATTTGACTGGAGAGTAAGAATATCGTCTGATGGAGGTTCTTGAGAGAATTCGCAAGGCAATAGGATGGAGTGTAGTTTATCTCCAGGGCATAAGTCGGGTTCTGTGCTCCCACCATATCTATATAGAAGAGGACACTAAGCCATTACATGAGTTCCAGCGATGGTTGAACCCGAATCATCGAGAGGTGGTAATGAAGGAAATATCGAAATGGTGGAGCATCGATTTTATCTACCCCATCTCCAACTTCAAGTGGGTTAGTCCATTAAATGCGGTGCCCAAGAAGACGGGCATCACTACAGTTGTGAGTGAGTCTGGGGAGGAGATAGCTACCCGAGTACCCGCTTCTTGGAGGGTCTGTGTAGACTATAAATGATTCCAAGAAGGATCATTTCCTCCTACTTTTTATTGATCAGATTATAGAGAGGCTAGTCGGGAAGAGTCACTACTACTTTCTTGACGGGTACTTTGGATACAATCTGCTGGACATAGCGCTCGAGGACTAGGATAAAATAACATTCACCTGTCCGTTTGGAACTTATGCTTTCAGACGGATGTCCTTTCGTCTATGTAACACCCATGCGACATTCCACAGATGCATGTTGTTCATATCATCGGACATTGTGGGTGACTATTAATAGGTCATCATGGATGACATTTTGGTCTACGGCGATGGGTTTGATGCTTGTCTTGACTTCCTAGACCGTGTTCTTCAGCGTTGCATAGAGGTCCATCTTGCTTTATCTTGAGAGAAGATTCACTTCATGGTGACTCAATGGACGGTGCTTGGTCATATCATCTCCAACAGAGGCATAGAGGTTGATCCAGCCAAGGTGGATATCATCAAGAAACTCAATCCAATGTCAAACTTGTAGCAGTTACGATCTTTTCTAGGGCATAGAGGTTTCTATCGAAGTTTTATTCACGAATTCAATAGGATTGCCCAACCGTTAACTGATCTGTTGATGAAAGACACTAACTTCATTGATGATGATAGGTGTCTTACATCATTTGAGACTCTCAAGAGCTTAGTTGATGAGGTTCATATCCTTCAGCTGCCTGATTGGTCTCTCCCATTCAAGATGACGACGAACGTGTCCAATTTTGCCATAGGGGTTGTGCTGGGACAGAGGAGGGATGGAGTACCATTTGTCATTCACTATGCTATCCGTACATTGGTTGCCTCTCAGCGGAACTATACTTTCATAGAGAAAGATGCTAGTTGTAGTTTTTGCCTTGGACAAAAACAGATCATATGTTCTTGGAAAGTGACTATCTTTACATATTACACCGCCATCATGTAACTTATGGCTAAGAAGGATGTGAATGCTCGATTGGCCAAATGGATCCTTCTACTCCAGTAGTTTGATATTGGGATTAGGGATAAACCTGGAGTCAAGAATGTGGTGGCGGATCCTCTCTCCTGCTTGGAACATCTCGAGGAATCTGAGCAGACCGATACCATTACAGAGAACTTCCCAGATGAGGCGATCCTTGATATCGCCTCTCTTCCATGGTATGTCGATATTGTGAACTATCTTCTTGATAAGAAAGTTCTACAAGGTTGGCCTAGACAGCGACTTTAGACCTTCCTTGCAAAGGCAATGTCCTACCATTGGGAGGATCCAATCCTTTATCACGAAGGAGGGGATAGCGTCTAGCATTGGTGCATTCCTCAAGAGGAGCATCACAACATCCTCTCCTACTTCCACAAGCTTGAGGCAGGAGGACATTATTCTGGGAGAAGAACAACACAAAAAGTGATCCAATCCACCTTATGGTGGCCTACCCTCATCAAGGATTCTGATGAATTCGTGAAGAGGTGTACTACCTGTCAAAGGATGGGCACCTGTGGATAGCATGATATGATGCAGATGCAACCCATTCACGTCTGTGAGTTTTTTGATGCATGTGGCATTGATTTCATGGGTCCATTCCCTAAGAATCAGGGATTTGAGTACATTCTGTTGGCTGTTGATTATGTTAGTCGTTGGGTTGAGGCCATACCCACCCGAACTATAAATGCTAAGATTGTTTGCAAATTTTTGAGGAAGAATATCATTTCAACGTTCGAGGTGCCTAGAGTATTGATATCTGATGGGGGTCTCACTTTATCAACGGTAAGGTAAAGGCCCTTTCTAACGAGTTAACATAGACCATCGTGTTTCCACTCCATATCATCCTTAGACCAATGGTCTTGCTAAAGTGTTGAATAGGGAGATCAAGACTATATTGCATAAGGTATTCCGCCCAAACCAAAAGGATTGGTCATATCTTTTGGACTCGGTCTTGTGGGCATATTAGACTTCCTTCAGGACTCCTTTGGGGACATCTCCCTTTCATCTCGTTTATCGCAAGCCCTGCCATTTTCCTGTTGAGATTAAGCATAAGTCACTATGGGTTATCACTGAGATATTATTAGATTCAAAGAGTATAGGAGATCAAAGAAAGGTAGAGTTGGCAACCCTGAAGGAGCTTAGCCATACAACCTTTTTGAAGAGCCTACAGTACAAGAAGAGAATAAAGGAATGACATGATTCTCATATCGGCAATAAGCAGTTTGAGCACGATCAAAGAGTATGGTTGTTTGATGCCATGCTTATTATTTCCAGGAAAATTATAGAGTAAGTGGAAAGGACCATACCTGGTCTGAAAGGTGCATGATAATGGAAGTATCAACATATCTGAGATGTCATGCGAGACCACCTTCAGTGTCAACAATTAGCACCTCAAACCTTATCTAGATCATGATCTGATCGTTATTGACGTTGCCCCGATTCATTTTGCATGAGATGTGGTCTTTGACTCATCAGTTTCATCTCATGCCTGATTATCATTGTCTTTCGCCTTGTATAGATCCAGATGTCCATATCACCTCATTCCTGAGTCTAACACCCCATCGACATCTTGTGATTATGCTATACTTAGGGTGTACTTTGCCCTAAATTTAGGGGCGTGGGAGATTTTTTATTATTATTTTGATTCTTTTTACCTCTGTTTTGATGCCTACACTTAGCGATATTTTACCATAAGTATAGCGGAGGTAGACCCTGTACATCCTAATCCTTGATTTTTCCCATTACGTATAGTTTGTTATAGTTAGGATTACTTGATCCTAAGTATAGGGGGATCACCGAATTCTATTTACTCTATTCTTGACCTGTCGTTGTAGTATAGTCTTTCTTTTCATGCCTTATACTGAGCATGAGTTTTGTCTTCTTCGTCTCTCTTTGATCACTCTGAGGACATCGTTCGAGCTAAGTATAGGGGGTGTCGTACATATATACTTTAGCCATAACTCATACTTTGAATGAGGGTGTTAATAAATAAAATGGCTTAAAACCTCTTATTAAAACTTGCACATACATAGCTATTTATAATAACTATTTATGTACAAAGGTTTGTAAAAATGTTTTGCCTCCGTAATGTTTGTAAATATTTTTGTATCAAAATTATGTATATAGTACAAAATTTTTGTAGAATGTTTGCAAAATAAAAGTTTGCAAAAACCCTTGTGTGAATGTTTGTAAATAGTGTGCAAAACTTTTGCATTTATGCATACATTCAAACATTTTCAAAAAATTTTGCACACTTTAATAAACTTTGCATAAAAGATCTTTGTAAATACTTGTATATTCTTTTGAATCATAGTTGAGATTTAAACTAGTCTGGAATTAAATTGGAAAATGGAGCTTGGTTAAGACATTAATCCACCTAATTCTGAGAGGATCATTATAAGATTTAGGGTTAAGCCTTTTTAGGTCCATTGTGAATTAATTCCTTGAGTCCACTTGGCTATGCTCACATATCATCTTGATGAGCCTAAGTAGAACACTTAACGACACACACATGACTGTCACAGACCATGGCTTTACTTTGACTAGCACTTTACACTCAGCTCCACATGGATGAGATGACGAGGTAGTTTCCTTTGGCTTGGGGTAGCATACAAGGGTAGTACTTCTGGGCAGAAACTCTCATCATCCTTTAGAGGGGGAAGTGCATCTCAAATTAGTCTTGTGGTATTGAGGTCTAAGGACAGGATTTGTGGTTTGCAATGATGCTTCAAAGAGGGATAGTCTACTGGCTCAAGAAGATAAAGTCCTTATGTATATATGTTGTACCATATAGATAGGTTGTACTTATGCACATAAAAAATTGTGCAAAAGAAAACTCCAAAAAAAGTTGACAAGACTGATTGAAAATAAAATGCCTACTGGAGTGTATAGAGCCGAATAAAGCAAAACTTATGTTACACCTTCTCATCTCATGAAGCTTGTAGTGGGAGACCTAGCTACACTGGTTGGGCTCCCAGGGATACATGGCTACACTGATCATGGTCCATTCTCTTCTCTCCCCTCTTCTTGAGCCTATTGTACATGAACTTAGAAGGGAATACCCCGATCCTTGAGGAATGAGCTGATGGTCTAGGGCATTAGAGTTGCCTTGTTAAGGGGAGTTGTTTCATTGTCATTTATAAGGTGGGGAGCTACATATGACTTACACAATACAAAGAAAGATACATGGTCATTAGAGTATGTGTATGTAGACTTGTTCTGACCTGGACTATGGAGGAGTTGTGACCATAGATTTATGGAACTTAGAGGTTGTTGAGTCTTAAACCTAGGTCCAAATAAGGTTCCGACATACTAATAATCCAATGGTTTGACTGAGCTTCATACATCAATTTAATGAAGACAGTTTTAATAATCAACCTTGATTCTCCTTCTTTTTCTTTTCTTTTCTTCTCTTTTTCACTTCTTTTTCAAATAAGTGTTTGCTAAGGGACTAGCAAAGGTAAAGTATAGGGGGTTGATGAATCCCTAATTCTCACTCTTTATTCTTTTATTTTAACTCTTTATCTTGGCAAATCATCATGTAAATAGGAGTAAATACAATAAGTTAGCATTCAACATACATGTGATAACTTTGAATAATTATCATGTATTTGTGTAAAGAAATAAAATAATGAAGGAATAGAAATAGGAAGGAGGTATTTAGAATAAACCCAGAGTGACTCGAACCCCAAGAGAAGGTCCAGACTTGACCTGATCGCCAAAGAAAATAAGTAGAGAGATATAGGGCTTACTCTATGTGTACATATCACCAATATATGTAAATAATTATTTATGATAAAATAAAAATAAAATATTCCTTCTACATCCTTATAGTCCTAAAAATAAAATAAAAACAAAAATAAAAATAAGAAAAATAAAAATAAAATCCTCTCTCAGTTGTATAAATCACATGTATATAACTCTCACTCCCTATTTATTCTATACCTGTAAATAGTACATAAAAATAAAATAAAAATTATTTTGTAATCCAAAAAATATGTTGAAAATAAATAAAATATAAACTTGGGGTATCTGTGTAAAAATAATAAAATAAAAATAATTGTACAAAATACATAAGTATATTATACCTGTATATAACACTAAATACTGTATATATAGACTAAATTATTTTTATAAAAATAATTAAAAATCACAAAAAAAATCTTAGAAAATAATAGACATTTTTTTATTTTATAAACTTTTTATTTTGAATTCATCTACTATTTTGTATTGATTTTATAAATAATTTGCAAATCCCTATTTTCTGATTTGTCAGGACTGGTGTTGACCTCCGGTCAACGCCCTCTTCTAGGGAAGACCCAATCGGACTTCGCTCGTCGGAGTGCTTTCTCATATTTTTCCTAGTAGGGTCACGCCTCCTCTCGACCTGATTCTTCACCCGAGCCCCCTCCTAGGATCCATCACCTTCGTGGATCCATAGGAAGGAGTAGATCTACCTAGAGTTACATGCCCTCACCCAATCTTCTCACCCTCCTGAGAAGCCTATAAATCATCTCGTCCACCTCCACGGTAGCTTAGCTCATGCCTCTCCCCTTCTTCCTTCCCTAGACACCTTTGATTGAGTGACACCTACGAGAGGCCATCTTGGGATTGGAGTTTGGTCGTGTAATCATGCACCTCAGCTACGTGGCTGGCGAGTGTCGCCCCGTCAAGCCTCCCGACCTTCCACAACTCGGTTGAGGCAATAACATCGACGACCATCATCGCCTCAAGCTCAGGAGTCCTCCACGATCTTCACGTTTGTATTCTACCTCTCTCTCTTCACCTTTGGTTCGATTCATTCAATCTAGCGCCACACACCTCCACTCGCTCCGACCAGCTGGTCGGAGCCTCGACATCCACACCCATCCATACCGATCGATTCCTTGACAAACCCCTCACCTTCCCTCGCTACCAATCCATCTCGAATCGGGCTAACATGACCGCGATAGAGCTCGATCTCCCTCCTCCCTATACGCCAGATATCAACCACCCACCATGTCGTCGCTTCTTCCCCTTTTAGCTGCAATAATCTAGACCAAAGCACAACCCCCAGTCCCAGCGTTGCATTGCAGGTACCACAGCGTGCAAGGGTCCCCTACTGGATCTTCATCTCCTCGGCAGAGCAGCTCCAAGTAATGCTCATGTGTCCCAACCATTTGACCGTCCTTGAGCTGATCAACCTCCAGCATTTGACGTGGGGCACCCCTCTAGAGGTGCTAGACCATTTGGAGGCTTGATCATCCCAAAGGATGCGACCCATCCTTGATCGAAGTTCCCCATCCACCAGTTCATCCACCATCATCCATCATCATTAGATGAGGAGTAAAGCGCCAATTCTGATCTAAGCCGACCATTTGCTGTAGCCTTTCAGCCCGTTGGACCAGATCTGACATGTTAGATCTACCGCACGTCCCCGACATTCTTCCGACTGTCATATCCTTTTGTAGGGGATGATCAGAGCCACCACGCACACCACACGTGCCTAGGGGTATATTGCATATTATATCCCTCACTTTTGTGCTTTGCGAGTTAGTTCTTGGAATAAAATTGTAGCACAAATTTTTTGCAGTTTGGACCTCAACTTTTCTATATTAGCATTTTAGACCTGTGTATCTGAACTCACATGCATTTCCAAGTGCCCAGTGGTTTATTTGCATTATATTCCCTTTACTTCATGGATGTTACGTTTTGAATGGGAACTTTGTTGTTTTGCATTTATACCCCTTTGAGCCTATGTCACGTGTATATCATGTGTTTGTCATGCTAATTTACAGATCGGGCCCCATAGTTTTCATTGTATTGTTACTTGGCCTACAACTTTTTTGTAATTGCATGTAGGTCCTTGTGTTATGTGTGTTTCGTTTTTAATCGAATAATTACTAAATTAACTCCAAAATTCCAAAAAAAATAAAGTTACCTCATGCTAACACATAATATTTATGGTGATTTTTGTGAATTAATTTAGTTTTATTTGATATTTTCTAAAAATCAAAACCTCTAAAAATTGCTCTGTCTATTTTATAAAATATATAAAAATTTGAAAATTTGTGTGTGCATTTTTATATATTTTATCTTCATTGGCATTTTTGTCCGAAAAAACACTTATAAAATCACTAAAAACCACAAAAGAATAAAAATCTTATAAAAATCATTAAACATTCTAGAGAAATCCTAAAAATCGGATTTTAGTTTCTGCTTGTTGCCTTTTTCTCTTGTTTACTATAAAATTACTCCCTAGGGCATCAAGACATTTAAATAATCTTAACTTGTAATTTTGTCATGGCTGTGTACTTTCTCAGTATTTAGCTTTTGTTGGATTTTTTATGAGATCTGGAAATATGCCATAAAATTACCAAAAACATCTACATATCTGAAAAGCATAAAAATGTTTTTGTTTCCTATTTCTTAGAATTTATATATTAATAAAAATCATTGAATACTTGCTAGTGTGCTTATTTACCTTTTTGTCATGCTTGCCTTCTTTAATTAAAAAATATTAAAAAAAATATAAAATTAAAAACCACAAAAATGTACTTTCTATTTTCTGATTAGGACTACTCCATACATTTCCGTGCTCCTTCGGTTCGACCCTGGTCGTTGTACCAGGTTAAATAAATAGCGGAGACTGTTGACATTGTTTTGTGCTTGATTGATTGATTTATCTGAGTGGTTCTCTAATTTTCTTGTTAAGCCCAGCTAGCTTATTGGGGTCACAAAGAGCCGTGTTTATTCTTGATATTTAACCCTAGATGGTTGGCCTCTCATCAGTGGACTGGTAGATGTGGAGTGGCGGCGGTAGTCGGAAGTGGTGTCCAGAGTCCAAGGGCTCCAGCAAGGTGTTTGAGACTAAAATTGACACTAATTACTTAATGCAACGATAGTGCAAAAGCATGAAACTAAAGACAATACTTACACCTAATGAAAGGGAAAAAAATCAAATGGTAAATGTGACCTCAACTGGCCAAAAAGTCAGGAGATGTACCTCACGGCCAATGGTCGGAGATGGAGGGTAGAGTCGCCCCTAGACCACGCGCAACACCTCATCGATGGCTGGAAGAGATCATGTCACCATCTCTAGTCCAGAGCATAAGAAAAGAAAGGCTTTGCTAGGTCAAATAGGGTTAAAAAGTTAGAGGAATGATAGGGTCGAGTTTTGTATAAGAGGTTGACAGGGTGAGAAGATTGAAGGATATCAGAGGCATCCGTGATCCAATGCTCGAGTCAAACATAGGGCGTGAATCCTCGATTGACGAGGAGAAAAAGTCATGAAGGGCACATTGTGAAAGGGTGCAAGAAAAGACGTCCAAAAATCATCGAAACGAGGTGAAAAAACAGATCTGACAAGGAGCAGACCTCGGTTAGAGAGTTGACCAAGGTCAACAAACGGGGAGAGCTGGTTGGTCCACGTGACGAACAAGAAAAACCTTGAAAAAATATTAGATAAATCGATTAAAAATAATAAGTAATTTTATTAATTTTAGGATGTAAAATGAAAAATACTTATTATTTTTTGAATTATTTTATTATGATTTTTATTTATTATTTTTAGGTTTCTAATTATAAGTTACTTTTTAAGGGTTATATATAGGTATATTCATCTGTGTATTTTGGTCTTTTATTTTTGTTTCGTATTTTTGACTTTATTAATTTAGTTTATTATTTTAAATATTTATAACTTATTTTAGAGACTTAATGTATTTTTATTTTATTTTTCTGATATATTGTATACAATTTAAAAATAGGTATATTATTTAATACATATAGGTATTTTATCTATGTATTTTCCTTAAGTATTTTATTTTAGTATTTTATTTAATGTTTTATTCCTATTTTAATATGCACATATATTATAAACAATATTTGCAAAATTATAAAAATATAAAAATAAAAAATGAATAATAAATAAAATAAATATTTTAATTGAGTAACAAAATAAAAGGGGTCCAAAACCTAACTTTCAAACAGTAACTCAAAAAATACGAAACCACCTCCATTAAATATCTTATTAAAAGTTATATACAACTAAAGGTGATTATGATATATTTTGTGTTTTTATTTGAGATAAATGGGTGACGAGTCCGAAATCACAGCGTTAAAGATGTGTATTTATCGTCGTGCATTATAGGAGGCAATCGGAATCAGTCAAGAAAATAACCACACAGAATATTTATCAATTTGAATGAATGTGGTTTTATGTTTATTTTACTTGGTCAAGTCCCAAGGTCGATCACAAGGAGGCAAAGGAACAACCTAGAATTATGTCTATCAAAATCCATGCGCAGTTTTCAAAGCGGTCTTTTTTTTGAATTTTTAATGCAATAAAGGATGCAATATGCAAGTTTTGGCTTATTTTAGGGACTAAAATGTGAATTACATTCAAACGATGTCCAAAAAATATGAAACTTGGCTATGATGCAAAATATGGTGAAATGAATGCACTGTAATTTTTTGGAATTTTTGGCTCATTATGAATTTTTTATGAATTTTTAAATGCAAACAAAATGAATTTCAATATTTAATTATAATAAATATTAAAACTACTTATTTTCAAGGGATAAAATTATCTAAGGTCTATCACTAGGTGGTGGATCTTAGAAAAATCTTAAACCTCAAAAATGTGATATTTAATACCTAATAAAAATTAAACACTAAATTTGCAAAATGATTTTTACACGACAAACTATGCATGCAATACAAATCTTTTTGGGCACAATGTAAAGCACAATTAACTCTACAATAAGAGAATTTTCGGGAATTTTTAGAGCAATGGTTAATCAAATATAAATTTAAGAGCATAAGTGGGCAAACTATGCAAATTTCCACAAAACAATTAATTATTAATTAACCAATGATCACAAAAATGTCCACAATATGTCAAAGTGTAGAGAATTAATTGAGGAACACAATGCTATTTTTGGATAAATAAAATGTTGTAGAGAAGAGGTTTAAAATAGAGAGGGAAGATAGGGATATTTATGCAATATAAAATAAAATAATGTAAAATAGGGGCTTAGATGTAATTACCAATTCTATGAGGGTATTTCTGCAAAATTGCCAGAGAGTCAGATGCGGAGCACGTGACCTCTGGTTGGCGGGGTTTGATCTGCAAAATGGAGAACCTCTAGGGGCTTTTTGAAAATAATCCGTATGTCACGTGCTCCCCACGTGCACTGGAGGTTTGTTTGGAGGCTTGGGGCCCGGGTCAACACATGGCGTCGCTTGAGTGCTCTGGGCAACCTGAAGCTCAGGTCCGGAGCTCTGGTTCGGCCGTTAGACTTCGAGCGGATCTGAAGCGTTGATCGTGCCTATATCCAACGGATGTGGATCGTGATTCTTCAACGGCTCAGATTGGCAGAAGGCGTGATGATCGGACGGCTTGCTTAGGCCAACACACGGCCAGGGGTCATTGGAGGAGCGGCGGTCAGTGGAGGAGTTGGAGCCTTTCGCGGAGGAGGCCCCCGGCCTAAGCGGTGGCTGAGGGTTAGGGATGTCAACGGGTCGGGTTTGGGGCGGGTATTACTTTTCCCAAACCTATACCCATTTATAATATCACTACCCATACCCGCCCATTTATTAAATGGGTAATTTCTAACGAGAACCCATATACCCGTCGGATACCCATGTACCCAATGGGTACCCATATCTTCGACATGGTAAATCTTAAGTTGTTTATAAATGTATACAAGATTTTCAAAGATAGATGAAATAGAATGAGATCGTGTAATATGACGATTCATAAAAATTTGCAATATATAGATAATATTAAATATTTATATATGTTAAGTATTTAACTCCTTTGTGTTGTTAATTTTTATTTATTTAAGATACAAAAAGTTAATTGAATAAGAAAAATGGTTGGAGAGGAGAAAATTGATTTGGATATTTATACATGTAGATCGATACATATTAGATATGAAATGGATTTGGGTCTAGTTTGATTAAAATGCAACACACACATCTATCTTTATATATAATTTTTATTCGGGTTTGGGGCGGGTTCGGGTTCGGGTACCCACAAGGCCATCCCAAACCCATACCAATACCCGCATGAGTAGTCAGTTCAAAACCCAAACCCGTCCAAAAGTAAATGGGACGGGTTTCGGGTCCTTAAATGGGGCGGGTTCGGGTCGGGTACCCAATGGGTAGACCCAGATTGACATCCCTACTGAGGGTGATGACGATGATGTGATAGGGGTCCAGCGAGCTCCTAGAGGTCGCCATGGCAGCGCGATTGGAGTTGGAAGCTCCTAGCGTCGAAGTCATCGGAAGAGCGTGGCGTAGTTGGTGAAGTCAAAGTGGTGGTGGCGATGGTCGTAGAGGGTTGACCGGCGGGCGATGGAGTCGATGAAGGAGATAACGAATGATAGAGAGAGCGAGGGAGATCGGAGATGGAGCTGGAGATAAGCGGAGTAAGGTGCAACGAAGGAAGGTGAAGCGGGGAATACCTGAAGATGAGGCTCGACGGCGGTGTACGGACGGAGCAGAGCAGCGACTGAAGAGCGGGTTGCGACGAGGTTTTCTGACCTCGGATCATGCTGGCGATGGAGGTCACCCAGTTGTCACTACTAGTGGAGGTTCTCTGTAAGGAATCGGTGTATGAATGGCGTATGAGCAAGGTCACTTCTTAAATAGGGTCGGGGGTATGGCCGGAGATGGAAATAAGATCGGGGAGATCTGGGATTCGCTGGAGTGATTTGACAGGATTCGTTCGATCGAAGAATAGGATGGATTCGAGGATGATTGAGGTGATCGGAGGAATACGTGGGCGGCGGAGATCTCGCGGAGGAGATTTTGCAGTCAGAGGGGGATCTGATTTGGGAAAGGAGGCCTGGAGCAAGACGACCCATGGGCCGTCCGATCGAGTGATGATCAGATGACCCAGATGGGGCCACATGGCAACAATAGGGAGGAGGTGCGCAGGGCTCGACGCACGTGCGTTCTTTTTAATTAATTTTTGTTAATTTTTATAAAATAATATATGAAAAGGCCAAAAAATGGCTGACACGTGGCGGCACTATGCGCGACCACGTGTCAGCACCAGGAAATTTGTAAAAATAAATAGCTTATAAAATAATAAATAAAGAGCAAATGACCTCGGATCGCAAACGTTCCTTCACAAAAATTGATCGTCTTGATGAGATCTACAACTTTCATGAAGACATCAAAATTAAAAGCGATCAATTGCACAAAGGGATATTTTTGGGGTATCCCATGTACATAGAATACATTAATGTTTGGGTTTTAAAATTTTTAAGTCATTTTTTAACTAGATAAAAATCCGGAAAAATATGGTAAAAATTAGAGATAAACATTTACACATTAATCTATTTTTTTGGATTTTTATTAATAGGTTAAATACGTACATAAAATACCAGGTCAGAAAACTGCTAAAATACACAATATACAAAAGAGGACCAAAAATCCAACTTTCACATATGAGCTCCGATTCACTTGAACTTGGTCTTGTTTCGAAGGTAATTTAATGTATATTAGTTCAAAAGTGAGTACGAATAAAACGGATACTGTATGAGGAAGATATGAGGTTTTTAGTCCGAAAAACCTGAAACTAGGGTTTGGGTTTTTGGTCGACTCATTTGGGTTAGTTATTTTTTTATTTTTCATTTATTCTTGCTAGTGATATGTACACAATGGAGGTGGTTTTGGTTTATTCAGAGATAGAATGAATGAGTTAAAAATCGGGGAAGATATACTATTTACAGGTCAATTTTGGCTGGGATTTTTGGCTTCTTATTTCGTACAGAAATTAGTGCTAAAATGAAATTATTATGAAAACACGCATGAATGCTAATTATGCAGAATAGATGCGGAAATGTTATTGATTTTTAGGGATTTGAGCTTAATAAATGAGATTTAGAATGATGAATCTGAGATTCATCATCCCCCTATACTTAAAGCATGATTGCCCCTGAGCATCAAAAAGAAATGCCATGAAGTGAAATGAGATTGGGTTGCATACCAAGACCATGAGCTGAATGTGAAAATGAATCTAGACTCGACCTTTGGATTATTAGTGTGGCAGAACTTCTGTGAGATTTAGAATTTTAAAATTAACAACCCTCAAGTTCTACATATCATTACTACAGTTTCAGCTTACAAGTCATCTTAGATCAATCCTCTTCCCAAAGCATATACTATTAACATTGAACAACCGACTCAGGTGTGTGAAAGGTTTTATCTCTTCCTACCCAGAATGCCGAATTACTGCGCAAACCTCCTCTCCAGTAACTCGTCCTCGGGGAGTCAGGTATTTCCTTCTAAGGTCTGTCGTGTGCTGTTCACAATCAAATTGGGGGAGAAGTGAGAAGAAGGAGAAAAGAACTGGAGGGTGGCCAATGTAGTCACCTCTCCTTGTGAAGCTGGCTGGTGTAGTCGAGTCTTCACCAAGATCTGCAGGTTTCTTGAAGCTTCGAACTTTTTAGTCAGATATTTATTTGGTAGAATGCTTCTTTGTATTTGGAATTTTTGGTGGTTCTGCTTGGATCTTTTTGTGCCCCTACGGATGTACAATCTTTTCGTTTCCGTACATTTTTTGGGGTCTTAAAAAAATTGTGCCTAGCCGTCCATCCCTTTTCCGAAGCTTTATTTCAACCCGTACTTCGGTCTTTAGATTTCCATGCTACCAGAAAAGAAACTCACACAGTCTTCCAACATCCCATCTGAGTTGAGCTAAGTGCATAGTGTGAGAGTACAAATTAATTCCTTATTCCAGAGTTGTACCCAGAATAAAAAGACCAGGTTAGACACTAAGAGTCAAACTCTGCACATTGTCATGTGGAACTTAAAGAATTATGTCAATGACCTGAAGTTTCTAAAATCCTATTTCTCGATGAAGTTCCTCTGAAAATTAGGTGGATTAAGGTCAAGTCCAGACCATTCTCTGTTTTGGCTCATAATTCGGTTCAGAACCCAAAGACTTTTCACAAATGCAAATGAATGTGATGTGGATGAAGTGCAGGCGTGTGAAATGCAGGCAAATTTTTTTTCAAAATTTTGGGCATAGTCAGTGTTAGTAGCAAACTCTTTTTCTTGTTTTGTATTTTTTTTCACATTAGTTACCCACCCCGTAAATACATATAGACTTATGCGAAAGTACGAGGTATGGCTAAAATATATACACAGTATATATACAGACCATCCTATACTTAGCGAGTGATGTGTTCTCAGAGCACAAGAAGCGTAACGAAGACATAGATCGGGCTAAGCGTAAGAGAGTGAAAAATTGATATACAATGGTCCGCCCCCTATACTTAGACTGTGAACAGTCTAAGTATATAAGAAGGGTGCACAAGAGGCGGTCAGGATATGTAAATGAGGAGAGTATATACAGATGGGCATCGCTCCCCCTATACTTAGGCTCTTGTCAGCCTAAGTATAGGAGAAGGGTAGAAATGGAGTGATCGAGAGATAGGAGAAGAATGGTATGTACAGATGGCATTGGTCCCCCCATACTTAGGCCTTGTCCTAAGTAGAGGAAGAAGCTATACAAGGCGATCGATGTGGTCAGGAGGGAGGGTGGGATTGATCTGATGAATCTTCAATGTCCTCGCTCTACGTGAAGTAGATGACTTCAGCTTGAACTATCTGCTCCTTGGGTGATTCTATATACGACTTCAGCAATTTTCCAGTCACTGAGAAAGGTTGTGCATCATCTTTGAGTTCGGAAATATCCACACTTCCATTGGTATGCACATCGATGACAATGTAGGGACCCGTCCATTTTGATTTAAGTTTCCCATGAAAAATCTTTAACCGAGCATTTAACAACCACACTTTCTGCCCAGGGACAAAGGTTTTATCTCGAATGTGTCTATCATACCATCTCTTGACCTTGTCCTTATAGATCACACTGTTGTCCTATGCCTAGTTTCGGATTTCAATTAGCTCATTCAGATTTAAGTCTCGACATAATTTCCCAAGGTGATAACTCCAATTCAACTTTTTGATCGCCCATTCTGACTTGTGAATTAATTCTGCAGGTAGATGGCATGGCTTGCCATAGATCATCCTAAAAAATGAAGTACCGAGTGGAGTCTTATAGGTTGTCCTATAGGCCCACAGAACCTGGTCCAATAGTTTTGAGCAGTCCTTCCTATCTGGACGAAGCAACTTTTGAAGAATACCCTTCACCTCTCTGTTAGAAACCTCTGCCATGCCATTAGATTGTAGATGATATGGCTTGTCTATTCTATGCTCAAATTTGTACTCCTTAGCCAAATATCTCATTTCCTTATTCACAAAGTGGCTTCCTCCATCAGGAATCAAAACTTTTGGTATCCCGAACCTTGCAATGATATTATCCTTGATAAACTTACAGACGGTTTTGCTATCGGCGGTTCGGGTTGGAATAACCTCTACCCATCTTGATAAATAATCCACTGCTAACAAGATGTACTCAAATCCATTGCTATTGGGAAAGGGACCCATAAAATCAATCCCCCATTCATCAAAAACATCACAGAAAATCATTGGTTGCATGGGCATTTCATTTCTATAACCAACAGTCCCTCCCATCCTTTGGCAAATCGGGCAAGACTGTACAATTCATTAGCATCTCGAAATAAGGTCTGCCAGTAAAATCCACATTGGAGTACCTTGTGCGCGGTTATCTTTCCCGAATGGTGTCCTCCAGCCTCGAGAGAACGATAATGTGTGAGGACACTCTGGTATTCCTCTTGAGGAATACATCTTCGCTCGACACAATCCGCTCCTTCATAGAAAAGGAAAGGATCATCCCAATGGTATCTTCTCAAATCCGACTTCAGTCGATCAATCATTATCTTGGTCCAACCAAAGGGAACCTTCTTGGAGACAATATAGTTCACGATGTTGGAATACCATGGGGTTGAATCAATAACGCAAATTGATTTGTCTGGAAAAGTCTCCTTAATTGGTCCAGTGTCAAGATAATCGTTTTGCTCAATTCGGGAAAGATGATCAGCAACAACATTCTTTATTCCAGGTTAATCCTTGATCTCCAAATTAAATTCCTGGAGTAACAAGATCCACCTCAAAAGCTGTGCTTTGGCATCTTTCTTATCCATGGGGTATCTAATTGACGTATGATAAGTAAAAATTGTCACCTTGGATCCCAATATGTATGATCTAAATTTTTCAAGGGCCCAAACAACTGCGAGCATTTCCTTTTCAATCACTGTATAATTTCTCTGTCCAGGATCCAATACTTTGCTCGTAGTGAATCACATATGGAATTACATCTTGTCTTTGTCCAAGCACAGCTCCGACAGCAAAATCCAATGCATCAGTCATGATCTCAAAGGAAAGAGACCAGTCGGGAGCTTGTAATATCGACGATTCACATATTTTCTTTTTCAGGAGCTCGAAGGCCTCAAGACACTTGTGATTTACAATAAACTCGGTGTCTTTTCCTAAGAGCTCAGTCAGTGGGCGGGCGGTCTTTGAAAAATCAAGGATAAACCTTCGATAAAATCCAACATGCCCTAGAAAAGACCTCACTGACTTGATGTTGGTTGGTGGCTCAAGTTTCTTGATCACATCCACCTTGGCAGGGTCGACCTCCATTCCCTTTTTGGATATGACATGCCCCAACACGATACCCTCAGTCACCATAAAGTGACTCTTCTCCCAAGAGAGTACCAAATTAACCTCCCTGCATCTCTTGAGGACTCGTCCATGTGCGCTAAACATATATCAAATGAATCACCATGAACTGAGAAGTCATCCATGAAGACTTCCAGGAAATCACCAACCATTTCGGCAAATACGGTAATCATGCACAGCTCAAATGTGCCTAGGGCATTACAAAGCTCGAATGGCATGTGCTTGATTGCGTAGGTACAGAAGGGACATGTAAATGTGGTCTTTTCCTGATCCTCGGGAGCGATAGCTACTTGATTGTAGCGAGAGTACCCATCAGGAAAATAGAAGAATACTTTTCCTACACGTCTCTCCATGATTTGATCAATAAATAGCAGTAGAAAGTAATCTTTCTTGGTTGTAGCATTCAGGCGCCTGTAATCAACACAGACGCGCCACGACGTGGGTACTTGGGTCGCGATCTCTACCCCCTCCTCGTTGGAGACCATCTAGATTCTCGACTTCTTCAAGACGACATGAAGGGGGGCCACCCACTTGGAGTCAGAAATGGGGTATATAAACCCTGTTTTGCACCATTTTTCTATCTCTTTCTTAACTACTTCACGAAGATTGGGGTTTAATCTTCTCTGAAATTCACGGGAAGGTCTTGCGTTATCCTCAACATAAATTTGGTACGAGCAGAGAGTGGGATTGATCACTACGAGATCCGACACAGTTGAATCGTTGGCTTTTCGATTTCTCTCAAGGACTTCGAGTAGTCTAGATTCTTCGTCCATGATTAATGATGAGCTAATGATCACAGGGAATTTTTCTTTGGGTCCATTTTCAAATGCATACTTCAGTATGGGAGGGAGAGGTTTCAGCTCTGGCAAATCTAAATCATCAATCAAGTCTGGATGAATGTCTTTTAAATCTGGCTCTGTGTTAGTTGGCGGTGAATCATTCTGTGATATGTTAGCCACTAATCCCGAAGGAAGGTGAGTCGGATCACTAAAGTAGTGCGGTAATTCGGCCAAAGCCGTGTCCGACTCGTCATCGATATTTCTTGATCTTCCCGAAGAAGATGGGATTGACAAATCTGAAATGATTTCTGTGTCATCGAGGTTATAAGCATCCGGGTGTCTAGATTTGTCTGGCAACATCTCACATACTGCACGGTACACTGTTTCTTCTTCTGCTGTGGTGTTATCAATCTGAAGGTCTGGTTGTTGGTCCCACGGTTCAGTAGTGTTGATGAGATTACATTCGGATGTTTTGGCATCTTCAGTGGTGGATTCGGAATCTGGTCTTTGCCACTTTGTTTGTTTCTTCTCCAGATCAACTTCTCCATCTAGGGAGCGGAATTTCATCATTCCGGTGCCGTAATCGAATACAGCTTTGGCGGTTCTTAAGAATGGTCTTTCAAGAATGATTTGTGATTCCTTTTAATGGTTCGAGGTCTCCATATAAAGGACAGTGAAGTCCACTTTGTATTCCATACCCTCGATCATGATGATAACATTTTTCACTTCTCCCTTAGATCTTTTAGTGGATTTATCAGCAAATTAGAGTAAAGATAACGATTTATGGAGAGGACCCAACTCCAATATGTAATATAAGGCTAAGGGAAGAAGATTGTTGGAAGAACCACTGTCGAGAAGTGTGCGTGCGAATGCAATGCCACCAATGCGACTCTCCACATAATGAGCACCCAGATCGCTTTTCTTTCATGGTAAATGATGATTTTTGACACATTTGATAGTGGCAACTATCAGGATATGAGTCTCCACAAATTGATTTGTTTTCTTTGTAAGAGTCCTGGTGGGAGTGCATTTCAATTATAAGTACTTTTGAAATGCTGGATTACTGACCACATACTGATCGAAGGGTACTTTGAATGTGATATTCTGCTGGCAGAAATTTTCCATCACTGGGTCATTCTGAATGTTTTTCTTTTGTTTTTCTTTCTCGAGAGCATGGAGGAAAGGAATGGAAGCATTTGAGACAGCGGAAATAGAGCCAGAATAATAAATAAGAGCATCTTTATTAGATTTGAAGTTCTTATACAATCATAAGTTTTCTGATAATAATGATGTTGCTGAAATGGTGACAAAGGTATATTGTAGCAACTAGAGGTTCAAGGTCCTCTGTAGACTCCATAGATGCTTTTCCTTTATCTAGTGCTGGGATCTTCAGGCGTCCTTCTTCTTCATCCTCAGAAGCATCCTCGGGTTGATCTTCTGAGTCTTCATGGTCCAATTCCCTAGCTCGGTTAGGTACAACCACGATCCTTCCGCTCCTAAGTGACATGGCATTGATATTGTCAAATGAAAGGATCTCATGTTCAGATGTGAAAAAATATGAATAGTATACCTGGCCATTGTGTTGAGATGATTGAGATTTGTTCAATCTATTGGGGTTAACTTGAACTTGGGCGGGAATGGTTGTGGCAGGGGCTGTCTGTTCATCCCTCCATCAGGATAAACGATTAACATTCCCTGCCAAAGGGTAGAATTTCTGGTGATGCGAGTCCTCATTTGATTGGTTAGACTCAAAGGGTAGAATTTCTTCAAGAATAGGTTTTTGAACCTATCATAAGTAGTAACAATCACTCCTAAGTTTTTCACCCAATATCTGCCTTACCTTTCAAGGCAAAAGGTAGTGGAGTGAGAAGAATGTAGTCTTAGCTGACTTGTGGGTGCCTCTGATTAGAACATACCAGCTCCAAATATCGCAAAAATTCATATGGTTCTTCATTTGCATTCCCATGAAATTGTGGTAATTGACTTAGGAAGTGTTGCTTCAGTTCATGGTGAACCTCTGGCTGAGGTGGCTGAAAGTAATTTTAACTATGTATTGTCCAGGATTGTATGCGTCTTCCATTGGTGGTTCTCCCCCAGCATTCAACTGCTCTAGATGTTCCCTCAGTAAAAGTTACTGCTGCTCAGGCGCAGCTAGTCTCACAAGAATCATTTGCATTTGATCTTCGTTAAGTTCATCTTCATGATTGTTCCTCTTGGGAGGCATATTTTGTGAGTTCTTCTCTTCACCTTCAGATTGTAAAAAAAGCAGAGTCAATAGTTTTGAAAGGATCATAAGAGGAAGATTCAAGGGAGAGGTGTCCATGAACCCAATGTGGTTCTGAGTGAGAGTGCCTCTGAACCTTTGAGATTGGAAAGTTTGTGGCGGTCAGAAATGGGTTCGCGGAGTCCGAACAAGAATTACCACAATCTTCCATTCTCGATTTCAAAAGATTAACAAGAGGTGTACGTTCATGATCTAGGCACAAGTGTGCGGTATTCGATGATCAATTAAGTTCTATGCACAAATCAAACACAATTCAAAGTTTTGTTTCACCTACTCCCTCAGTGAAGGACGTAAGAGTTCGACCAGTTATCTTGTCGAATTTTAGTTAGTGAAAAATCAAATCTTACAAACCGTTTAACGAGCTATTGGGTGTCGAAATTTTCTTAAAGATTGTGTCGAGTTCGTACGACTAGTTGCACCTACTTTCAGTCTGTATAGGTGTAAGTACGGACTGTAAAACGGCTACCCGTGTTACTTAAGGACGGAGCCTTACGCAGTGTCCTTTAAACCACCTACTCTGCTAAGGAGGTCCGGACCATTTATCGTCTACCCGTATTCCTCACTAAGAAGTAGCTAATCATTTTTAAAATTAATAGTCTATATGAAAATCTTGGCTTGGCTCTATCCTAGTGTGTATCTCTCTTCTCGCTGCAAGATAAAAACAAATAATGTCGGGATTGCTCTCCTGCAAGAATTCTAGATTTTATGGGTTCTTAAGATTGGATATATTTACCAGTCCCAATTTTAATTATGTGATCAATGAAGAATTTAAATTAGCACAAATATACGTCTACCGTCCAGTCCTAATTTCCTTTAGAGTTATGTGATAAAACAAGAGGGAAAAGTTCAGGAAAACCTGATGCATGCGAAAAACTATGATGTATTCTCAGTTAGAAGCCTTATAATGAATCCCCGCAATCTCCATGTGGGACGCTAGATAGGAAATGAAAGATTATTCTAAATGAATGCAAGCCGATGAAAAACCACATCTAAGTAGAAAATTCTATTAGCGGGGAAGAAATGAGTTAAATTTTGGCTAAATTGAATTATCTATGTGCGTCTCAATTAGTAGTGCAGTGTGGCTTAATCCTACGAGCACAATCAAGAATTAAAATGCTCTGAGAGTCGTATGTGCAAGTCTATTCGAATCGCCACTCAAGTCGGGCCCCACCCTCACCGGAGAGTGAACCAAGCCACGACACACCACAGAATAAAATTCGAGGTCTTGTTACACACGCGAGAGTCCAAACGAACACCGTAAATAAGCAATTAATTATAGAAATCTAAAAATTGTTAGAATTAAAAACCTAGACTCTACGCTCTCTCATGACTCGACTCGATCTTAATCTAATTGCGGATTTTAGGAGCTCGGTGAAGATGCTTCGGTTTCTTGAAAAACCGCTCCATGTATGTTGTGTACCTCGCAAGAAAAATAAGAGAGATAATGTAAGAGAGTGACTCAAAAATAATAAAATAGACAAGAAAAATAAATGCTGAAAATAAATGAAGGAAAATAAATTGAATTTACAACGAACAATTCGGTGTCAGACTACCCGAATGCGGAAAACCGAACGAAAATTCTCAAGAAAACAATCTAAATTGTTTGCCTCCCCAGCAACAACGCCATCCGATGAGTCCGAAATTGCATCGTTAAAGATGTGAATTTATCGTCGTTCGTTGTAGGCGGCAATCGGAATCAGTCAAGAAAATAACCACACAGAATATTTATCAATTTGAATGAATGTGGTTTTATGTTTATTTTACTTGGGCAAGTCCCAAGGTCGATCACAAGGAGGCAGAGGAACAACCTAGAATTATGTCTATTGCGCGATTTTCAAGGCGGTCTTTTTTTTGGAATTTTTAATGCAATAAAGATGCAATATGCAAGTTTTGGCTTATTTTAGGGACTAAAATGTGAATTACATTCAAACGATGTCCGAAAAATATGAAACTTGGCTACGATGCAAAATATGGTGAAATGAATGCAATGTAATTTTTTTGGAAGTTTTTGATGTAGTATGAATTTTTTTATGAATTTTTAATGCAAACTAAATGAATTTCAATATGTAATTATAATAAATATTAAACCTACTTATTTTCAAGGGATAAAATTATCTAAGGTCTATCACTAGGTGGTGGATCTTAGAAAAATCTTAAATCTCGAAAATGTGAGAATTAATACCCACTAAAAATAAAAAATCTAAATATGCAAAATGATTTTTACAGGAAAAACTATGATGCAAATACAAATCTTTTTGGGCACAATGTCAAGCACAATTAACTGTACAATATATGAATTTTTGGGAGTTTTTAGAGCAATGGTTAATCAAATATAAATTTAAGAGCACAAAGTGGGCAGACTATGCAAATTTCCACAAAACAATTAATTATTAATTAATAAATGACCACAAAAATGTCCACAATATGTCAAAGTGTAGATAATTAATTGAGGAACACAATGCTATTTTTGGATAAATAAAATGCTGTAGAGAAGAGGTTCAAAACAGAGAGGGAAGACAGGGATATTTATGCAATATAAAATAAAATAATGCAGAACAGGGGCTTAGATGTAATTACCAATTCTATGGGGGGTATTTCTGTAAAATTGCCAGAGAGTCAGGTGCGGAGCACGTGACCTCTGGCTGGCGTGGTTGATCTGTAAAATGGAGAACTTCCAGGGGGCTTTTTGCAAATGATCTGTGTGTCACGTGCTCGCCACCTGCACTGGAGGTTTGGCTGGAGGTTTGGGGCCCAGGCCTTACACGAGGCGTTGCATGAGTGCTCCGGGTAACCCGAAGCTCAGGTCCGTAGCTCTGGTTCGGTCGTTAGACTTGGAGCGGATCTGAAGCGTTGATCGTGCCTATGTCCAACGGGTGTGGATCGTGATTCTTCAACGGCTCGGATTGGCAGAAGGCGTGATGATCGGATGGTGCGTTGGCCGACACACAACCTGGAGTCGTCGGAGGAGCGCCGGTCGGCAGAGGAGATGGAGCCTTTCGTAGAGGAGTCTCTCGGCCCAGGTGGTGGCTGAGGGTGATGATGATGATGCGACGGGGGTCCAGCGAGCTCCTGGAGGTCACCTTGGTGACGCGATTGGAGCTGGAATCTCTTGGCGTCGAAGTCGTCGGAGGAGCGTGGCATGGTTGGTGAAGTCGAAGCGGTGGTGGCGATGGTCATAGAGTGTTGACCGGCGGGCGATGGAGTCGATGAAGGAGATAACGAACTATCGAGAGAGTGAGGGAGAACGGAGATGGAGCTGGAGATAAGCGGAGTAAGGTGCAGCGGAGGAAGGCGAAGCGGGGGATACCTGAAGATGAGGATCGACGGCTGTGTACGGACGGAGCAGAGCAGCGGCTGAAGAGCGGGCTGCGACGAGGTTTTCTGACCTCAGATCAAGCCGGTGATGGAGGTCACCCAGCTGTTACTGTCGGTGGAGGTTATCTATGAGGAATCGGCGGACGAATGGTCGAGGAGTGGGGGCGCTTATTAAATAGGGTCGGGGGGGTATGGCCAGAGATGGAAATAAGATCGGGTGAGATATGGGATTCGCTGGAGTGATTTGACAGGATTCGTCTGATCGGAGATGAGTTGGATTCGAGGATGATTGAGGTGATCAGAGGAATACGCGGGCGGCGGAGATCTCGCGGTAGAGATTTCGGAGCCGGCGGGAGATCCGATTTGGGAAAGGAGGCCTTGAGGAAGACAACCCCTGGGTCGTTCGATCGGGTGATGATCGGATAGCCCAGATGGGGCCACGTGGCAATAAAAGGGAGGAGGTGCGGGGGGGCACGTGCGTCACACGTGCGTTCTTTTTAATTAATTTTTTTTAATTTTTATAAAAACGATATATGAAAAGGCCAAAAAATGGCTGACATGTGGCAGCACTATGTGCGGCCACGTGTCATCACCAAGAAATTCGTAAAAATAAATAGCTTATAAAATCTTAAATAAATATAAAATGACCTCGGATTGCAAAAATTCCTTCACAAAAATTGCCCGTCTCGATGAGATCTACAACATTCAGGAAGACATCGAAATCAAAATCGATCAATTGCATAAAGTCATATTTTTAGGGTATCCCATGTACATAGATACCTTAATTTTTGGGTTTTATAATTTTTATATCATTTTTAAACTTGATAAAAATCTGAAAAAATATGGTTAAAATCAGAGATAAATATTTACACATTAATCTATTTTTTTGGATTTTTATTAATAGGTTAAATATGTACATAAAATACCAGGTCAGAAAACCGCTAAAATACACAATATACAAAAGAGGCCCAAAACTCAACTTTCACATATTTACTCCGATTCACTTGAACTTGGTCTTGTTTTGAAGTTAATTGAATGTATATGTTCAAAAGTGAGTAGGAATAAAATGGACATTGTATGAGGAAGATATGAGGTTTTTAGTCCGGAAATCCTGAAACTAAGGTTTGGGTTTCTCGTCCACTTATTTGGGTTAGTTATTTTTCTGTATTTTTCATTTATTCTTATTAGTGATATGTACACAGTGGAGGTGGTTTTGGATTATTCAAAGTTAGCATGAATGAGTTAAAAATCAAGGAAGTTATGTTATTTACAGGTCAATTTTGACTGGGATTTTTGGCTTCTTATTTTGTGCAGAAATTAGTGCTATAATACAATTATTATGAAAACATGCATGAATGCTAATTATGCAGAATAGATGCGGAAATGATGTTGATTTTGTGGGATTTGAGCTTAATAAATGAGATTTAGAGTGATGAATCCGATATTCATCAATGGGTCTAGGAAGTTGGGGTTTTGGATATTTATTTAGGTCATAACTTTTTATCTGTAAAATACTTTTGTATGAAATAAATTTTATATTTTTCTGTACTTAATTATTTACAACTTTCATATTCAAAGTTTATTTATTTTAGGTATAAAAAGTGGAGCTAAAAATAAGTCCCAAAAATTAATAAAAATGAATAAAATAAACTTGATCTTTTGTGTATTTCGGCCCTTATCACCCCCTACTTTATTCCTTGTCGACCTAGTCATTGAGATGCCCAAGTATCGGGGTTTAGGGTTATAAATTATTTTCTATATTTTATTATTATTATTTTCTCTTCTTTATTCTGTAATTTTAGCTTTAAAAACTGTATTTTATACATTTGTATACAATGATGCAGGAATGTTAAAATATCTAAATTATGGGCATTTTCAAGAATTTACTAGAGTTTTTAAGGCAAAAATGATAGAATAAAGATGATGAAATGAAGATTCATCAGGAAGCAGTTGAGAACTACCTATCTGTACAAGTACAGCCCACTTGGTCGAACAAATGCTGCTAGAGCTATGATCAGTAACTTCTCCATGATCGGGAATGAGCAGTTCCACACAGTAAGGGATTGTTTCAGAGAGCTCATTGATAGGTGTCCCCACCATGAGATTAAAAAAGCAAACCCAGTTCAAAGTTTCTTCTGTGGATTGACACCAGAACTCCAACGTCTCGTGATTGCTTCTTGCAAAGGCTCGTACTTCTCGAAGCATGAGCACCAAGTTTGGGCCATCTAAAGAAGATGGCAGAGAACTACACCATGATGTCTTGGAGTAGGTTTTACACTCAGATATACCAACATTCTCATGTGGCACAAATTGAAGGAAATCCTTCTCCTATTGTTTCTACTCATTCTGAATACTCATATGTAGATATGGGGATCATTTTCCAGAAGTTGGATCGAATGGAAATTATTGAAAAGAAGTTCCAGAATCTGGACAAGCTCAATAGGATCGACGGTATTGAAAAATGCATGTGATCTGAAGACACAAATCATGTGCCTTTAAGAGATTCAGATTGAATCTACCAAGTCTTCAAGATCATAGGCTGATTCAGGAAGTCGAGACCAAGGCATACTTCCACGACCACGAGTACAACACATATATCATGTGCGTTATGAGCCGACACATCAGTCTTCAGTTTACTCACAACACCAGCAGACACCATCATTTGACACCTCATCCAAATCTCATAGTCCCTTCCATGACAACCAGACTATAGAGCATCTTGCCAATATGATTATCGACTAGTAGGTCGCTTTTAGGAAAGAGATAAATGAGTTTAAAACTCATATCACCGATTTAGTCAAAAGGAAGTTTGCCCTGCCTACTCAAATAAAACCAAATCCTAAAAATTTCAATAGAAAGTCAGAGCAAGTAGATTTGACCAAGCCCACCCTCCAGTCACATGTATTTTTTAGATGACTATCTTTAATGTGATGATGCCGATTTCATTTCTTTTAGGACCAGTAGGATGCAAGTAGGCATAGATTTAAGTAGGCTCGATGAGGATACACCTGATGATACAAGTAATCCAGTTGAGGATGTTGATGGCATTAATGAAGTCATCTTTCCTTTTGATGATGTAGATGGTGGTATTGAAGCCACCAAACCTAAAGAGAATCATCCAGAGCCGAATACTGAAGCAGATGCTTTTACTTTCTTTTTGTATAGCTATGATGATAGAAAATCACAAAAAAATGTAAAAAAGATAAAAACAAGAAAGAGAAATAAAAATAAGATAGTTGATCAATCTCGATCTAACTCTATCTCCTATGATACATGTATATCAAGTCCTAGCATTTAAAATACTTTCTTCTTCTTCCTCTGTCCTCCTATTGTACAGGCTCACAAAGAGGATGTACAGATACCTTTTCTCTAATCCCTCCGCTTGGAAAAAGGATAGAAAGTAAAAGACCAAAAAGAATCAGATGGTTGATCTGACGAAAGAGATGCTAGACAAGTTCACGATCAAAGTTACTCTTTCAGAAACCATGGCACACATCCTGCTTTGTAGAAAGATTTAAAAGAGCAAATCACAATCTGTAGAAAGACTTTTGATCGTACTCTAATAGATAGCAGATCTTCGATTAATCTTCTCCCTTCTTCCTTACTCGACAAGTTCGAGTTCATGCCTCTTTGACCAAGCAGAACGATCTTACAATTAGCTGATAGATCGATCAAGTGGCCTAAGGGATTAATCGAGGACGTTATCATCACCATTCATGGTTTGCAATTCCCCATCGACTTCGTCCTATTGTATATAGTAGTCCTTGAATGTTTGACTGATACCCTAATTATATTAGGTCGACCTTTTATGAAGACAACTAAGGGTGTTTCTGACTATGGTATCAGGTGTCCCTTCATGTCCTGATCAATAGTATACATATAGAGACGATCCAGGACCTCCAATCAAGATCAGTTGAATCAAAGCAAGCATCTGATGATGAACCCGATAGTCATTAGGATTGTAATTTCATGCAGATAGATAATGAGGTCGTTTGGGCTGAACCTAGTACACAATCTTTCATCACGTCATCAGGACAATATGAGATTCAAATATTAAATGATGGGGAATTAGAAAACATAGTCTTGGAGCCAATTAGTGATAAAAGCTTACGGAGATTATTCTTGAACCTTTTTAGATCAGTCTGATATTCTCGATCCCTCTGAGTGTGAAGTGAGCAATCAAATCTGCCAATCACTCATAGATTAGTCAGATTCATAAGATACTGATTGGTAGTGTTTCATAGAATTTATATCATTTTAGACTTCTCCTGAAGGGCTTATAACCAGCCTGGAGATCAAGTCAGTTCAAAAGTTCAAAATATCCAACTATCAGATGAGCAGCTTCCAGATCTTTCTAAGTCAGAGCAGGTCGAGCTTACGCATACCGACCTAGTAGCCCAGACCTAGGACCTAGTTAAACTCGCTCTCCATGTTCCTTATCTCCCTGATCTTAAACCTTTACCTCAGAGCATGAAATACCGATTCCTTTCTAGAGAGCCTAAAATGTTTCTGATCATTGTCTCTTCCGATCTCACCGAAGATCTAGAATCCCATGTGATGAAGACTCTTGAAAAGAACTGTAAGGCAGTTGGGTGTTCATTAGCGTATCTCCATGGGATTAGTCCGACTCTATGCTCCCACCACATTTTTCTTGAGGATGATGCCAAACCATCTCGTGGGTTTTAGCGTAGGTTGAACCTTAATCTTTATGAGGTGGTTTTGAAGGAAATATCCAAGTGGTAGAGTGCCTATTTTATCTATCCCATCCCTGACTCCAAATGGATTAGTCCTTTACGTATGGTACCCAAGAATATGGGTATCACTACAGTGATAAATGAGGATGGAGAGGAGACCGCTACCCGAGTACCAACTTCTTAGCGCATCTGTGAGGACTACAGATGTTTGAATCATACGATTAAGAAGGATTACATCCCGCTACCATACATTGATCATATCATCGAACGGTTAGTTTGGAAGAGCCATTATCGCTTTCTTGATGGGTACTCAGGATATATCTAGGTAGTCATTGCACCTGAAGACTAAGAAAAGCGACTTTCACATGTCCGTTCAAAATGTATGCTGTCAAATAGATGTACTTTGGATTATGTAATGCTCTGGCTACATTCCAAAGGTGCACGCTTTAGATTATTTGCAGACATGGTGGGAGTCTTCTTGTAGATCTTCATGGATGACTTTTCGGTCTACGAAGATGATTTCAATTCATGTCTTTATAGCCTAGACCACATGCTTCAGAGGTGCATAGAGGTTAACCTCATTGTTTCTTCAGAGAAAAGTCATTTTATGATGACTCAGGGGACGGTCCTTTGTCACATCATCTCCAACAACGGTATGGAGGTGGACCTAGCCAAGGTGGATAATATAAAGAAGCTCAATTCACCATCCTATCTGAAGCAGTCATGGTCTTTCCTTAGGCATGTCAGTTTCTACTGATGTTTCATATGAGATTTCAACAAATTTTCCAGACCGTTATGTGATCGTCTCACGAAAGACACCGAGTTTATTATTGATGATAAGTGTCTTTTGGCTTTTGAGTCTCTCAAGAGCATAGTTGCAGAGGCTCTTGTCCTTCAGCCATCGGATTGGTCTCTCGCATTTGAGATCATGACGGATGCTTCCGATTTTGCCATTGGAGATATGTTGGGACAGAGGATGGATGACCTTACATACACCACAAACTACACTAGCAAAAATTTGGATTCCACCAAGCAGAATAACGCGGTTACAGAGAAAGAAATGCTAGCCATAGTATTTGCCTTAGACATGTTTAGATCTCACATCTTAGGATCTAATGTTACAATCTTAAATTACCACACCACCATCAGGTTCCTTATGAACAAGATGGATTCAAAGCCATGTCTGACCAAGTGGATCCTTCTACTCTAAGAGTTTGATATTTAGATCAAGGATAAGGTCGAAGTCAACTAGAAATACCAGAAACTTCTGAGTTTGATGAACCAATCATTGAGACCTTCCTCGATGAGGCGATTCTTGATGTCACCTTGCTCCCATTGTATGCCGACATTGTGAACTTTCTTATTGATAAAAAAGTCTTACAAGGTTGGTCTAGGCAGAGACTTGAGACTTTCCTCGTGAAAGCCATGTATTACCATTAGGAAGATTTGATCCTTTATCATGAATGAGCAGATTCAGTCTGGCATGTATGTGTATTTCCCAGGAGGAATACCAGAGTATCCTCACGTATTGCCATAGATTTGAAGTTGGAGGACAACATTTAGAGAAGAGGACAACAGAGAAGGTGCTTCAATTCGGCCTTTGGTGTCCAATGCTCATTGCGGATGCGCATGCATTCGTAAAGAGATGTACTGACTATCAGAGAATGGGCACTTGTAGACATAGATACATGATGTCGACGCAGCCGATTCACTTCTAGGAAGTATTTGATGCATGGGGTATCGACTTTATTGGCCCATTGCCTAAACGGATTTGAGTATATTCTTCTAGTTGTAGATTATTTGAGTCATTGGATAGAGGCTATTCCTGCCCGAGCTGCTGATGGGAACACAATATGTAAGTTCTTGAGAAAGAATATCATTACGTGGTTCGGGGTCCCTCGAGTTCTGATATGAGACAATGGTAGCCACTTCATCAATGACAAGTTAAGAGAACTTGCTAACGAGTTTGACATAGATCATCAGGTTGTTACTTTATATCATCCTCAGATGAATGGTCTAGCCAAAGTCTCAAATAGGGAGGTTAAGATAATCTTGCAGAAGGTTGTTCCCCTTTTGGACTCAATTCTTTGAGCCTATAGAAAATACTTCGAGACTCCATTAGGTATATCTCCCTTTAGACTCATTTATGGCAAGTCATGCCACTTACCTATTGAGTAAGCAAATATCTTGGTGGACAGTGAAGAGGTTATCTTTGGACTAGATGATGCGGGAGATATGAGGCAGACAAAATTGACAGCCCTGGAAGAGTTGAGAGATGAAGACTTCACGAGTAGAGTGCATTAAGGAATAGATGAAAGAGTAGCATGATGCTCATATTAGCCACACGCAGTTTGAGCCCAATCAGAAAGTTTGACTATTTGATGCGAGACTGAAGCTATTTCTAGGGAAACTCCAGAGCAAATGAAAAGGCTCGTATCTTGTGCGAAAGGTGTATGACAACGGTAGCTTCGACATATGTGAGTTGTCTTCTGAATCCACTTTTCGAGCCAATGGTCAACAGTTGAAACCCTTTTCTTGATCATGAGCCATCAACTATTGAGGTTGCCCATATCCATTTTTTATGAGATGATGTCTTCACTCTTACACTATGCATTTCATACCTGATTTTCATGATTACTTTGTACATACATGTATTCGATTTTACTCTTTCTTCCTGCCTCCCTTTGTCTTACACCCTTGGGTATCATCTAGAATTTTTGCTATACCTAGGATGTGTTTTATCCAATAGGCTTACATATATACACCCATATTACTATTCGGGTGCAACTTACAAAAAAAGAATGGTATATAACAACTTCTTGATATGATCATATTAGTTAGCCATGAGTACCAATCTAATATTATATAGGTTGTAAAACATCGTAACACTCTTTTAAATTCAAAATCGACGTACTCTCTACTACATGGAACACAAAAAAAAGTTACTGTCAAATCTCATAAAAACTAAGTATATATAGTTAATTTTTGTGAAAGAGAGCTAATAAAGAGTCTATGCAGAAATATTAGAATGCATTTATTGAAAGCTGAAATTAAGACACCGACCCGTACTAAGGGATCGTAAGGGACTAAAGGGTCAACACTTACCAAGGGTGTGAGGCAAAAGATAAGTCCTCTACAGTTGTAGCTACACTTTCATCATTATGTATTTTTTAAGAACCATTTGTACCAGCGATAAACCATCAAAGACATCAAAGTCGCCTAAGAACTAACAATCAAGACAACTCTAAACATGGAAAATGATAAGGGCATACGTGCAATTATGTTAAGGCTAAGAACATGTTTGCAATTATGCAAATGATATGGGCATACATGCAACTTTATGTTAATGCTAAGGGCACATGTGCAATTATGCTAATGATATGGGCATACATGCAAAATTTATGTAATGCTAAGGGCACGTGTGCAATGGGCATACGTGCAAATTTATGTTAATGCTAAGGGCACATGTATAATTATGCTAATGATATGGGTATACATGCAAATTTTATATAAGATTAAGGGCACACGTGCAATTATACTAATGATATGGGCATACATGTAAATTTATATAAAACTAAGGTCATGTATGCAATTATGTTACTATTATAGATATATGTGTAAGTATTGTTAATGTTTTGTGCATATGTGCAATTTATGTTAATGATGTGAGCATACGTGCAATTTAAGTTAATGTTAAGAACATATGTGCAATGTAAGTTAATGTTAAGGGTATATGTGCACTTATGTTAATGATGACCAGGGAAATCAAGGGTCGTACGGTTTCACAAGGCGAAACCGCAGTCGGTGTGTTGACCGCTCAATAATCTCTAATTAATCAACAATGAACCCACAATAATAAATCAAGCAATGAAAACAAATGTGGAGTCAAATTTATTTTTAACTCTACATAAAAGATGTACAGAAGCAAGTATGCAGAGAGTTCGAACACAGGGAGCAAGGCAGGATAGATCAACAAGTGTGTGTGTGTGTGTGTGTGTGTGTGTGTGTGTGTGTGTGAATGTGATGTAATGTCTACACTATGCAATGCAAATGTTTTTGTGGGTTTTTAATTTTTATATTTTTTTATTTTTGATTTTATAATTTTTATGTTTCAGTTTTCTTTTTTACTGATTTTGTATTTTCTTTTTATATTTTATATTTTTATATTTTCTTTTTCAATAATAAGATATATATACAATATAAGGAAAGGAGGTGATAAGATATTTAGAAAAATAGGTAAAAATGCTAAAAAATCAGAGAAATAAACGTTTTTGGTCTTTTTATGATTTTTTACTATTTTTTGATTTTTGGGGATTTTGCAGAATGTTTTTGGTAATTTTAAAGTCAAAAATAAGGGAAAACAATGAATAAACCTACTGGCCGAAATCAAAATGGGAATGAAAAATATCAAACAGTAACAAAATTTTCCCAAATTAATTTTAGAATAAATGAAATAAAATGGGTAAACTACATAAGCTGAGTTTATATTTTTAGGAATTTTCTAGGATTTTTTAGATTTTTATGAAGTTCTTAGGTATTTTCTAATTTTTAAGGTTTTTGTTTTGAAATTTTTAGTGGTTTTTTTATTGACACTAGTAGATGATAAAACACACAAAATATAATTTCTTTGGAATTTTTCAAAATGTTTTTATAATTTTTATGTATTTTTTTAATGCGAACAGTAGGAAAAATGCATGTTTTTTTAATAAATATGAAAATGCAACAAAAATGCAATGCAAAAATATGGCGTGAATGAGCAAGTAAACAGGAGCTTATGCTAATTTTTTGGTAATTTTTGGAATTAAAATGATGCACTAAATAAATAGACAACATCAAGAAACTACACTACTGGCAAGGGCATAAGTGCGAATAAGCAAACAACCAAGGGCCAAAATGCAATTTCCACACAAATTATCACACTGAATATGCAATTTAATGGATCAAATATAGAATACAAGACCCGTAGGGACACGCCTGCAAATATCCCCACCAGGGCGCGTGACTGGCACGCGCTTGGGAAGGACCTAGGTGTAATTTATAAAACTCTGAGGGCCTTCATGCAAAATAACCAAAAGTTTTACACATGATCTACAATTTCTTGTACTGAATCGAAATAAGTAAACCCTGGAGGGGTCCTGTGCAAAATGCCCTCACCTCACGTGTACTGGTCACGTGAGGTGACGTGGCCAGGACTAAAATGCAAATACGAAAAGTTCGGGTGTCTGATTATGAATATTACAAAACTTTTTAAACTACCTATGAAAATTTTTGGACTAAATATTAAATGCAAAATTACGCGGGGTGAAAGTTGCAAAATACCCCAAGCGCGCTATCCAACGGCTGAAGGCGACTCGCTTGACACGTGGCGGGCGTTGGACGACCGATGATGCTTCGACGATGAAGGGGCACGATTAGATCCGCGATGATGAGCAAACAACTGGTGACGAGGCGGATCCAACGGCTGTTGTGCGAATTGGGGAGGCGACCCGATCCAACAGTGGCGAAGCGCGAAGGAAGAACGGGGAAGAACGCCGGCGAGGCGAACTTCCCTGGGCTTGATCTCCGTACTCTGATGGCTTCTGAGCGTCAAAATGGGGCAGCACCCTCCTGAGCTTCCTCTATGCGCGGGGAGGTCCAAAATTCCTCGGCGGTGGCCGAGGCTCGCAGTGGCTGCTGGCGGAGCTGGAGAAGCTCGAGCGACTCCGGCGAAGGGCAAAACGACCTCCAAGCGTGCGTTAAAGTCCTTGTACCTGCAGAAAAGCGTGAGAGGACCTAGGGCAAATTGCCTGGGTCCCGCGGTGGCGGAATTGCGGTGTGAAACGATGGGGCGGAGCTCAACCGGAGGAGCGCTCCGGCGAGGTGGGTGGTTTGGACGATTCGATGGATGAAAGTGAAAGATTCTTGAGAGCTTTTAAACCTAAGGCTACAGGAAATAAAATGCAAAAGAAATAACAAGAAAATAAGGCTGCCTCGATGGTGGAGACCAGAGGGATGTACCTCGACATCGGCGATGGTGGCGGAGGTGATCGTAGCCACCTCAGGCTTCGCTCGACCGGCCTAAGACACTTTGAGGATTGCTGTCACCTTACTGGAGGGCTCAGACAAGGGAGCTAAACCTAGAATGAGGGGTTCGAATTCAAAATTGAAATCGGGTGTCCAATATATGAGGTGTGACTCGATGACTGGAGCGCTCCAAAGAATGAGGAACAACACCCCGCGCAGCGATCCAAAGCCCTAGGTTTCCCTTGAGCGTGAATCACTAGAAATCGAGGAGCAAAAATGCGTCAGAAGTCGATGCGAAAGAGTGGAAGGTTCGACCTCGATAAATGGTTGAAAAGGAGTCAAAACGTAGTCTGACAGAAGCTACAGGGGGCTAGGACACCTACTTGACTAGGGTCAACTAGGGTTTGCACCTCGTTGGTCCACGTGGACCAACCAAGAAAAACCCTGAAAAATGGTTTTATTAATTTAATTAAAAATAGAAAAAGGTCGAACTAAATTTTGGTTATTAAATAAAAAATATTTATTATTTTATGTAGTATTTTATTCTGATTTTTATTATTTTTATGAGGTATATTTTTACAAGTTTACTTTTATGCCCTTTATAGGTATAATATCTATATATTTTATTCTTTTAGTTTTATTTTGTGATTTTAATTTATTTAATTTTGTTTATTATTTTATAAAATTATAAAATACTTTTATACACTTATATATATTTTATTTCATTTTTCTGATGTAGTTTGTACACTTAATAAAATATAAGTACTATTTGTACATGTATAAGTATAGGTATTATACCTATGTATATGATATATATACAAGTATTTTTATTTTGTTTTCTTTTATCTTTTTATTCTGATTTTAATGTACAAATATATTATAAGTAATATTTACAAAATTATAAAAATATAGAAATACAAAAATAATGAAGAAATAATAAATTGAATATTTTAATCTGTACAAGTATACAATAGGGGTCCAAAACTCAACTTTCAAATCGTAACTCCGAAAAATACAAAACTATCTTCATTAAATAGATTATTTTATGTTATATACAATTAAAGGTGAGTTTGGTACATTTCGAGTTTTTATTTGCAAGATACAGGTGTGGGAAGTATGAGTTCTGAAATCTTATTTAGACCATAACTTTTTATTTGTGTATTATTTTTCAGTGAAATCAATTTTATATTTTTCTATATGATATTATCTACAACTTTCATGTATAAAGTTTATTTATTTGAGGTTTAAACAGTGGAACCAAAAATAGATCCCAAAATGAATAAATAATGAATAAAAAAACAGGTTTTTTGACTGTATTTTGACCCTTATCTCCCCTACTTTATTCCTGGTCGACCTATTCATCAAGATGCCTAGGTCTCGGGGTTTCGGATCATAAAATATTTACAATATTTTATTCTTTTTCTTTTCTTTTATTTATTCTATAATTTTGGCTTTAATTACAGTATTTTATACACTAACTACATGCACATGCATGAATGCTAATATGCTGGATTTAATGCTATTTACACGCATTTGTTAGGGCTTTTGATGCCAAAATGATAGAATAAAGATGATGAAATGTGGCTTCATCAGACATTGTGGACATACACGCAAATATGACAAAACTTAAGGGTATATGCACAATTATGTTTATGCAACACCTGGATATAAAAGAAATATGCTTTGTAAGCTTCTTTCAGTTAATTAATGATAGCTATGATGATTTTTGACTTGTGTCAAGCAAACTAGTTTACACAACATGGTAAGGATATAGAGAACCAAATTTATAAGTCTTTATTGTTAGAATAATTACCATTATGTTACATATGGAATAGTTAGATGTGACTTGATTTTTACGCTAACCGACATGACCTCAACTCAGCATATACTGAGCGTTAGGCTCATAAAATGTATTGTTACTCTTTTTCAGGATACCGTGAGGATTAAGTTATTTATGCTTCAAGAGAGACTTCACCGTCTTCAAAAAGTAGAATCAATACGGGACTATTGTTGTGTCGATTTGGAAGGATGTCATTATGCCCACTGGAATAGGGACAACGTAGATGTCATTCATCTAGTTTATTTATCTTTTATTTTATTTAAGGAACTCTTACACTCATGTCCTTATTAATAGTATGGAAAGCAAGATTTTTTAGTCCATTCTTTACTCCTCTTATATTATGATTTAATGCTATAGGTAACGGATCCGAAATGTCTGTTGAGTTCTCGCTTTCGCATACAATCGGGTTCGTTACAAGTGGTATCAGAGTCGATTTCTCTATGATAGTGGAAAGGGCAACCCGAGAGGTGGAGCCACCCCTATAAAGAGATAGGAGGAAATGGCTACCCAGAGCATGCAGCTGCACTGTCACTGTGAATAAGTGATGGTTAATGTCGCAATGAGGACGTTGCGAATATAAGTGACGGAGGTTGTAACACCCATACCCTCAAAGATAGTATCACATCTAAAACTCATGAAGTGTGGGTGTGGTTTATAAGTGGTGTGGATTACTACTTGACAAATTCAGCTTAAGCATTTTGGGTGGTTGCCAACGGGTCTATCTGAGTCCGTACCCAACAAGTTGTCAGGGTCAGCTTTCCTCGATAACGGACAGGAGATCTAAGCCCGAGACGTTACATTAATCGTAGTAACATGTAAGCGGGGCTTCCTACTAGGTTCCAATTATATAATCCTGTGGTTCCATTGCCCTTTTGCTCACAACGCCTTGCTATTGTATATGTTATTGTCAATTTCATTATCATGGATGTATTCGTCTAGTCGTATAAAATAAATGATTTACGGCCGGTTTTTCATGTTTAGTTTGTGATATCTTCGTCAGATTTTAATGTCCAGCACTGGTTCTCCCTAAAAGCTACAAACACTTGTTTTCCAATACCTGTGCGGCACATGAGTGCTGATCCGAACTGAAATAGTGCAACTGAACCATAATTAAAAAATAATAATTGATTTCCTGTCCGACTTCTTTATAGATATCACTGTCTAACCAAACTAGGCATCATATTCGTTTATAAATATATTCCTCAAATTGTTTACCATTGAAGTGACGTTGATCTAAGTCAACATTCTCCTGCAGATGCCATCACGTACATGTGCCTTTACCTGAAAAAAAGGTTAGCATTGAACTGCAATGTCATGCAAAATGGAACATTACCAACCTCATCTCGTAGGGCTAGTCACACAGAAGGTTGGTTATCATTGACGTGCATTACGAGTGTGGTCACAGATGCCAAAGGTAAACAGGCACCTTTCGTCAAAGGACGTCATAGCGCAGATCATATTTTTCTTGCGAAGGAACTCACGTGGCTTTCTTCACTCAATAAGGATGAACTTTCAGGAGCTTTTCCTCTAACAAGCAAGAAGATTAAATGGAGATGGAAAGAGAAGAGTCGATACTCCATAGAGAGAAATATGGTGTTTAAGTAGGTCGGAGGAACAGCACCCAACAGATCCGCAATAAAAACTTCTCAGCAAAATTGCAATCACCAGCTTGAATTTTTCATTGAAAAGTGGCAACACCAAAATCGATTTTATTTACAATGCAAAGTATCTGTTGTAACTTTAATCAATGTCTTAAACAAAAAATATATTTATTTAAACTTGTAAGTAGAACGAATATTAAACTCTTGGAGGCAAAGCGTGAGTTATATGCGTAACAGTGATAATTTTTAAGACACAAGTATATTATAATTCAAACTTGTAAGTAGAACGAGAATTAATCATTATAGATCGCAGAGTACAGGTTCGGGACTCGTTATAGTATTTTTCATTTTTAAAATAACTTGATAATTGAAAATACTTTGAAGATGATTTTTCTTCTAAGTTAAAAAATAAATAAATTACTCTATCTTGGGATTCCATGCACTCAAATTTAGTTGATTAAGCCCGACAATTGATTTGGTAGCTGTGGTAGTTTGAATCTCACAGGATGTACGTGAGTTTGAGTCTATACTGCAACGTAATTAGTTTATGACAACGAATAATTTAAATATTTATCATAACTTTCAATGTTAAATTTGTGACGGCAAATATTATTCTTTGAAAAATTATCATTTATTTTTTACTTGCAATGTCGTATTTGTTGCTAAAGATTTATAGAAGGATCATAATCCAATCCAATGACTTTTCAATCAAAATTCGAACCAATCATTGTTGACTTGGCAATGAATAGGAGAAAATTAATTGATGATCATTTTAATATTTTAATATGATTCATTTCTAACAATATAAAATGATTGTGCGGGTTCAAGCCCACACTACTAAACAAGTAGATTATAGCAACGAACAATTTAAATATTTGTATCATATCTTTCGGTGTTAAATTTATGATGAGAGATATTATTTCTTGTAAAATAATCATTTACTTTTTAATATCAAAGTTATATTAGTTTCTAAAAGTTTATAGAAACTTCATGCAACATCTATTTTGTGGGTGATCTGGTTGGCAAGAAATGGAGTTATTTTTCGTGTGATTTTGGATTGAAAATGTAATACAACATTCTAGACTCATTCGTGCGTCTTGGTCATTGTAACCTTGTACCTAATTTGTGAATATAAGTTTTTGGGTGTCTACCTTTACGGTTCGACATCCTTTTTTTCCTTAAAAAAAGTTTATTGAAGGAAAATACTTGAATGACTTTTTCTTTCAAAATTTCAACCATCTTTCATTGTCTTGGCAACGACAAGGAAAAACAGTAATCAATACTCATTTTAATATGATTTCTTTATAGCTGTATAGAAACAAATATGTCTCTCATTTGGCAAATTCTAAAAATCAAATATGAAGTTGTAATGATTAATAATTTTTCTTGTACATTTAAATGCAGAAGATATCATAATAAATAACAAAGAGATTTTTTTTCCCTTGTGCCCTTTCAACTTTCTCAAGTAACATCTATCTTTATAGAGTTTCTGCAATTATTACTCCTAAATTCTTACAAATTTCACATTATTATCATCTGTTGGTGTAATACATGGACACAAGTGTAATAGTAAAACAAACCACTGTAGGTTTTGTAAGAATACAGGGGTACATTTGCGTTGGGCGTAAAAATGCTATCGGAAAACTCAGAAGGACAGAAGGACACAACCGTAATAATAATACATCGTTCCTTATCATATGTTTGTTGTAAATTGTATACATTCTATTTTTATGAAGTGATTACAATTTTGAAAGTTTCACAATGAAGCAATAAAATAAATTTATGCGAGTTAATATAATACTTAAATATTACTATCAGCCGTATATAATACATGTATTATGAGAAAAAATCATAAAAGCTGTTGTATATGTGAAAAATTTTAAAAATAACACATGGTTCAAAATACTCATATCGACACTATCTTTTAAACATAAATTTTCGATATTTATATATACATTAGCCCCCCTCTTTTTATCTCCCTACACACCTCTCCCATGAGAACAAACTTATTCGCTTCTATCGTTCTGCGGAGCATAGTTATGGAAACAACTCAAGCAAACGGAAATGGAAGATTAGATGAAGGGGTATTTGCCTTCACTAGGGAGGCAGGTTCAGACGACTGATGTTGTCATCGACGTGGTCGAGAATAACATGTTGTGATTAGGTTCGTTTTCTCAATTAATCATTGCAACACATTGCGGAAGAATGTCGTATTAGCATTTGCCACGCTAATACGGGCATGAAGTTATTGTAATGGTAGAGAAGTCATTGGTACAGTGATGACGAGCTGGTTATCAACAACAGAAAGACAACCACAGCAAAATAGGGTTGTCAAGAACTAGAATGATGAGCATTCGAGGGAAGAGCTCAGAGGACACAATGGTGCTCGATGTTATGGGAAGAGCTTTGGTGGAGATGAGTCATGACTGTTCGCTGAAGTATCCATAACTAAAGGATCTTTCTTGGGATCTCTCTCATCGATTTTTAGCAGAGTATAGTGACAATAGCGCGTATAACCAATATAAGGTTCTTTCTTCCTTTGAAGCTCTACCCCTTAAAAAAGGAAAAAAATATAAAAATAAAATACGAAAAACAAGTGACTGCATAATCTTTTACCAAGCCGAAAATTACCGACCCGTGAATTCCGATCACGAGAAGTGTTGAAGAGGAGGATATCTATGCCATGTGAGAGATGGAGATGCTTCAACAGAGAAAGAAACGGGTGCTATTGTGTATAATCCAATATATAAGTGCTGCATTACTATTAGATAGAGGGAATCTATTTTTGAATTTATACGATGGTCCAGTGGAGTTTATTGGCTTTTAGGATGCAATATTTTTTTTTATGATGGTGACTTCCCTTTATTATTAAAGTTCGTAAATAGGATTACATATTCCATGTAATGATAATTTATGCAGTTAATTTTATTGAAACTTATTTCCTAAAAATGGAAATCGTCCGCAAAAATGATTCCCCTATTCATAACATAAAATTTTTGAGATGACTATATGTTAAAAAAGGATAAATTTTCATGCAAAGCGCAAGTTACAGTAGCATATAATTAAAGAAGCAACTTTTTTTATTCTTTTTAATAAACCAAAATGAACGTATAATAAAAAACATAGAATTATCATAGGTGAAAAGAAGGATAACAAAACAAAAATTAAACTAAAAAGATTAACTTACAATTTATTAACAAATAATGAAATAATGTAGACAGTTGATCCCTATTTAGAATAGTGAAAAATTTTATTATTTGTATTGGCTTATTTCTGTCATAAAATATAGTATATCTGTATTCTTATTTATCAATTGTCTATTTTGTACAATATATTCGAATTCCTTTTTTCTCGATATTTTTTAATTGGTTTTATATGTTAATTCGCTATATTTCTATGTCCTTTTGTATTTACATTGACCTAAGCACTATTTGTATGTATTTGTTAAGAAATTTGACACGATGTGCATAAAAAAGGTAAATGAATCTAGTATTCATTAATATGAACAATGGGGGTTTTCCCTTAAAGCAAACGTGCGCAACATTCCTTTCAACGGAATCAAATGTGGTACATAACGCACATGCAATATTTACGTCGTTGTCTGCACATTAAAAGGTTGAACTAATTAAATTATTTTCAATGATTAAAAGACTTTTGCCTATATAATTCTAATAGAGAATAATTACAGACAGGATGCACGGGATAGATAATTCATTATACTAAAAATAAAAGGACAGTTAGAGACAAAATGGCACGTTGAATTTATCACGGGAAATAAAAGGACAGTGAGAGACAAGAGTCATAGTGGACATTATGAACAAAGAGTGAAACCTCTCTTCTTGAATAAAAGGACAGTTAGAGACAAGAGGCATAGTGCATATTATGAAGAAAGAGTGAAACCTCTCTTCTTGAGGATGATTTGCAGTATACATTTATCATTGAAAATAAAGTAGGTAAAGAGTTTTACTTTAGGTGAAAGAAGTTTAGACCAATAAATCTTATAGAGAGGGTCATAGGCGCCACCATCGGCTAAAGGCAAGTAAATATTTCTTACATGGAAATCAGTAAAGAGTTTATAAATGATATTAACTTGGAAAGCTTTTATGTTAAGAGTAGTGTTAGATAATTCTTTTAGAATGCATTTTGATTGATTACTGTACAAGGTCTTGTTTTTTAAGCTCTCTAGCCCAATTGAATCAATCCTTTATGGAGTGATCTCTAAAATGTCCATTTTCACATGTAAAGTGATAATAAGCAACTGGGACCATACATCTCCTTTTGTAAAGTGATCAATTACAATACAAGGTATTGTTGTCAATTTTCTTGTTGTGTATTTGTTAATTTGAAAATAGGTCTATTGACCTAACAAGCTAGATCAATAATCGATGTACTGACCAACTCTCCAATAAGAAATAATTAACCCATAATTGTGATAAATAGGTCAATGTGTGTAGTGAGTTAAGATTTATGATAATTTAGATAAATATGTATATAGGTATAAGTAATCTGAGAATCGAACAAAGGTAATGATTATTTATTATTGCTTATTAATAATATTGTACATATATTTTTACTTTTCTTTTCTTGCTTTTATGTGGATTTTTAATTATATTAATTTTTATAGATTTTAATTATTTTTATTTTAAATTTAAATATTTTTCTAATTTTAATTTTTTCCTTTTTTATTTGTAAAATAAAACATATGAATGTATATAATAATATAGATATTATAAGTAATATATATATATGTAATGTAACTATTTTTATATTTTAAAGAGCAAAATACATTCAAATTTCTGAAATGTTTTTATGGTTTTTATATTATTCCTCTATATCTGGTAAATTTTATATATATTTTTTTGTAATTTTATAGATTTTAAAGTTAAATAATGTATAAAACAATGGGTAAAATAAATATATGACATTATTTTAACTTTAAAAAATATATAAGCATCTAAAATTGGTCTAAAACTACTTTAATATATAGTATATGTAATAAATAAAATTCAAAAATAGATAGAAATATTTTTTGGTTTTTTAGACAATTTTTGCCAATTTTTACAAGCATTTTAGGGTCTGCGATTTTTAAGTTTTATCTTTTATATTTTTTAATGATTTTTAGATATGTGATATAATACAATATAATAAAATAATATCTTTTTTTAAGTTTTTAGAAATTATTATAATTTTTATGGATTTTAGGTCTAAATAGGAAGAAAAAGCATGTTTTTTGGATTTTTTGAAAATCGGAAAATGACTTAAAACACCTCACTCAAAATATATATGATGTAATATAGCTCCAAGGGCTTAAAATAGTTTTCATAAGATTTTTACTAATAAAACTAATTAATATAATTAAACACATAATTATACTTAACTATACAGCACATGGAACCACAAGTAATTTCCAAAAAGGTATCATGCACTTTGTAACAGAAGAAATAAGCCTAGGGCATTTAAACTAAAATTTTCAATTAATTTCCCATTTAAAACCCATTAGAAGGGACTAATTATCGAATAATACAAATTTTCGAGGCAAGCAATAACATTCAAAATAATTCCATGGGTATATCATTCAAATAGCCAATAAAATACAAAATCTAATTAATCTAGCATAGACCAATGTGTAATTACTTGATAAGTTTAAAGTATTTCATAACATGTCCGCAAAGTTCAAGGGAAAATATGCTAATTAACCAACAAAGCACCTCATGTGGTCTCCCGCTTGAGGTGACATAGACTCAGACATAAATGAAAATAATTAGAGTTCAAGGTCGTTAGTGCAAATAAACCACAACATATTGCATGCTAGATAATATTTATAGTACTTCAAACAAAATAGAAAGTGGATGAGTACGGTAGCAATTGATGGACATGCAAGCCCTTGGCGAGCCATTTTTCGATAAATGTTATTGCGAATATCATTCCCTAATTTGAAATAAAGAATAACTAATTTGCATAATAGGTCCCTTAGAACAATTAGGGTTATATACCATGACCATCTCAATAATCATACAGCTATTGATTCAACTATTGAATCATAGAGGTCGGTGCTTGGATGAATATCTAATGAGTTAGATTGAGGACTCATCACACACCATTAAATGATTGTTAAGAGATGATCTCCAGCCTGAGTAGGAAATGACTATACTTTCTTAGTTAGGTTGATATATGACCGACCTCTTGATGTAGGTTCTCTGCATAAGAATAAAGATTCGGAGGTATCAGATTAGTTAGGTCAAAGAGTTAACTTAACGACATCGAGATAACCAAAGTCCTATATCGTATGCTATCATGATATAGGCACGCATCCTCTGATCGGAGATAGATGTGTTACTATATGTATGAGTTTGTACATTTGGCAAACCAATAGGTTGATGACCTAATCAAGGTCTATACACTGGCGCGCTGGTGTGCATGTAAGGGCATATGAGTAATACGATCTCTCAAAGGGATCATACAGGTTCAATTACTGAACCGGAAGACATGAGCTCACTCATGAAATACTGGGAATAATCAAATTCCGTGTACGATCGTCTCGCTTTAGAAGCTTGACTAAATTTATAGGTTTGATATATACTTTTGGAAAGTATATGATCAAGACCTAGGTATGATATATGCTTTTGGAAAGTATATGATCGATACCAACTCCCAATGATCAAATGAGAAACTTACTGATAAAACCCTGGAGTAGAGAATATAAAGTTGATCTACTACTTTGGGGTTTTCTGAGTCTTCCAGTATGCAGGATGTACAGGTGTTTGGAATACCTGAGGGTGATGTGATAATAAACGATTGTATGACCATGATGCTTCCATTCCTAAGGACTGATGAAACGAGTTTGGATTTTAGTGACTCCTCTCAGTAGAGAAGTAATCTAATCTTGTTCCAAATCTTGGACATTGATCTAAATGTGATTCAGATGCAATGAGAAAATTAGATTTGTGGTCTTAATTTAATAAAGCATCTATGGGAGGCCCGAGATCTGTATTTGAGATATGATCTTAATATCCAAGTCACTATACGTAGAACAATACTATCGCCCTATCCTTATCTCCAAGTGTTCGCGGAGAAAGCGCATTATCCTTGAAAGAGTTCATGGATAATTTCATTGTTGATATGTATATCCGATCATCGAGAAAATTGATAATTAAATGTGATTTAAGTATCATGAGTTATATGAATTTGATTCATATTATAATGATAGTTATCTAAGATAATTAAATATGATTTAATTATCAAAGGCATGAATAATGTGATTGTGATTCATATTATTTGAGAACAAGAGAATAGAGATCTAAGATGATTAAATGTGATTTAATTATCATGGATATGAATAATGTGGATAGCAATATCCATATTAGTCATATATATTATAAATGTGATTTATAATATGTAAGAGAGAGCTATTTGTAATTTACATTTGTTAATTAAATGTTAATGTGAACTGGATTCACATTGGGCATTGAATTTAAAATGTAATTTGCATTTTATTTTGGGTTGTGAATATGATTCACACATTTTTCAAGGGCAAGATTGTAATGTATACAAAATAATTGTGAATTATTTCTTTAGAATAATTTGCAACAAAGTTGTTGCATAATCTTAGAGATTGCATTATAGAGATGAGAGCCACCTTCCATATACATGGAGTGGATGACCACCACTCCTATTAGGAATGTGTGGCCATCCCCTCCTTCCAACATGAAAGGAAACACTCTCTCTCCTATGATCTCCTTGAGATCTTGATTTAATTTGGTGATTGAATTATATTGATTCATCAATATATATTTAATCTAAACTAAATTAATTGTTGTTGGTTTTTACCAACACAAATCTTGACCATTGAAAGAAACACAAATCAAGGCACCCCTTGCTCTTATAGTTTACATGAGAGTCAACAACTCTCTCTCTCTCTCTCTATCTATCTATCTCTCTCTCTCTCTCTCTTTCTCTTTATACGCCTACTCTCTCTCTCTCTCATGTGGCCGTCCACCGTGGATGCCCTAGAGAGATTGTCCATCGCCGCAGCATCGCTGTCATGCTGCCCGATCGTTTGCTCTTAGATCTCCGTCTACTTTGACGTGCCTTGCTCGTAAAGAAGATTTCGTATCTCGTTTGTCGAGATAAGGAGATCCATGGCTTGGATTATCAACATGGATTGCGAGAAGCACGTATTTCATCAACACGTTCGCAATCATCTCCTCTGTCGGATCGAACTTGAGACGGGAGGTCTCTTTGTTTAGAGACTCGATCACAACCATGCTTAAAGAGGTAATCCTATTAGTTGTATGTGGTTTAGACGAAACGATTTTATAATTGTTCTTGGATCATGTGGTTTCATCACATGAAAAATTTTAATTTCCGCTGCATCGAGCAACTAGTGCGACTACTCGCTCCCGATCGCATACGATGCGATCCTCACGCCTCCGTGATGCACTTAAGGATCTCACCATATCCTTCAAGTGGTATCAGATCCTTAGGTCGATGGTTTTGGATGCGATCCATAATCCAAAGACAACTTGGGTTCATTAGAGTTTGTGAAAGTTTTCTTGCATTTCATTTTCGTGTCTTTTTTTGAGATTATTTTCGCCCCTATTTAAATTGTGTAAACATGAAAATAATAATTTTAATTTGTTCCCCATTAAATAAGGAAACCACAAAATCTTAGTTTACGTAATTTAGATTTCATATGCTCGAGATATGCTCATTTGAATGAACATGTATCCATAGTTTCGGAGACTGCGAATCTTAACGTAATAAAGTGTTGATATGGATTTGAGATGCTTTGAAATGCATGTAAATCGCTTAGGTTCTATTGTAAATCAAATTAGCAAACTTTAGGAACTTTGCTTAATTTGGATTTAATTTGGTTCAGATATGGTAATTTTAGTATGTGAGGGTCACTGCTGAAATTACTTTCCTAGTCAAGAATCTAGTGATTGTCATTTAAGAAATTAGTGAAATTAAATTATTTAATTTCCTAGAAGAATTGTGCATAAATATTTGTGAAATATTTTATGATAATTATTGTCATAAATGACATTGCCCTAACCAATTATTGATTAGATGTGATATAGATCACAAATTGGTTACATAATCTACATGATCTACATTCCAACAAACATGTTGCTTGAATAAGATTTGGGATTTATTTAGCAAATCTCATTATAACGCTAATCGAAATGGTTTTGTTTATTATTATATGATATAATTTCGGTTGAAAATCCGGTGATCGTCTCAAGTACAAAGTGATCTGTTTTGCATTATCCATTCCCGAGGAGGATGTGGTGTCTAGTCGGGGAGTGTTGGGGTAGCAGGTTGCATCGTGTACGGTCTGTCCCACTCCTGTCGGTACTGGCATTGACAACGGGTAGGGTTGGTATAATTCTTAAGAAATCATGATGTATTTCTAATTATTAAAATTCGAAATAATACGTATTTGAGATAATACCATAATTCAAGTAACAATTAATAATGTTTATTGGATATGAATTGAATCATTATTTTAATATGATTAGATTAATTGGAATTCAATTAAAATTAAGATACTCTATTATAAATAGATGTGTTATTTCCCTTGGAAGAATTAATCGAAATGAATATGATTAATAATGATTAATTAGAATTTGAATATGATATGGAGGATCACATAAGTGGCATCCATGGTCTCCCGTCAAGGCGAAGGATACCGTCGCCAGATATTGTATGTAGGAGATGCCTGTACGTAGTGACAACTCCTGCTTATAATACATTTGGATTGGGCTCTTCGCTTCTCGAAAGAGTAAGGACGTATGTGTAGTGACCCCAATATTGGGTCCTCATATTATTGGGGTGATATTGGATTGACCATAGCAACTTGTATTCCTGTTGATGTTTGGTTCAATTAATGACGGGTCAACATCTCCATAGGGGTGGTGGGCCCGGGTGTTAAAGACCAAATTGGGAGATGCAAGTTGGACTTGCAAGGCGGGATGTGTTCCTGATAACCCCAAAATTCCGAGTGACTAAGGCAAAGGCAAAGGAATGGTCGTTGTGACCTCAATCAATCGGATGGGTATATCAAGAAAAATAGACCACTACGAGAAATAAAATCAATCGAAAATGCGAAAGCGGTCTCGCTATGTGATTAACCTGGTATAGCTCCCAGGGTCGAACACAAGGAGCACGGATTGGCCAAAGGCCTACAAAGTAGTCAAAGAATCAGAAAAAGGGAGAAAACATTTTTTAGTGGTTTTTAATGGTTTTTATATTTTTTTTTGGATTTTTAAATGTGAAGGAAATGAAAGAAGCACAAAAACAAGCAAGCTCCAACTAATTATTTAATGTATCCAGAAGTGAGCAAAAATTCCAGAAAAATTGTTTTTATGTTTTTTAAGTTTTTAAGTGTTTTTGGTTAATTTTTGAGATTTTTCCAATGTGTATTTTATTTTCTAAAAATCAAACAGTAAGAAAAAGATAGGGTACTGTCCAGCAGGGCCCAAAACCCAAAGATAAAATATCTAAGGATCTCAGATGGCCCTGGAGGTAATTTTCCTGTATTCTATAGAAAATAAGGAAAATTTGGGCACCAAAATTATTGTTTTTGGATTTTTAGATTATTTAATATGATTTTAATGAGTTTTTAGGTGTTTTTAGATTTTTAGGGTTTTTACTCAATGAAAAATAGCCAAAATTGGCTAGAAAACCAAACAACACACAAAGATCAGTAACTAATTTTTGTAGAATTTTTGGGGGTGTTTTTATATTTTTTTGTGATTTTTCAAGTGAAACAGTGCCAAAAATAGATGTTTTTGAATTTTTTAAAATACCAAACAAGATCAAAAATGTCCTCAAAAATCTACAAAAATCCTACACCATGGCAGGAGCCATGTGTCAAATTTTCATTAGATTTGGAGGTGATTTGATATTTTATTCAAAATCCAAAAGGGGGCACTGTGCACAAGGACCAATGTGCAAATACCCGAAAGTCTGGGGCTCAAGGTGCAAAAATCCCAGCAAGTCACGCGCGTGGCGCGTGCCTGGGGCACTCAGGTGCCTTTTGGTAATAAAAACCAAGTTTCTGGACTTTTTGGTAACTCGTACCAAAAGTCCAGGGGCTTGGATGCAAAAATCCCACTAAAATCCGCACATGCGCATAAACAACACTCACAGGGGCATAAATGCAATTACCAAAAAGTTATCATTCATTTCAGAACCCAATAGAACTACAGGGAAACAGATGTAAATAGCCCAAACAAGCACGTGATGAAGCACGTGGTCTCACATACACAGGGGCATAAACGTAAATAAAAACAAGCACAAGGTCCCAGTTGCAAATTACCCTACGTAAATAAAAGCACGAAAATATTTACATGACTAGGACAAAAAAGACAAACTAAGAGGGGGCCCTAAGTAATTTACCCCTTTATTTGTCGACGGCGGGATGCGCGCCACGTGGAAGATCGGGCGGTCCTGGTGAGCTGGTGCTTTTCTTCGTCTGCCCTTGAGCCGGATCGACGGAGGAGGCGAGGACACGTGGAAGATCGAACGGGGTGGAGCTCGGGTGCCTCTCTCCTCTGCTGCTATCGGTCCAGATGAGCCCCTCCAGGTGATCGACGGTCGATGCTCCTCGGAAGATGGACGGCTGGGATCAAGACTGGAGCGGAGGAGCCATCGGACGGTGCTGGAGGATGGTGGAAGAACACTCCGCCGGCGAGCTTCGCCGGCCTCGTGCGTGGGCTGTAGTCCTCCTCAGCTGCTCCTGATGATCGGAGAAGACCCGCTGTGATGCCCCGCAGCTGGTGGTAGCCTCCGATGGCCCAGCCGAGCCCGGGAGGGGCTCCAGCGAGGCTGGCGGCGAGCGAGCTCCTGGACTGAAATCGGGAAGCCTCAGATGGCGTCCTCGGTCCCTGCAAAGCAAACCAGAAGCTTCGCGGGTCGAGGGCAAAGTGCCTCGACCCAAAGAAGCGGGGTGACGGTGGCTGGTGGGTCGGTGCGAATGAGCTCCGGCGAGCGGTAGGTGGTGGAGCTCGACTCCCAGCTCCGGGGCGAGCTGGGTTGGATGAGTGGGCGTAGAACGTGCGTCGGAGGGTGGCGAAGGTGTGTGGGGGTTCCGATGATCGAGATATTACGCGAGATGGCCGGAATCAGGGGAACACGTCGGAGAGTCGATTTGGGCGAAATCAGAAATTAAACGAAATGGAAGAGCTAATCGACTACCTGGGTGGATCGGAAGACTGTGCTGGAGTGTGGCTAACTCCCGGTCGTCGCCTCGAAGGTCGTCACTGCCTGAGGCTCGAGCTCCAACTAGGTGGCGGAGCACGGCGGTGCACGGCTGCCGGATCGATGGTCGGGCACCCTCCTCCTCGCTGCAACACGACAGACGGAAGCTGTCACCTTGCTGAATGCAATGGAGGTCACGGGAGTGAAGGTGGAGAGCCAAAGATAAAGAATGAATGCGGCGGAGCTCAGGCTTTATATGGTTGCAGGTCCGGGAAGAAGGGCTCGGGTCCGGCTCGAGTGAGCACAGATCCCTAGGATCGATGTCGGGCGAGATTCCCGGGTACCCGGGGGGTGATTAGGACCCTGGGTTAGGCTAAATGGGGATCGGATCTGGTGGGGATAATTAAAAGAAGTCGGGTCCAAAAGCAGATCCGCGACTCTGTGGTCCAGGGGGGAAAGTTGACCGGGGGTCAACAATCCCCCGTGGACCAATCAGAGCCCGCCAAGGCCTGAATTTTAATTTGATTTTTTTGGGCCTTTAAATGGCCGAATTTTCAAAAACTTAAAACATGAAATATTTTTGTTTTAATTTTTTCTATTTTTTGTGATTTTTAATTGATTTTTGGGAATAAAAATAAGGTATTTACATAATAGGTCTATACATATGTATATGTACAATATGGGGTTTTTTATTTTTGATTTTTAATTAGTTATTTCTATACATTTTTATTCCTATTTTATATTTTATTTATTTCTAGAATAAAATGAGGAATAAAAGGATATTTTTATTTTATTTTTATTATTTATATACATGGGTGAAATAAATAGTTATATACATTTATATATATGGTATATACACAATGTATTTTTGTATTTTTAATTTTGTGATTTTTATTTGATTTTTGTTTTGATTCTTGTTATTTTATTTATTTACAATATATATGTGCCATAGAATATTTACAAAAAGTTTTGAAAATAAATAAATTTATTTACAAGGTTAAATAGATAAGGGGGGTGGTTTATGTACATGGTGAAAGGTGTTTTTGAGTTTTTCTGTATTTTAAATTTTTATTTTGTTTTTAATAGTGTATAAATATGTACAAATATTTACAACATATTTTTGGTTGAGGAAAATATAATTTATTTATTTACATAGGTATTTACACATGAGCACCTATCTCCCTCTACTTGGCTTTTTATGCGGTCAGGCCCATGCTGAGCCCTCCCTTGGGTTAGATTGCTCAATATTTATTCTAAATATTTCCCTCTTTTTCTTTTTACTCTTTATTTTTTTATTTTTGCACAAAAACATGCTAATTACATATTTTTACAAGATGCATGCTTTTGTTAATTATTCCTATTTACACATATCTACATGCATTTGCATAGGTTTTTGTAGCTAAAATATAAGAATAAAGAGTGATGAATGGGTATTCATCACCCCCCTATACTATACTTTGCTAGTCCCTTAGCAAACACTTATTTGAAAAAGAAGTGAAAAAGCAAGAAAAAGAAAAAGAAAAAGAGGATGTACATGGATCAAGGTTGAGTTATTAAACTTTCCTTCATTAAATTGAAATATGGAGCTTGATCAGATCTTTGGATTATTAATGTGTCGGAACCTTATTTGGACTTAAGCTTAAAACTCAACAGCCTCTAAGTTCCACCAATCTATGGGCAAGACTCCTCAATAAACCAGATCAGAACAAGTCTACATACACAAACTCTAATGACCATGAGTCTTTCCAAGCAGTGTAAGTGATATGTGGCTCCCCACCTCAGAAGTAACAAAGAAACAACCTCCCTCAACCTGGTAACTCTAATGCCTCGGTCTAGCAACTCTTTCCTCGAGAAGCGGGGTATTCCCTTCTAAGTTCAAGTGCAACCGGCTCAAGAAGAGGGGGTAGAAGTATAGAGTTTTGGAAGCCTAGACAGTGTAGCTAAGTCTCCCGCTGCAAGCTTCATGAGATGTAACATTGATACCATAAGCTTTTGCTTTATTTGACTATGTACACTCCGGTGGGGTTATTAAATTTTCAATCCGACCCACCACTTTTTTGGAGTTCTTTTTGCATTTTTGCATTTTTTTTTCAAGAACTTCTGTACAGCATATCTACATGGTGCAGCATATAAGAAATTTCCCCTTGAGCCAGTAGACTATCCCTCTTTTGAAGCTTTATTGCAACCCACGGCTTCTGTCTTTAGCCTTCATCACCACTAGACCAAGTTGAGGTGCACTTCCTTCACTAGAAGAAGAAGAGAGGTTCCGCCTAGAAGTACTACCCTCATATGCTACCCCAAGCCAAAGGAAACTGCCTCCTCACCACCTCATCCGTGGAGAGCCATGTGTAAAGTGCAGGTGCAAGTCAAGCCATTGTCTCTAAGAGTCATGCGTGTGTTGTTAAGTGTTCTACTTAAGCTCATCAAGATGACATATGCTCATAGCCTAGTGGACTCAAAGAATTAAGTCCTTATGGACCTGAAAAGCCTTAAACCTAAATCCTATAAGGTTCCTCTTGGCGTTAAGTAGATTAAGATCTTAGTCAAGCTCCATTTCTCAATTTAATTCCAGGCTTAGTTTAAATGTCAACTCTCATCCAGGAAAAACTATATACATATATGTACACAAGATGCTATTTACAAATATTTTACAATCATGCGAAATTTTTGAAAAATGTTTTGAAATCATGAATGATGCATGAGGTGCAAGTTTTTGCAAAAAGATATTTACAAACATTTACACAAGATTTTTGCAAACTTTTGATTTTCAAAACATTTTGGAAAAATTTTGTACTATATACATAATTTTGATACAAAAATATTTACACAAAATTTACACAAAAGATTTTTGAAATCATTTTTACAAAAATACTTTGTACACTAGCTATGTATGTGCAAGATAAAAGAGGTTTATGAAAAATTTTTAAATTTTTGTGATTTTTAGCCATTTTATTTATTAACACACTCACACAAAGTACGAGTTATGGCTAAAGTATATATGAAATATATACACACCCCCCCTATACTTAGCTCGAGCGATGTCCTCAGAGTGATCAAGAGCGATGAAGAAGACATAACTCGTGCTTAGTAAAAGGGAAGTGAAAAGGAATGGATAAGTACAGGAACAAATAAATGAATAGAATGAGAGGAACTCGGTGGTTTCCCCCTATACTTAGGATTAACTAATCCTAAGTATAGCAAGCTGTACATGAAGGGAAAGCCGAGTGAAGAAGATACAGAATCTGCCCCCCCTATACTTAGGGTAAAATATCCCTAAGTATAGGCAGCAAAACAGGGGCAGACAGAATGAAAAGACTACCCGCAGGTCCTACATCCCCCCTATACTTAGGGTAAAGTACACCCTAAGTATAGCATAATCATAAGATGAGGAAAGGGATGTGGGACTAAAGAATAGAATGATATGGACAACTGGATCTATACAGGTGGAAGAACAGTGAACATCAGGCGTGAGATGCAAAAGATGTGAGTCAAAAGACCACATCTCACGCAAAATGAATAGGGGCACAAATAATAACGTCCCGCGGCTCATGATCTAGATATGGCTTGAGCCGCTGGCCGTTCACTCGAAAGGTGCTCTCAGAAGACAACTCAGATATATCAATACTACCATTGTCGTGCACCTTTCTGACGAGAAAAGGTCCCTTCCATTTGCTCTGTAGCTTCCCAGGAAATAATCTAAGCCTCGCATCAAACAACCATACTCTCTGTCCAATCTCAAAATGCTTGTGGCTGATATGAGAATCATGCCACTCCTTGACTTTCTCCTTATAATGTAGGCTGCTTGAGAAAGCTGCATCTCTAAGCTCCTCCAGGGCAGCTAACTCTGCCCTCCTCTGGTCTCCTATACCATCTGGATCCATAAGAATATCTGTGACTGCCCAAAGTGACTTGTGCCTCAGCTCAACAGGTAGATGGCATGGCTTGCCATAAACGAGGCGAAAGGGAGATGTACCCAATGGAGTCTTGAAAGACGTCCGATATGCCCACAAGACCGAGTCCAAAAGCTGTGACCAATTCTTTCGGTCAGGGCGGACGACTTTCTGCAAAATATTCTTGATCTCCCTATTCGACACCTCAGCTAGACCATTCGTCTGTGGATGGTAAGGTGTAGCAACACGATGATCTATGCCGAACTCGCTAGCAAGTGCCTTCACCTGGTCGTTGATAAAATGAGACCCCCCATCAGAAATAAGAACTCGTGGAACCCCGAACCGCGTGATGATATGCTTCCTCAAAAATCTGCAAACAGTCCTCGCATCAGCGGCTCGGGCGGGGATAGCCTCAACCCAACGACTAACATAATCTACAGCCAACAGAATGTACTCAAATCCCTGACTCTTAGGGAATGGACCCATGAAATCGATGCCCCATGCGTCAAAAACCTCACAGAAGTGAATGGGCTGCATCGGCATCATATCACGCTGTCCACAAGTGCCCATCCTCTGACAGTCAGTACACCTCTTCACGAACTCATCAGAGTCCTTGAAGAGGGTAGGCCACCACAAGCCGGATTGGAGCACTTTCTGTGCCGTTCTCCTCCCAGAATGATGTCCTCCTGCCTCAAGCTTGTGGCAGTAAGTGAGGACGCTATGGTGTTCCTCCTGAGGAATACACCGACGCCAGACGCTATCCCCTCCTTCGTGGTAAAGGATGGGATCCTCCCAGTGGTAGGACTTGGCCTTCGCAAGGAAGGTCTCAAGCCTCTGCCTGGGCCAATCTTGTGGGACTTTCCCAGCAACGAGAAAGTTCACAATATCGGCATACCATGGGAGTGAGGCGATAGCAAGGATCGCCTCATCTGGGAAGGTATCACGAATAGGATCAATCTGCTCAGAATCCTCAGGCTGCTCTAATCGGGAGAGATGATCCGCCACCACATTCTTGACTCCAGGCTTATCCTTGATCTCAATGTCGAACTCCTGGAGTAGAAGGATCCATCTAGTCAATCTGGCCTTGGCATCCTTCTTTGCCATGAGGTACCTGATGGCGGTATGATCTGTAAACAAAGTCACTCTAGATCCAATGATATATGATCTGAACTTATCTAGGGCAAACACTACTGCTAGCATCTCCTTCTCTGTGACAGTATAATTCCGCTGGGCGAAATCCAATGTGCGACTAGCATAGTGTATGGCAAATGGAACTCCATCCCTCCTCTGTCCCAGCACTGCCCCCACGGCAAAATCGGAGGCGTCCGTCATGATCTCGAATGGGAGAGACCAATCAGGCGGCTGAAGAACAGGAGCCTCTATGACATGCTGCTGGAGAGTCGCAAAAGACGAGAGACACTTGTCATCTACAAGGAACTCGGTGTCTTTCGTCAAGAGGTCAGTCAACGGTCGGGCAATCTTGCTGAAATCCTGAATAAATCTCCTATAAAATCCAACGTGCCCCAGGAATGACCGTAACTGCCTCAGATTGGACGGCGGTGTGAGTTTTCTAATGACATCCACCTTGGCCGGATCAACCTCCATGCCCCTGTTGGAGATGATGTGGCCAAGCACCGTCCCTTGAGTCACCATAAAGTGACTCTTCTCCCAAGATAGAACCAAATGGAACTCGATACATCGCTGGAGTACCCAGTCTAGGCAGTCAAGACAAGAATCGAATCCGTCGCCGTAGACCGAGAAATCGTCCATGAAGACCTCCAAACACTCCCCTACCATGTCCGAAAAGATCGACAGCATGCACCTCTGAAAAGTCGCAGGGGCATTGCATAGCCCAAATGGCATGCGTCGAAAAGCATATGTGCTGAAGGGACAGGTAAAGGTGGTCTTCTCCTGATCCTCAGGAGCGATGGCCACCTGGTTGTAGCCCGAGTACCCATCCAGGAAACAATAATGGCTCTTCCCTGCCAGTCTCTCAATGATCTGGTCAATAAAAGGCAGGGGGAAATGGTCCTTCTTGGTGGCCTGGTTGAGTCTCCTGTAGTCAACACAGACCCTCCAAGAAGTGGGTACTCGTGTAGCGATCTCCTCTCCCGACTCACTGATCACAGTCGTGATGCCCGTCTTCTTGGGCACCACATGCAAGGGGCTGACCCACTTGGAGTCGGAAATGGGATAAATAAAATCTGCGCTCCACCATTTGGATATTTCCTTCATCACGACCTCTCTCAGGTTGGGGTTCAGTCGCCGCTGGAACTCACGCGACGGCTTCACCCCCTCCTCAAGATAGATATGGTGGGAGCACACTGCTGGACTAATCCCATGGAGATCCGCTACGCTCCATCCGATCGCCTTGCGGTTCTTTTCAAGAACCCCCATTAGACGGGATTCTTGCTCTCCAGTCAACTCGGCTGAGATGATGACTGGGTACATCTCTGGATCGCCCGCAAGGAATCGATACTTCAGCGAAGTAGGGAGCGACTTTCGCTCTGGAATGCTGGGTGCTGGCAAATCTGGCTGCGGAAGAAAATGAGTGAAAGCTACTAAATCGGCCAAATCTGCCTGGGAAAGTGAAAGCGTCCTCTCGCAAACTGAATCGGGAGAAGGCTGCTCAACTGCACTGTCTCTGCTCGGCTCTACGTCTACCTCCTCCTCATCTCTAGGCTCAGATGGACTCAAGTCGGGCATCTGATCATAGCAATCGGCCCAATCAGACTCTGAATCCGAGGGATCTGTATCATCCGTGGTGGCATCAGTACCACCGAACAACAAGGTGGCCTCAGCACCACCATCACTGAACATCGTGTCGCGATCGAGGACCGGCTCTGTTGCCTCTATGGTATCCTGAACCAGGTCTGTGCTCTCCAGACTCTCCCTCTGCTATCGTCTCTGCATCAGCTGTATCTGAAAGTGAGAGGGTGGTCTGTGTCTCAAGATCTGCCCAAGCTGCCTCATCATCTGTGATCACAAAATCACAGTCCTGGTGGATGTCTGGCTCTGCGTCTGTCAGCTGCTCTGTATCGGTACTCGCATCTGAGCTGGCTCTGAGTCTGGCTCTGTAATCCTCGACCGTCTCTATTTGTATACTTTCGCCCTCGACGCGAAAGTACACCTTCCCGCTATCATGATCAGTCACCGCCTTGGATGTGGCCAAGAACGGACGACCCAGGATGATGGGGGTATTGGTCACTGACTCAGGGATCTCCATGTCCAACACTACGAAGTCCACCGGGAATTTCAGGCCCTGAATCGTGACGATAACGTCTCGTAATAACCCCTTCGGCCTCTTGACAGATCGATCAGCGAACTGAAGGACTGTCCTGCTCTGTCGAAGAGTGCCCAACTCGAAGCGGTCGAGAAGGGCTGCCGGAAGAAGGTTGATCGACGATCCGCTATCTAGAAGAGTACGGTCGAACCTCTGCTCACTAATCTGGCAGCTGACATACGGGGCCCCTGAGTCTGGCCTCTTGGCTGGCAGTCGGTTCTGGATCGCGAAGCACGTGGCTTTCGTCAGCACATGTATCTCTGAAATGTGGTTCCTCCTCCTCCTCCTGACTGTAGTCCTCTCTCTCAACGAACGCTGGAGCAGGGGGATGTGCTGCAAAGCCTCCTGGAGGGTCAGCTGGATGTGGAATCGATCAATCATGCTCTGGCTGAACTCCTCAAGCTCTCTCTTTTTGGGATTTTCTGTTTTCTTCCCCTTCCCCATCTGAAGGGCTCTAGGGAAGGGGATCACAGGGTCCTTCTCAGATGAAGGACTAGGAAAAGGTCTAGACGGTTCAAGGACCGGATCCACACATACATCATGCACCACAGTGGGACCAGAAGAAAATAAACCTTTTCCTTTATTCATATCAGAGTTCCGAGATACATGAACACGGGGAAAAACAACATCTCTATCTGTACAAACACCGGTGGCCTCAGTACCACCACGGGCTGGCTGCTCTGCTACTGCTGCTGGTGCTAGACGTCTCGCGGCATTAGTACCGCGTGCTGGCTCGGCTGGATGGGTGGCGTCAGTACCACCTCCTCGAACTGGTGAAGCGGCGGCCTCAGTACCGCCGGTGGAATCAGCATCCTTGGTGGCCTCAGTACCACCGTCATCATCTGGAGCGGCCTCAGTACCGCTCTCCTCCTCCTCATGTGGCGCCTCTGGAATGTCCTCGTGGTGAAGCTCAGATGAGGCGTCGCCGCCTGCTGGGGTCCTACCGCTCCTAAGTGTGACAAAATCAGCATCAAAAAGATCCGAAGATGTATCATCAAATGGGTCACTAGGAGTGGCTAACTCAATATGTACTACCTGCTCAGATTTCCTCTTGAGGCTGTTCGGATTGGGCTCTATCTGGGCTGGTATGGCGGCCTTCCCTCTCACCAGGTCCCGCATCTCCTGGCGGAACTCATCCATCTCCCGTCTGAATGTGGCCTGCTGGTCCGTGAGGAGGCGGGCGATGTCATCCAAAGCGGGGCTCTCGTGGGATCCCGACGGGTGGCCTCTCTGTGGGTGAGGCTGCTGGATCTGCTGCTGCTGATGCTGGTAAGCGGGGTAGGTAGGAGGGTGCTGCTGGTATCCCTGGTGAGCCTGCTGCTCACGTCTCCAAGACTGTCCCTGCTGCTGATAGGGACGAGGACCGTAGGATGGCTGCTGCTGATATGCTGGGGACTGCTGCTGCGGCTGGTGCTGGTCTCTCTGCTGGGAGTACTGCCCTCCCTGTCCTGACGGCTGCGGCTGGGGCTGGGCACCACCGCTCCCCCACCTGAATCCGGGATGGTCTCGTCGGATCCCAGGCTGGGGGCGGTCATACCAAATCCCGTTGACATCCATCAACGGCTCTGCATCGAAGGGGTCTGGCGGCAGTACTGCCAGAGGCTGATCCGGCTGGTACGACACCATCTGCATCTCTGGAGATGGTGGTAACTGGTAAGTGGGCTGCGGCTGCTGGTACGGCTCCGCCTGTACAAGGTGAACCTGTCTAGGCTGCTGTGAAGAGCTGGAGCGCTGGGACGAGCTGCTGCTGCCGCCGGTATCGCCTCGCGACATAAGACGGGGCTGTGAAGCCGTCTGTGTCTCCTGAAGACACATGAGCTGGGTCTTCATGTCGCTCAGAACCTGTGCCATCTGCTCCATCTGCGTGATACTCTGGCACTGCTTCTTCTCTATCAGCTCCATGCGGTCCAACTTCTCGCTAATGATACCCATGTCCGCAGCGGACGACTCGGCCTGTGCTGCTGCAACTGCGGACGAACTGGATGGACCTGCATCGACCCGTGCTATCCGCTGGTACTGCACTGGTCCTGGCTGCTGTGGCTGGGGTCTCTGAGAGTACAACCGGGTCTGAGACATCACCATGTAGTTCTCTGACATCTCCTTATAAATAGCCCAGACCTGGTCGTGGTCCTTGGCGAAGTAGGACCCGCCGCAAGAAGCGTTCACCAGGCCCTGAAGCTCTGGCGTCAACCCGCTGAAAAAGCTCTGAACTAGGTTCGGCTTGGATATGTCGTGGTGCGGGCATCTGTCTAAGAGCTCTCGAAACCTCTCCCAAGCCTCGTGGAACTGCTCATTGGGGAACATGGAGAAGTTGCTGATCAAGGCCCTCGCTGCATTCGTCCGCCCGAGTGGATAGTACTTTTTCAAGTACTCGATGCGGAGCTGATCCCAGGTATAGACAAACTTCCCTAAATGCTTCAGCCAGTTGGCTGCTCTGTCTGCCAGTGAAAACGGGAAGGCAATCATCCGTATAGTGTCCTGGTCCACGTGGCGATCGTGGACAGTGCTGCAGATCATCAGAAACTCCTGGAGGTGGAGGTGGGGCTCCTCAGTGGCTAGCCCGTGGAAGCGGGGCAGTAACTGCAAGGTGTTCGGGGGGAACTTGAAGTCCCCCACGATAGCTGGCACTACCACCCAATGATGCATCAGAGTAGATCCGGGGTTGTGCAACGCCCGCATCGGCTGTGGTGGTCCTCCCGCAGCGGCGGCTGCCGCTGCTGCTGCTGCTGCGGCTGCTGCGGCTGCTGCCTTTGCATCTAGCATCTCCTCAGGCTCGCTCTGCTCTGAACTTCGCTCTGCTCTGAGCCTCTCCAACTCTCTCCTCATCTATATCATGAATGCTCCCTGATCGCGGAGTTGCTGCTGAACCGTCTCAAGTGATGCGATCAGGGTGGAGTTGATCGCCCCCTGGTCAAATACAACATGATGGTCTCCCTGTCGACCTCTGGGGGAATCGTCTGCTCTGGCGGCCATAACGACGTCTGCAAAATCAAATGAGCCCAACTCAGGTGCTGTCAAATCTGATAATCTCTCCTCGGGCTCATGTCTCTCAATACCAGAAGAAAGGGGGTCGAGGGGGAACAGGGTGGAATCGTACTCGGGCTCGGAGAGCTGGTCTCGGCTCTCGCGGGCCAACCTAGATGATCGGGTAGACGTGCCCGAAAGCGGTGCAACCAGAGGCTGCCTAAGAGACCGTCTACCCATCATCTTGATCTGGGCGAGTAAGGCGGATGAGATCTGGAATCAAATATGATTAAAAACAAACCCCCAGTTCACCAACGCACGCGAGCTGAAGACCGTGAAAGTTCGGTCAAATTATCTTGTCTATTTTATTTTGGTGAACACACAAAGTATCAGAGCGCTTACGTGACCTGTTAGGATATCCGATGCTATCCCAACCGACTGGCCCACACAGAAGAGTCGGTAATCAGTCGGGTCTAGCACCGGGAGGCTCTACCTAGGGTGCGGGTCACTCTCTCACGCATCCAAACAAGACAATGAGGGGGTTGCTCTCCCCAAGACAAAATTTTTAGGGTGAGCGGTTTTTAAGATCAAGTATGATTAGCAGTCCCGGTTTTATTGTTTTTTTCTTTTTAATATTTTTCAAAGCAAACAAAGGGCCTAACGAATTTTTCGGTTCTCCTGATTATTAAGTCCGAAAACAAGGGGGAGAAGACGAAAAAGCCGATGCGCGATGAAATCAATGATGCATGCAAAGTAAGAAAGGCGTACCTGACTCCAGCACTCTACATGCAATATGATCCGCGCAGAATTTAAAGACAGGAAATAAACTACCTAAATGATGCAAGCGGGAAAAAACCGAGTCCTAGATGAGCAACTTCTAGCGCAGAACCGTCTAACTCAGTCACTCGCCCTCGATCCAAAGAGTCCGGTCTTGGCTCACCCCTCCTCTTCTCGACAGGTCGAGTTCAGGAGTAGCGCTTGTGGGGCGGGCTCGCGGCGCGTAGGCTCTCAGGAAAGTGACTAAGTTATTTTTATTATTTATTATTAGCAGGTCCAATTAACGATCTATAGGAACAGATAATCAATTAAGTGTGTGGATCCTACTATTACGGCACAAGCACCAGAAAATCCTACAGCTAGGGGCTCGATCAAAAAGCCGCGTAAACACCGGAAAGGCAGTAAAAAAAAGTAGAAAAAGCCGCGAAAAACCGCGAAAAACTGCTAAAGTCCTAAAGGGTCCCCCGAGCACACCGGTGCTCGGCGAAACAGACCCGAGAGTGTCCAAGCAGTCCAAGGTCTAAGGTCCCTGTATTATTACAACAATAATAAAATGATATCCTAAGCTACCTCACCCACTCAACTCTCTCTCTCGCTCTCTCCTGCGGCTTCGTGAAGAAGGAAGCCGCCTCCGCGTCGCTCGGGTGCTCCGGCGCTCCTAGGAATGCCGCCCTCGCTCCTCGGGCCCTCGCAAGAAAAAGAGAGAAAAGTGGTCAGTCCAACAATTATTATAAAAATATCAGAAAAATATATATACAAAAATCTGTGCAAAAAGCCGCGAAACTCGAAAAGCCGCGGAAAAATCTAAAAGACTACTAAGCAGTGCTCCCCGGGCTGATAATCCCAAAATTCCGAGTGACTAAGGCAAAGGCAAAGGAATGGTCGTTGTGACCTCAATCAATCGGATGGGTATATCAAGAAAAATAGACCACTATGAGAAATAAAATCAATCGAAAATACGAAAGCGGTCTCGCTATGTGATTAACCTGGTATAGCTCCCAGGGTCGAACACAAGGAGCACGGATTGGCCAAAGGCCTACGAAGTAGTCAAAGAATCAGAAAAAGGGAGAAAACATTTTTTAGTGGTTTTTAATGGTTTTTATATTTTTTTTTTGGATTTTTAAATGTGAAGGAAATGAAAGAAGCACAAAAACAAGCAAGCTCCAACTAATTATTTAATGTATCCAGAAGTGAGCAAAAATTCGAGAAAAATTGTTTTTATGTTTTTTAAGTTTTTAAGTGTTTTTGGTTAATTTTTGAGATTTTTCCAATGTGTATTTTATTTTCTAAAAATCAAACAGTAAGAAAAAGATAGGGTACTGTCCAGCAGGGCCCAAAACCCAAAGATAAAATATCTAAGGATCTCAGATGGCCCTGGAGGTAATTTTCCTGTATTCTATAGAAAATAAGGAAAATTTGGGTACCAAAATTATTGTTTTTGGATTTTTAGATTATTTAATATGATTTTTATGAGTTTTTAGGTGTTTTTAGATTTTTAGGGTTTTTACTCAATGAAAAATAGCCAAAATTGGCTAGAAAACCAAACAACACACAAAGATCAGTAACTAATTTTTGTAGAATTTTTGGGGGTGTTTTTATATTTTTTTGTGATTTTTCAAGTGAAACAGTGCCAAAAATAGATGTTTTTGAATTTTTTAAAATAGCAAACAAGATCAAAAATGTCCTCAAAAATCTACAAAAATCCTACACCATGGCAGGAGCCATGTGTCAAATTTTCATTAGATTTGGAGGTGATTTGATATTTTATTCAAAATCCAAAAGGGGGCATTGTGCACAAGGACCAATGTGCAAATACCCGAAAGTCTGGGGCTCAAGGTGCAAAAATCCCAGCAAGTCACGCGCGTGGCGCGTGCCTGGGGCACTCAGGTGCCTTTTGGTAATAAAAACCAAGTTTCTGGACTTTTTGGTAACTCGTACCAAAAGTCCAGGGGCTTGGATGCAAAAATCCCACTAAAATCCGCACATGCGCATAAACAACACTCACAGGGGCATAAATGCAATTACCAAAAAGTTATCATTCATTTCAGAACCCAACAGAACTACAGGGAAACAGATGTAAATAGCCCAAACAAGCACGTGACGAAGCACGTGGTCTCACATACACAGGGGCATAAACGTAAATAAAAACAAGCACAAGGTCCCAGTTGCAAATTACCCTACGTAAATAAAAGCACGAAAATATTTACAGGACTAGGACTAAAAAGACAAACTAAGAGGGGGCCCTAAGTAATTTACCCCTTTATTTGTCGACGGCGGGATGCGCGCCACGTGGAAGATCGGGCGGTCCTGGTGAGCTGGCGCTTTTCTTCGTCTGCCCTTGAGCCGGATCGACGGAGGAGGCGAGGACACGTGGAAGATCGAACGGGGTGGAGCTCGGGTGCCTCTCTCCTCTGCTGCTATCGGTCCAGATGAGCCCCTCCAGGTGATCGACGGTCGCTGCTCCTCGGAAGATGGACGGCTGGGATCAAGACTGGAGCGGAGGAGCCATCGGACGGTGCTGGAGGATGGTGGAAGAACACTCCGCCGGCGAGCTTCGCCGGCCTCGTGCGTGGGCTGTAGTCCTCCTCAGCTGCTCCTGATGATCGGAGAAGACCCGCTGTGATGCCCCGCAGCTGGTGGTAGCCTCCGATGGCCCAGCCGAGCCCGGGAGGGGCTCCGGCGAGGCTGGCGGCGAGCGAGCTCCTGGACTGAAATCGGGAAGCCTCAGATGGCCTCCTCGGTCCCTGCAAAGCAAACCAGAAGCTTCGCGGGTCGAGGGCAAAGTGCCTCGACCCAAAGAAGCGGGGTGACGGTGGCTGGTGGGTCGGTGCGAATGAGCTCCGGCGAGCGGTAGGTGGTGGAGCTCGACTCCCAGCTCCGGGGCGAGCTGGGTTTGATGAGTGGGCGTAGAACGTGCGTCGGAGGGTGGCGAAGGTGTGTGGGGGTTCCGATGATCGAGATATTACGCGAGATGGCCGGAATCAGGGAAACACGTCGGAGAGTCGATTTGGGCGAAATCAGAAATTAAACGAAATGGAAGAGCTAATCGACTACCTGGGTGGATCGGAAGACTGTGCTGGAGTGTGGCTAACTCCCGGTCGTCGCCTCGAAGGTCGTCACTGCCTGAGGCTCGAGCTCCAACTAGGTCGGGAAGAAGGGCTCGGGTCCGGCTCGAGTGAGCACGGATCCCTAGGATCGATGCAGGGCGAGATTCCCGGGTACCTGGGGGGGTGATTAGGACATGGGTTAGGCTAAATGGGGATGGATCGGATGGGGTGGGATTTATAGAAGGTCGAGAGATGATGTCTGATGTGTGTGGAGGTCCGGGGAGAAAGGGCTCGGGTCCCGGCTCGAGTGAGCACGGATCCCTAGGATCGATGTCGGGCGAGATTCCCGGGTACCTGGGGGGTGATTAGGACCCTGGGTTAGGCTAAATGGGGATCGGATCTGGTGGGGATAATTAAAAGAAGTCGGGTCCAAAAGCAGATCCGCGACTCTGTGGTCCAGGGGGGAAAGTTGACCGGGGGTCAACAATCCCCCGTGGACCAATCAGAGCCCGCCAAGGCCTGAATTTTAATTTGATTTTTTTGGGCCTTTAAATGGCCGAATTTTCAAAAACTTAAAACATGAAATATTTTTGTTTTAATTTTTTCTATTTTTTTGTGATTTTTAATTGATTTTTGGGAATAAAAATAAGGTATTTACATAATAGGTCTATACATATGTATATGTACAATATGGGGTTTTTGATTTTTGATTTTTAATTAGTTATTTCTATACATTTTTATTCCTATTTTATATTTTATTTATTTATAGAATAAAATGAGGAATAAAAGGATATTTTTATTTTATTTTTATTATTTATATACATGGGTGAAATAAATAGTTATATACATTTATATATATGGTATATACACAATGTATTTTTGTATTTTTAATTTTGTGATTTTTATTTGATTTTTGTTTTGATTCTTGTTATTTTATTTATTTACAATATATATGTGCCATAGAATATTTACAAAAAGTTTTGAAAATAAATAAATTTATTTACAAGGTTAAATAGATAAGGGGGGTGGTTTATGTACATGGTGAAAGGTGTTTTTGAGTTTTTCTGTATTTTAAATTTTTATTTTGTTTTTAATAGTGTATAAATATGTACAAATATTTACAACATATTTTTGGTTGAGGAAAATATAATTTATTTATTTACATAGGTATTTACACATGAGCACCTATCTCCCTCTACTTGGCTTTTTATGCGGTCAGGCCCATGCTGAGCCCTCCCTTGGGTTAGATTGCTTAATATTTATTCTAAATATTTCCCTCTTTTTCTTTTTACTCTTTATTTTTTTATTTTTGCACAAAAACATGCTAATTACATATTTTTACAAGATGCATGCTTTTGTTAATTATTCTTATTTACACATATCTACATGCATTTGCATAGGTTTTTGTAGCTAAAATATAAGAATAAAGAGTGATGAATGGGTATTCATCAGTTCCCGCTTCTTTTTATCTGAGTTACAGGTTCTCATATTATTGGGATGTAACAAAGATAAGGAAGGAGCTCCCAGATTTTGCTTGAGATATAATGATAAGTATATCTCTTACATTGAAAGCGATTAAGGGAATGAACTTTCAGTATTGACAAGGCAAGGCAACTTTTATATAAAAATTCCTTAATCAAAGTAAAATATGTGTATATATATATAAATATGTACATTTATGCAAATTTCTTATTTAAGATAATCCTCCATTAAACCCACTCAATGTTATACTCAATAATAACCAGTAAAATATCATGGATTGGACTCATGATCCAGATATTGTACTTGCAGTTGGACACATAATGTATATGGTTGCAATGTGCAAGTTTCCTCATAATAATGAAGAATGACAATTAAATTGTCAATATATCTACAATCCTAGGGTTTGTATGTCTCTATAGTCTTAATACCATCCAATGTACTTTGGCAGTGATATATCGATGATGATCGTAATTGTCAATTAATCCTTATAGAAAAATCTAAGAAGAGATTTGGCATACATATGTGCTCTTGACATTTATCATGAATGACATGGTTCATTGCATCATGCAGAATGGTAGCTCTATAAGAGATGATGTATTCAAAATGTTTGAATACCTACCTGAACCAATGTTTTAAGAGTCTAGATGGATGTAGACATGATGAGTGTCATCATTCTATTGTCTATACTCTAGTCATTCATGAAGCTTCCTAATATTCATATTGTATGAATTTAATGAATCATGTATAAATGTTGAAATACTCTTACATTGAATTCTTTTGAATTTAACATAAGAGATCCTTAGTCTTAAGCAATTGTTGTTTATTTATATAGGGAGCACAGTGGAAGCATGGGTCAGACCCAAGATGAGAAGGATAGTCAGAGAGTTGACCGTACTTCTATGACTTCCATATGACATCCAAATAGTTGGATAAATGGCAATACTATAATTAGTTGATGTGTTGATAGTATGACTATCAAGTCTGTCTGGAATCCTTAGAGAAGGACTCAGATAGAGCATCAAAATAATCTACATAAATCATTGAAGTTGACTTTCTTATTTGATAAGATAAAGTCCAATAATTGTATCTCAATCCTCAAACGACACTTGTAATTGGTTGCATATATATTAGAAGAATGGAAATTTGATCTTAAGGTTTAATGGTCATCCATGTTGGAATTAATGCAATTGTTGCAACAATTTCCATTAGATCAATAGACTTCATAATTTCAGTGGGAGAGCCCTTGGTCTTAATGGATGTCTCTATGACCTAGACATTAGAATACACTCATTGTTTGTTTCTAAATGTTGGAAATAGACATGAATTCTGGAATGGACCTATCATAAAGAGTTATGATGGATATATTTCAGAAAGTAATCTAATATCCAAAGGACTCTACTGAATCAGAAAATTAATGAATGGTTCATTAACATTTCTAATAATGAAATTAAACCTTTAAAGATCAATAAGAGGATAAACATCATTTGACAATGATCTGGCATCAAGCTTTGGGCGTTTTCCTGTTGATTTGATCAATAAACAAGTAAATATGAAACTTTAGAATGTCTAAAAATTCAAAATTTACATACTTATGAATATTGTATTCAAAAGTAAATATATATCCAATACACCCTTCCTTGGGAAAGGTGTAAGATGTCAAGGTACTCAAGATCTCATACATATTGATGTATACGGATCATCTATATCATAGTAAACATTATGGTTATGTGATATCTATTTATGATTATGTATGATATAAGATTTCTTCTCTTCACCTAAGAAAACTTTGAAATGTTCAAAGATTTCATTATTTTGGTTTAGAATCAAAGTTTGAAGGAAGATAAAATGAATTTGATCTAATCTAGGTTACAAGTACCTGGTAGATAAATTCAAAGAATACCTTATGGAGATATGAATATCATTTCTATCTCAATCCTCATAACACACCTTACTCAACAGAGTTATAGGGAGATAAAATTGGATAATGTGTGACATGATCTTATCGATGATGAATTTTAGCACAATTACCTCTTAGTTTCCAGGTATATATGTAGTAGAGACTACAATATATATCCTTAATATGGTTCCATGCATGCAAGATGGAATCTAGCACTAGAAAGTGCTACTTCATTAGAAAAATAAAGGATGGTATTGGATACCGACTTTATGACCTTGAGATTCTTAAAAGATCTCATCTCTAAGAATATAATTCTCAAATGATGACACTCTTGAGAATCAAGATGAAAATGAAGTAAAGGAACTCATTTAACCATAAGATGATAATGAGGCTACTGAAATCAGAAACCAAAAGGACAATTAAAGATGAAACACTAATACCTCTTCAAATGAGTTTGACAATGTATTCCATGTGTTAGTTAATTCTGACAATGATCGGACTTCATATGATGAAGATCATGAGGATCATGACATAGAAAGATGGATTTTAGCAATAAAGTCTAAAGTAGACTTCATATCCAAGTGTTGTATATGGACCCTCAAGGATCCACCTCTATGGGTAAGACCCGTAAAGGTGTAAATGGATCTTCAAGAGAAAGGGAACCTGATGATAAGGTAGAGACCTTCAAAGCACGACTCGTAGCCATGAGCTACATGTTTGAAAAGAAGACATTTCTTGTAATGAGACTTGATCTTCAGTGACCATGCTTAAACTCATCAAAATATTGCTAACTATAGCTACACAACTTGACTTTGACATCTTCAAGATGGAGGTCAAGATTGCATTCCTCTATGAATATCTCTTTCAGAATATTCACATGAAGTAGCCCCAAGGCTTCATGGTTGAGGAAACTAAGTTGTGCAAGCTAAAGAAATCCATCTATGGACTCAAATAAGCTTCTTGTAGTTGAAACACAAGATTTGATAAAAATGTAAATGTTATGATTTCAGATATAATCTTGATGAACCATGTGAAGCTTAGTGGGAGTGCCATAATGTTCATCGTGCTAAATGTAGATAATATCCTAATCATTTTAAAATGATATAAGGATGATAATAAGTGTTTTATAGACTGGCTATTCCATATCTTGAAATATGATTTCAAGGATATCTCTTAGATCTTAGTTCTGAAGTTGTTCAGAAGCAAAGAGAAGAGGGTATTGGGACCATAACATTTGTAGTACACCTTGGACATGTTTCATTCTTGGAAAATCCCAAGGAAGGCTTCCTTCCCTTAAGATATGGTACTACCCTATCTAAAGGGATAGCACCTCAAAGGGTTGAGGAAGTGAATGCTAAAACTGGTTTCCCTCATACATCAGTTACGAGAAGCCGAGTGCATGCTAGATGTGTACAAAAGCCAGATATCTACCATGTAGTGGAAGTAGTAAATTGTTACTAATCCTACTATGGAGATAAAACACTAGATTGCAGTAAAAGCAAAATCTTCAAATATGACAAGACTTTCGATATAGTGATCTCTAAGTCTTATCTTCAAGAAATTAAGACTTTATGGATAGTGATCTAAAAGGTCTTAACTTTTGATACCTTTGGAGATAGAGATCTCTAAGAATAAGGGTATTCTAATAAGGATTATGGAAATACTGGTTATGATAATTATTAAGCTATAGTGTCAAGGACACTATAACTAACAAGATTGAGTATTGGTTGCATAAGATGTAACATTCGCATTAGACGCGAGCACTGTTATTAGGGATATGCAAGTGCCGTAAAAGGATTAGGCGTAGTCTCGCGAGAACAGAATGACTGATCAGCTTACCTAGCTATTTTTCTAAATAACCTATGATTGTCACATGAGTGTTGGTTTAAATGATTAGCCCATTAATGGCTATTTAGGATAGTGGAAGATTGTTGGACATGCGAGCCCACGATGAGCCATTATGCGATAAATGTTATTGCGAATATCATTCCATGATCTGAAATGAAGAATAACTAGTTTGCATAATAGGTCCCTTAGTACAATCAGGGTTATGTACCATGGCCATCTTAATAATCATACAACTATTGATTTAACTATTGAATCATAGAGGCTAGTGCTTGGATGAATATCTAAATCTAATGAGTTAGATTGAGGACTCATCAAGCACCGTCAAATGATTGTTAAGAGATGATCTCCAGCCTGAGTAAGAGATAGCAATCCTTTCTCAGTTAGGCTGATATCTGACTGACCTCTTGATGCAGGTCCTCTGCATAGAATAGAGATTTCGAGGTATCATATTAGTTAGGTCAAAGAGTTGACTTAACGAGATCGAGATAACCAAACTCCTATATCGTATGCTGTCATGATATAGGCACGTATCCTCTGACCAGAGACAGATGTGTTAATATATTTCTGAGTATGTACATTTGGCAGACCAATAGGTTGATGACCTAATCAAGGTCTATACACCAACGCGCTGGTGTGCATGTAAGGGCATATGAGTAATACGATCTCTCAAAGGGATCATACATGTTCAATTACTGAACCGGAAGACATGAGCTCACTTACGAGATATTGGGAATAATAAAATTGATATATACTTTTGGAAAGGGATCTCTTTGGAAGCTTCACTGAATTTTTAGGTTTGATATATACTTTTGGAAAGTATATGATCAAGACCTAGGTATGATATATGCTTTCGGAAAGTATATGATCGATACCAACTCCCAATGATCAAATGAGAAACTTACTGATAAAACCCTGAAGTAGACAGTATAAAGTTGATCTAATAATTGGGTTTATTCTGAGTCTTCCAGTATGCAGGATGTACATGTGTTGGGAATACTTAAGGGTGATGTGATCATAAACGATTGTATGACCATGAAGCTTCCATTCCTAGGGAGTGATGAAGCGGGTCTGGATTTTAGTGACTCCTCTCAATAGAGAAGTAATCTAATCTTGGTCTAAATGTTGGACATTGATCTGAAAGTGATTCAGATGCAATGAGATGATTAGATTTGCGGTCTTGAATTAATAAAGCATCTATGGAAGGCCCGAGATCTAGATTTGAGATATGATCACAATATGCAAGTCACTATACATGGAACAATACAATCGCCCTGTCCTTATCTCCAAGTATTCGCGGAGAAAGCACATTATCCTTGAAAGAGTTCGTGGATAATTTCATTGTTGATATGTGTATCCATGCATTGAGAAAAATGATAATTAAACGTGATTTAATTATCGTGAGTATTATGAATTTGATTCATATTATAAGGAGAGTTATCTAAGATAATTAAATGTGATTTCATTATCAAAGACATGAATAATGTGAATGAAATTCATATTATTTGAGAACAAGAGAATAAAGATCCAAGATGATTAAATGCGATTTAATTATCAAGGATATGAATAGCGTGGATAGCAATATCCATGTTAATCATATATATTATAAATGTGATTTATAATATGTAAGAGAGAGAAATTTGTAATTTACATTTGTTAATTAAATATTAATGTGAATTGGATTCACATTGAACATTGAATTGAAAATGTAATTTGCATTTCATTTTGGGTTGTGACTATGATTCACAAATTTTTCAAAGGCAAGATTACAATGTCTACAAAATAATTGTGAATTATTTTTGTCGAATAAGTTGCAACAAAAGTTGTTGCATAATCTTGAAGATTGCATTATATAGATGAGAGCCACCTTCCAAATACATGGAGTGGACGACCACCACTCCAATTAGGAATGTGTGGACGTCCCCTCCTTCCAACATGGAAGAAGCACTCTCTCTCCTATGATCTCCATGAGATCTTGATTTAATTTGGTGATTGAATTATATTGATTCATCAATATATATTTAATCTAAATTAAATTAATTGTTGTTGGTTTTTACCAACACAAATCTTGACCATTGAAAGAAACACAAATCAATGTAAGCCAGTGGATTTGTGTTGTCCCATGGATTGAGATCCATGGATCCCAAAATATTATAAAAGGAGAGGCACCCCTTGCTCTTCTAGTTTACACGAGAGACAACAACTCTCTCTCTCTCTCTCTTTACACGCCTACTCTCTCTCTCATGTGGTCGTCCACCATGAATGCCCTAGAGAGATTGTCCATTGCCGCAACATCCTCGTCATGTTGTTCGATCGTTTTCTCATGGATCTTTATCTACCTCGACGTGCCTTGCTCGTGAAGAATACGCCGTTTCTCATTTGTCGAGATCAGGAGATCCGTGGCTTGGATTATCAACATGGATTGTGAGAAGCATGTGTTTCGTCAACATGCTCGCAAGCGTCTCCTCCGTTGGATTGGACTTAAGACAGGAGGTCTCTTCGTTTAGGGACTCGATCACAACCATACTTCAAGAGGTAATCCTATTACTTGTTTTTGGTTTAGATGAAATGATCTGAGAAGTGTTCTTGGATCATGTGGTTTGGTCACATGAAATTTTTTAATTTCCGCTGCATAGAGCAACTAGTGCGACTAGTCGCTCCCGATCGCATACGATGCGATCCTCACGCTTCTGTGATGCGCTTAAGGATCTCACCATATGCTTCAGCAATATACCCACTAATTGCATGTGAATGGATAATTAACGACATGCCATTTATGCGATTGACAGTCTTGATTTGTGCATACCCCTTCGACAATCTACAACTCAAATCATCTCCCTACACGATCATATGATTAATGCGAAGCTCGATCCGACAGTGGAGACTAGAATTGGAAGATGCCTTCTAACTAAGGGTAGGATCTCTTCATGAAGAACATTGAAGAACAATGGTCCTCCCCACCTCATTTCGTCGATTCCTCGTCCTCAAGCCATCTGAGATGCTCATGTGGGGCTCAAAACATTGTCAGATCCTTACATAGCCACTGGTACATTCAAAATTTTCTAGATCTCGCTTAGAAGAGGTTTGGAGGTTGAAGAAGGGCTAGCCACCTGAAGATGAGTTTTTGCATTCAAATACCCCCATATGGGATTCTACTTAGCTAGGACTTGTAAAAAAAACCTCAATGGCTTGAGGGTGACTGCTCTCAACAAATTTATTAGTGAAATGGTTGGCCAATAGGTGAATAAAGTATACTCAGGTGATGGTGGAGGAAGGAGGTTCGTAGACTCAATTCTTGCATAATCGAGGTGATTTGAGCGATTAGGATCGATCAATAAGTGTATACGAAGGAAGTAGGGTGGTTTGTGAGTTGGGATGGTGGTTGATAAACGATGAATGGAGACCGGAGCCTAGAGCTCAAGCATAGTTGATTTTTTGGGGTTTGGTTAATCAAGATGAAACTAAACGAAACTAAACTAAATATTATGCTAAGAAATAAAAGTAAAGCTAACTACCAAGATAAAAATGCAGCTTACCTACCGAATGGCCCGAAGTAGAGGATTTCCTGAAGCTTCTCTAGTGATGACTTCAACCTTCCTCCAACTCCTTCTCCTTGCCAGTTATCAAGGGGTCTTGCCTCTTGTCACATGGAAGATACTCCTAGTTGACATTCCTAGGGATTAGGGTGGTGGAGATCGATTAGGAGATGATTGAAGCTTAAGGTTCTTATTTATATAAGGGGAGAGGAGGCATTAAACATCTAAGTTTTCGATCAAATCGATTCATCACTAACAAGTCTTGATCATGGCATGATGGAGAGTTTTATTGAGAAGATTTCTTGTAAAGAAATCGAAATGCATAGAGCGGTGGATATACTCCAAAAATTAGTGAAGTTGTGAGTTAGGTGGGTTCTAACTGGTGGTCGACCTTGGCAAGGACAGTTGGCTTATGATCAACAAATGGATACTCTCTCATTAGTCCATGTAAGACTAATAAGACAAAATATAAATAAAAAAGTGTATAAATTCAATTAAAATAATAAATAAAATTATTAAGTTTCGCTTAAGACATGAAAAATGTTTAGAACTTATAAATTTTTTCTATGATTTTATTTATTTTTACAATATTATTTACTTCATGCCAGTATTTACAAGTACATACATATTTATATTTAACTATATTATATATTATATTTTTGTTTTGTATTTTATATACATAATATTGTATTTGCATATTTATATATTATTAAACATATTTACATATTTTTATTTTATTGTTATGATGTTATTTACATATAGAAGTAATTACATGTATATATACTATAGGTATATATACATTTGTATTTTAATTTATTATTTATTTTGGTTTTTTTGTTTTCTTTTTAATCTATGTATGTATTTTAATTTGTGTTATAATATATATATATATATATATATATATTCAATAAAAAAATATAATATGATTAAAAATATAAATAATTAAATTTCATTAATTTTATATAAAGATTCATAGTATAATAATATCCCCAAAAGATGATTTTTTGTATCTTAACTCTATTTTTAATAAACCATATTCATTTGATAGATAATTTCATTTGGAATACAATGAGCATGAGTTTGGTTCAATTTAAGTTTGTATGGTGTAGATATTGGTCTTTGATGTTAGTTTGTGGCTTTTTCATATACGTGTACAAGTTGCATTGTGCATGATTTTTATTGGCTACTATTTTTGGTGCAGTATACATATGTATTATAATTTATTATTTATTTTGGTTTTTTATTTTATTTTTTAACTATTTTATTTTTAAATTTCAATTATATATAATATATATATTTAATAAAAATATAAGAAGAGTAAAATGTAAAGAATTAATTTTCATTAATTTTATATACATATTCATAGTATAATACACCCCCAAAAGATGATTTTTATATCTTAACTCCATTTTTAATGAAATCACCTTCATTTTATATATAATTTAATTTGGAATACAATAGATATGAGTTTGGTTCAATCTGAGTTTCATGGAGTAGATATTTTCTTTGATGTTCGTTTGTGTTTTTCATCTGTATGTACAAATTTCATCGTGCATGATTTTTATTGGCTATTATTTTCTAATATTCTATATATTAATATGTACAAGTTTCATGTTGAAAAATATCTTATTTGAGGTGTGTAATGTAAAAAATAAAAAAAGTGTAAAAATGGCAATATAGATAGTATAAAATTAGGGTTTTATGTATAATATTATTCTCTTATGTCCCGCTACTTTATTCCTTGTTGACCATGTCAAAATTGACTTTGTCTCGTATTTAGGATCATTCAGTACCTTTTATAATTCATTCATTTATTTTTCTTTTCTTTTATTTATTCTTTAATTTTTGATTTAAATACATGTATACATACAATATTAATAAACTATGTTAGGGTTTAAATATATGAACGTTAGTTGTATTTACATGCATTTAGCTAGGGTTTTAAATACAAAATATATGAATAAAGGTAGTTGAGTGGCTATTCATCATCCCCTATACTTACATTTGCTAGTCCCGAGTAAATACTTATTAGAATAATAAGTGATGAAAAAGAGAAAATCAGGAAAAGGAAAATAAAGAAATTAGAATGACATGGATTCCTGAGCTTATCTTCACTAATTCAAAGTTTGGAGCTCAAACAAATGTTTGGAACCTTATTTGAAAAGGGATTTAAAACCTAACATCACTCAAGTTCCATAATCATATGTTCAGGTCACCTCAATATCCATGTCAAAATAATTCTTTCCATACACAAACCCTTATGGCTGAGTCTCATTTGTACAATGTGTGTGAATGTAGCTTTTCTCATCAGAAATGGCAAGAAACAATCTCTCGCAGTCAGGTAACCTTAATTCTCCCATCTAGCTACTCTTTCCTCGAGTTTTGGGGTATTTCCTTCTAACGTCAAGTTTAACTAACTCAAGAACATGGGGTAGAGAAGAAGAATGGATTGTGACCAGTGTAGTCACATATCCTAAAGAGCTTGACCAATGCTGCTAAGTCTCCAACTGCATGCAACCTTGATGCCTTTGACTTTAAAGCATGATGCCTTGCTTATTGATAAATAACTTTGACGGGATTGATTTTTGCTTGACTTTTTTCCCATCTCTTCTTTTGGAGTTTAATTCATAAAAAAATTTAACACTATATATGACATCATTTACATAAGTAACTTTTCTTATTAAGATAATAGACAATCCCTTTCTTGAAGCTTTATTACAACCCACACTATCTTGTCTTTAGATGTCTATGCACTAGATTAGGTTGGGGGCACTGACATCCTATTGAGGAGATATATGTTTCCACACGTGTGCTACTCAAGCTAAAGAATCTTATCCTCACCACTTCATCAGAGTTGAGCTGAGTGCAGAGTGCTTGTCCAAGTTAGGTCATTATAAGCAAGAGTAAGGTGTGTGCATCGAAATACTCTACTTAGGCTAATCAAGATGACATGTAAACACAATATAGTTGGCTCAAAGAATTAAGTCCCATTGACCTAAAAAGTCTTGATTCCAGTTCCTATAAGGTTCTTATGCAATTAAGTGGATTAAGTCCTAGACCAAGATCCCATCTTCAGATTTTATTTAGATTAGTTTGATTGTTCATCATTTTGAAAAATGCATATGCAATATAAAGATGTTTTTGTGAAATAGTTTTCTATTTTTGACTTTTTATGTACTTTTCAAAAAGTTTTGCAATTTTTATTTGACAACAATTTTCATAATTTTAGGGATTTTTTAGAATGGTTATTGACTTTAATGTATTCGCACATTTACAAGAAATTCTACATATTTACAAGGAAATATATAAAGATTTTTTATACATGTATATATATTATTTAAATAATTTTTGCAAGGAATTATTGAATAGAATGGACTTCAATGTCTCTAAGGAATCTCACAAGCAAGATACTCAATTGTTGAGGAGACCAATAAAAAACTGAACTTGTTCAACAATTAACCTGAAAACCAATCAAGCAACTAAAATGTAGTAGGTTAAACATTATTTTTATTTAACTCTACAAAATGTGTGTATAGTGCAAGTATGTAGAGTGTCTAACTCATGGAGTAAACATGATAGATCAGGAATCAACAATAATTATCTCTCATTGATTTTAATCTCAATTTTCCTTCTCTTTGTCTTCTTATTTTTTTTATTTTTAAAATATTTGTTATTTAATTTTCAATTATTAAAATGTTTTTTTGATTTCTTAAAATTTAATTAATACAAGTAAAATAATAATATAGATATGTAGATAATAGTATAGACTATAAAGAGAGATAAAAGAAAATGTTTTTGTATATTTTTTGAATAATTCAAAGGATAGAAAAATAAAAAAAGTGAAGTGTTTTTTGTATTTTAACTTTTTCAAATTATTATATGATTTTTAAAAGAGGTTTTGTATTTTTTTATGGAACTTCCAATTTTAGACACAAATAATACAAGTTAAAATAAATGGAAAATTGTTCTTGTGATTTTTTATATATATAAGAAAATTGATTAAAATAACTTAAATAAGTATATGCCATAAAATATCAAATTAGTTATTTCCACCAATTTTCTAAATATTTTTAGAGCTAAAGAAATAAAGAAAATAAATAAAATATACAAAGAAATTAAAATTGCAAGGAGAGGGACTTGTTTGCCAATTCCAGAAACCATTCATGCATTTAATAAGACATTCCAAAATTCTAGGAGCATGCATGCAAAATAACCATAAATAAACAATAATATTGAACAAGCGAGAGTATAAATGCAATAATGAAAAAGCTCAAGTCCTTGTCTGTAAATTTCATAGAAAATATTACACTAGTTGAATGAGAAACATGACTATACCTAAATATCCAAATCTCAAGGGGTATGTATACAAAATGGACCCACCTCACGCGTGGACACTTATGACGTGAATCAGTAGAGGACTAGATGGCAAATACATGAACGTTCAGGGTCAAAAGTATAATTATTACGATACATTTTACACTACTTATAAAATTTTAACTAATAAGTATTAATAAGTAAGAATGTTGGGGTAAGTTTTCACAATATACCTTCAAAATACCTGTTGATCATGACAAATGACCAGAACCTATGCCAAGCGATCGTGTGGTCCCATAAGGCAAGAGCTACAGTCAGTGAAGTGACGGAATGTGAAGCTTGAATAATTCTTCAACAATCAACCTACAATATTAATAATCAGACAATGTAATGCAAATGTGGAGTCAAAATTTATTATAACCCTACAAATAAATGTGTATAGTGGACAAGTATGTGTAGGGTGTCAAGCATAGCAAACACACAACTATAGCATGTTATTTATTTCTAAATAATATATGTATGTACATATATAACTGTTATGCACTTAGTGCTTTTATGCGTTTTCATAATATTTAAATTTTATCAATTTTTTTAATGTTTTATATTTTAAATTTCAAATCATCTATTTTTTGTTTTCTCTTTTATATTTTTCTGATTTTTAATTTCTTCTTTTTTAGAATATATAGTAAGCCTATTTATATAAATTTATGTAATAGTATATAATACAAGATATATAATATATTTTTATAATATATATAAAAATTAAATAAATATAAATAAAAAACTATTTTATTTTTTAAATGATTTAAAGTATATTGATAGTATAATAATAATAAGTTTATATAGTTATATATGTATATAAGTGCTATATAAGGTATTTTATTTATAAATATAAATAAAATTAAGAAACCAATTTAGAATGAAATGATTTTTATTTTTTATATTTTATTATGCTTTTATGAATTTTTAGGTCATTTTGCCATTTTTGTTTTTTTAAAGTCCAAAATAGGGAATAAATTATTTAGTTGAATTTTTTTGAGATTTAAAAATATAAAGTAAGTCCAAATTTTCTTAAAACTATCTTTAATTGTAGTAATATGCATATATAAAAATATAGGATAGAAAACTAATTTTGGGAATTTTTTCTAATTCTTTAAGGTTAGAGAGGGTTTCTAAATTTTAAGTTTTTTTTTGATATTTTTTGAGATTTTTTGTTTGGACTGATAGAATATAATTATATATATTACCTATTTTTTAAAAAAATTCTAAAGAAGGTTTTATATTTTTTGTATTTTTCAAGCAAAATAGGGAATAAAGAGTACGCTTTTAGTTTTAGTAAATGGAAAATGAAAATAATATATTAAATAAAATTCATTGCATGAATGGGCATAGAATTAGGCACGTTCCCCTACTTTCGCATAAATTTGTAGCTCAAGAACTATTTATAAAAAATATGAAAGCAAAGTAAAAATATACAAATTGGTAGGGGTATATTTTGTAATAGAATTAAAAGGCAAGGGGTCACATGCAAAAATGTCCTAAGTTTTGAACTATATTTACAATATTTTAAACTAAAGTGACATAATAAAAGTTGTAGGGATACAATTGCAATTTGATGACTCATGTGGGGGACCACGTGAAATACAAGCAAGGGGTCCAGTGCATTTTTTCCCTAAAGTTTAAGCATTCGTCTAACATTTACAGTGCTACTAATTAATTACAAAAAAGGTGGAGGGAAACTTTGTAATTTACTCCTTTAAGGCCCCATGATCAGGCCGTCCTTTAGCTGGCATGTGTCTTATCCTGCGGGATGCAACACATAATGCTTCAGCTTGAACGAAGGGTGGCAATTAGATCTGGATGTCGATGGCAATCCAACAGCTCTTGGGTGCTCGCGAAGAATACCCAAGAACAAGAGGCAGGGCTCCTTTGATATTCATTTTTTGGCCTCCAACGCCTAATCACCACACGGATAGGTTTAATAGCTCATTGGGGTCGCTCCGCATATACAAGTGTTCTCCGATAGTGCCAGGGTCTAATGATGGTGGATCTATAGCTATTCCTTGTTTCTTGACCTAGATATTTTATTCCTAATTAATTATCAACTCTAAGGGGTCTTCAAGACTTGGTTCCTGCACTAAAAGATGGGGAGGCTCGAGGCAATTCACCTAGACCTATTCTGAAGCTAAAACAATAAGGAGATGTGTGGGGCGGTGAAGCTCTAGCAGATGATGGAGGGTGGAGCTTGATTCACTAGATCTTAGTGGTATGTAGGTTGAACACAAAGGGAAACTGTGGAGAAGATGTTGAGGAACGAGACACAGGCAAGAGCATGTTGAATTTGTCTTGGAGATCAAGCTTCAGATCCAAAAGGGGATTTTGTATTAAACATAATTTAACATGTAATAACCAAAACTAAAGGACGAAAAATGACAGATGCAACTAAAGTTTACCTAAGAAATCAATAAAAATACCTCGACTTTATCGGGAGACAAAGGAGGAAAAACTGACGGAGGGTTGTTCGGGCGATGGGTTGGATCTTCATAAAGACTCCTCCTCCTCCTCGCTGCAAATCAGATGGAGCTTCTCCCTATCACAAAGATGCGCTATAAGAACAATTTGATTGTTTAACTAGAGATAATCCCAAGAGCAATCTTATAGTCCACAAAAGGCAAGACCGATAGTCGCTGTGTCAACCTCTCTTAAAGACCAAATGATTAAATCAACATTCAACCGACAAATAATAATGAAGTAATAAAAGCAATGGATGTGGATCAAAATTTATTATACGCTACAATGAATGTGTATAGTGGACAAGCAAGTAGAGGTCGAACGCATGGAATACACGTGTAGCACATGTATTTTATTTATAAAAAAATAAAATAGATATAGATGTATATAGGTATCCCACTATTTACTTAGGTTTCTGTGGGTTTTTAAATATTATTTTGATTATATATATTTTGTTGAAATTTTTATACTCCTTTTTATATTAAAATAATTATCAACTAGTTATAATAATAAGTAATATTATAATTAAATATAACTATATATATATGTAAAACACTGTACGGTAATATAATTATAAATATATAAAAAATAGTTAAAAATAGAAAAATAAATTGTTTTTGCGTTTCTTATAATTTTGTTTACTATCTCTATGATTTCTCAAGTATTTTTTCTATTTTGTTGGATTTTTTAAAGTCCAAAAATTCCCAAAACAGGGATTAAATAAATAGGCCGCATTGATTTCGGGTTTAAAAATATCAAAGGCCTCAAAATTTTTCCAAATCATTTTTAATGTATATATAACAAATAGTACATAACTAATAGAAATATTTTTGGAGTTTTTATTTTTTTTATTTTTATAGGATTTTGGAGCTTTTAAATTTATCTTATTTTATTTTCTATTTTTATGGATTTTGGTCTGGGAGTAAAAGATAGTATAATAAACGCACACTTTTTTTTCTGAAATTTTGAAACATGATTTTATAATATTTTTGGATTTTTTAAGGTAAACAGGGACTATCTTTGCACTACTTGATTTTTACTAAATACGAAATGGCATAAAATGCTAAATAAAAATTATGACATGAAAGGACATTGCATTATGCACATTATCCTGTTTTTGCATGTCTTTTTGGAACATAGATGATAATTATAAAAATAAAGAAACATACAAAAAAAAATTTGAACTAGTAGGGGTATATTTGCAATTAAATTAAAGGTCAAGGGATGTAGTGCAAAATACCCCAAAACTATAAAACTATTATCAGAACTTTTAATGTTAAAATTTAATTACAAAAAACAATGGGGTGATACATGCAATTTTCCCACGAATATGAGCCGACACGAGGTAACATGGTGGAGGAGTAAATCACAATATTAGTTTAGGGCAAGGGTTTACATGCAATTTATCCACAAGGTTTTAAATAGCATAAAATATTTACTTGACCTTATCGTTATTACCAAAATGCATAGGGGGCCTAAAAAATATACCCCCTGATACTTTGGATCCAATCGTCCTTGTACCGCCACCTGGCTGATCGTTTTGTTCCGGTCAGGCGATGCTTTGCTTTTAATCCAAGGGAGGAAAATAGATCAAGGGGCATACCTTGATCCGACGATGCTGGGCAATGGATGTCGGACATGCGAGCCCACGGTGAGCCATTATGCAATAACTGTTATTGCACATATCATTCCCTGATCTAAAATGAAGAATAACTAATTTGCATAATAGGTCCCTTAGTACAATTACGATTATGTACCCTGGCTATCTTAATGATCATACATCTATTGATTCAATTATTGAATCATAGAGGCTGGTGCTTGGATGAATATCTAAAGAGTTAGATTAAGGACTCATCAAACACCGTCAAATGATTGTTAAGATGTGATCTCTAGCCTGATTAGGAGATGGCAATCCTTTCACACATAGGCTGATATCTGACCGACCTCTTGATGCAGGTCCTCTGCATAGGAATAGAGATTCGGAGGTGTCTGATTAGTTAGGTCAAAGAGTTGACTTAACGAGATCGAGATAACCAAAGTCCTACATCGTATGCTGTCATGATACATGCACGCATCCTTTGACATGAGACAGATGTGTTACTATATGTCTGAGTATGTACATTTGGCAGACCAATAGGTTGATGACCTAACCAAGGTCTATACACCGACGCGCTGGTGTGCATATAAGGGAATATGAGTAATACGATCTCTCAAAGGGATCATACAGGTTCACTACTGAACCGGAAGACATGAGCTCACTCTTGAGATATTGGGAAGAATCAAATTCCGTGCACGATCGTTTCAGTTTGGAAGCTTGACTGAATTTGTGGGTTTGATATATACTTTCGGAAAGTATATGATCAATACTTAGGTATGATATATGATTTTGGAAAATATATGATAAATACCAAATCCCAATGATCAAATGAGAAACTTACTGATAAAACCCTTAAGGAAACAATATAAAGTTGATTTAATACTTCGGGTTTATTCTGGGTCTTCCAGTATGCAGGATGTACAGGTGTTGGGAATACCTGAGGGTGATGTGATCATAAACGATTGTATAACAATGATGCTTCCATTCCTAAGGAGTGATAAAACGGGTCTGGATTTTAGTGACTCCTCTCAGTAGAGAAGTAATCTGATCTTGGTCCAAATGTTGGACATTGATCTGAATGTGATTCAGATGCAATGAGAAGATTAGATTTGCGGTCTTGATTTAATCAAGCATCTATGGGAGGCCCGAGATCTGTATTTGAGATGTGATCTCAATATCCAAGTCACTATACGTGGAACAATACAATCGCCCTGTCCTTATCTCCAAGTATCCGCGGAGAAAGCGCAATATCCTTGAAGGAGTTCATGGATAATTTCATTGTTGATATAAATATCCAAGCATCGAGAAATGTGATAATTAAATGTGATTTAATTATCATGGATAAGATGAATTTGATTCATATTATAAGGAGAGATATCTAAGATAATTAAATGTGATTTAATTATCAAAGATGTGAATAATGTGAATGTGATTTATATTATTTTGGCACATGAGAATAGAGATCCAAGATGATTAAATACGATTTAATTATCATGGATATGAATAATATGGATAGCACTATCCATATTAATCATATATATTATAAATGTGATTTATAATATATTAGAGAGTGCATATTATGTTTTACATTTGTTGATTAATTGTTAATGTGAATGGGATTCACATTGAATGATTAGTTGAACATATAATTACTTTTGGTTTTGGGTTGTGAATAAGATTCACATAATTTCAATGGCATGATTGATATTTTCCATAAAATAATTTGGAATTATTTTTGTGAAAATACTGTCAACAAGATATGATGATATATATCATGAGATAATGAGATCTAATGATAATTTGAAGAGATATACCATGTCCACCAAAGAGGAGTGGACGACTACAACTCTCCATGAGGAGAAGAGTAGCCGTCCCCTCTA